>CP045894.1:12776431-12866545 GCA_013387185.1 Caligus rogercresseyi
AGCTTGTCCTGTCCATTTGCTCTTTCACTGTCACGTGATTCTTGCCCTCCTTCCAGAAACACTCTGGCAGCATCATTGATTCAAGCCTGAACTCGACCTCCAGTCGCGAAAATTGAGATCAGTAATCAATATTCTCATCTGGAATGCAAGGTATGATTAGACTGGGATTTTCCAAGTACAATTGACATGGTCAAGAGAGTGAGAGCGTCACACGGCAATTTGGCTCTGAGGTGACGTATTATTCCCAGTTGTTGTGAAAATGAAGTTTTCAGTAGTTGTACCAGTTGTTGTGAACCAAACCTTTCTAACTTAGTGCTGTTACTTTGGAAGCTTTCTTATAGATAGGCGCCAACTGATTACACACTATTCGTTATATTTTTTTTAAACTGTCAGAAGCTGCGAGACTGGTCTGTAAGAGGAGGCCGTCAAAGGGTCTTTTCTCGAGCCCTTGTGTATCGAGTGACTATTGTTTCTTTGAACAATTTCGGGAAAAGTGTCGTCAATATGTTTCTGGTTGAATTAGGTTCATCAAAGGGGGTTGCAAGCTCTGTTGCACACTTCTTCCAAAACAGAATTGGGATTCTGTCCGTGCCAATTGCATTAGTGTTGTTCAACAGTGTACAGTAGTGTATGGCTTTACAATTGTTTTTTTTACCCACACGCAAGTAAGCAAGTTTCTCGTTTTCTCATTTGAGGCTGTTATTCTCAGGGAAGCCCGAAAAAGATACCGTAAGAAAGAGAGGTGCCCCCTATGCAGAGGATTTTTTTGGGTGGCCGCTGTAGGCGAATGAACGCTATAGACAGGTTTTATTATATAAAATATACGTTTATAAATAGCATTTTAAAGGACTCAATAATTTACTATCAGAATAAAATGTGTCCTATATAAAATAAGATTGCCATTAGAATATACTTAATAGATAATTTTTTTTTTTTTGCCTATATGGTTCGATCGAATTGCATCCGATAGGATATAAATAAGCATTATAGCGTTAAAATTAGTCTATCGAACCTAGGATCTATCAATGAGGTAGACCAAAATGGACCATCCCCTCTCGGATTCGAACCTGCGCCCCCAACATTGAGAGTTGAACACGCCTTAGCACGCACGGCTATCGAGCTCCCTTTACTTAATAGATAATGCCTAAAATACCAAAAAGAGAAAATAGAATTGCACATTCAACTCATTCTTTGCAGAGTCCCGGTTTAAAAACCTTCACGTAGGGGACATAAATTAATTTATAAAGTCAATGAATACACCAGAGTGGATATGTGTGCAAAGACATTAATTCAAGCAAATGCTGGGGATCCTTTAGATAACTAAGCCTGGTAAGACAAACGATCAGTCTTTAAAATGTATACAACAATAGACTTAATTATCTACAAGATTGCTCAAGTTCAAAAAAAATATTTGTTACATTGTAAGGAAAAAACAATATTTTGTATATTTTTCATGTAATAAGGTATATCAGTTGAATCTAAGAGGTTTTTACCCATAAGGTTTAAAATAAAGTTAACTTTGTTCATATATATATATATACAGGAAAACGACGGGTACCCGGCCGAGTCCCGGCGTTTTTGAGCGGCCCGGCCCGGTGTTTTTAGACCCGGGCTGGGACTAAAAATATATTCTTTCGTTTGCCATTCATAAAGTGACGACGTTTTTTTATAAAGGAATTTTTGAAATATTCTTTTCTGAAAAACGTCATCACTTTTTGAGAGATTTTTTTGGAAATTCTTTTCGGAAAAAAGTCATTTTTGGATTTTTTTTGTGTTTAAAAAAACGAGTCACTGTATTTTTTTCGGAATTATTGTCTTAAAAAACGTCGTCACTTCAAAGTGTCGAAGGATCGAAAATATAAGTCCGGCCCGTTTTGGCCCGGCCTGGTTTGATAAATTTAAGTCCCGGTCCGGGTCCCAGCGAAAAAAGGTGTCCCGGTCGTTTCCTGATATATATATATATATATAGATATATATATTTAATTTGTTTTGTTTTTTGAAAATTGGATATTTATAGACCGCTTTGTAGGTTTTATAAATTATTATTACCATAACTTCAAAATTAATTTATACACTTTTCTAAATCAATTATGTATTTTATAGGGTACGTACTTGGATTTTAATGGTTCTATAAAAGTAGCATCGGAAGTTTTTTATGAAATCGAAATTATTGAATGGGTCTAGATAGTGAAAGGTCGCCAATCAAAACAAATATAGATAACATATGTAGACTTGATATAACATGACGAAGTTAATATTCTAACCATAATGCATTTAACTTCTTCGTAGAATGATATAATTAGGGTGGAACTAAATATAGACAGGGAAAGCAAGATTTCATAAGCAATACAAATATTTATTTGGTCATTTATTGGTTTATATTTTTATATATCAACGTCTATAAATGTATGAAGAAAGTTTATGGAATACGAGTATGCATGGTCATTATATTTTGTACCAATATGATTAATTAATCGTTAAATCTACTTTATAAATCCTCTGTTTGAATGGTTAATTCGAATAATTATCAATCTGTATAGCCGCATACTTTATTTGTATACTTTGTCAGAATCCCTTTGAATCGTCCAACAATAATCCGCCATCATATGTTGCGGGATTTATATACAAATGTAGATTGTATTTTAGTCCATATACTTCTTCTGGATTTACTGGTTGTCATGAGTGTTTTCAATAGCCTAACGAATGATTCATAACGATATATTAGTTACTCAGTCTTAAAAAAATATTTTTCTCCAAAATCATGTCTCCAAGATCAAAGTGCAAAAATGATCCAAACAGTTTTTGCTACATATGTGGATACTATACATTCGTTCGTGATCGTCGAGACATAACCGAATTTATTGAATATGCTTATAAAGCATATTTTGGACTTACCCTTGGGGATCAAGACAAACAATGGGCCCCTCACACTGTTTGCCATAATTGTGGGGAAAAGTTACGTAACTGGACCAAAGGTAAACCCTATGGCTTACCTTTTGCAACTCCAATGACTTGGCGTGAACAAAAGGATCATACAACGGACTGCTATTTTTGTTTGGTGAATACCAAAGGCCATACCAAAAAACAAAACACAAAATTTCGTATCCTTCAATTCCTTCCGCCATTCCACCTACCCCTCACTCTGATCAGCTTCCTATTCCTATATTTAAAGGATTCGATTCAGCTACTGCTTCTAATGAACCGTTTATGCCACTTATGGAGACCACACAAGAAAAAGATACTGAATGTAACTTTTCTTTCATTCAAAGTCCACAAAATGCTCAAAAAATGACACAAATGGAGCTGAATGACCTTGTTCGGGATCTGGGTCTTTCAAAAAGTGGAGCGGAATTATTGGCCTCACGTCTACAGGAACATAGTTTACTGGACTCAACTGCAAAAGTTTCATACTACAGAAGAAGAGAGTATTCTTTTTACGTTTTTTTGAAGAACAGGATGATTTAGTCTACTGTCATGATGTTCAGGGTCTTCTGCTGGCTTTGGGGATGCCAATTTATGATCCTAAGGAATGGCGATTGTTTATCGATAGTTCGAAAAGCAGCCTGAAATGCGTCATTCTTCATAATGGCAATGTGTATGGAGCCGTACCAATAGGATACTCAGTGAGCTTAAGAGAAGATTATGACGACATTAAAATTGTATTGGATCTGATAAAATATAAAGAGCACAAGTGGCAAATTTGTGTGGACTTTAAAATGATGAACTTTCTTCTCGGTCAGCAAAGAGGATTTACAAAATTTCCTTGCTATCTTTGTATGTGGGACAGCCGAGCTCGAGACCAGCACTGGATTCGAAAGGATTGGCCAAGACGCGAAACCCTGAAGGCAGGCCTCCCAAATATTTGCACAGATCCCTTGGTTGAGAGAGACAAAATTATTCTCCCACCCCTGCACATTAAACTCGGGATTATGAAGCAATTTATAAAGGCATTGAACCCTGATGGTGAGAGCTTCAAATATATTCCTACAGTATTTAAAAGGTTATCACTTGAAAAGATCAGGGCAGGCGTTTTTAATGGACCGCAAATTCGAACTCTCATAAAAGATAAGGACTTCTTAAAGAAAATGAGTCCAAAGGAAAAGAATGCATGGCTTGCCTTCATTGAGCTAATTAATAACTTTTTAGGCAACAATAAAGCGGAAAATTTCCGACACCTTGTAGAGGATTTGCTCACGGCTTTTTGTGACCTTGGGTGTAATATGAGCATAAAAATGCATTACATTCATAGCCACCTTGATGTATTTCCTGACAATTTAGGAGCTGTCAGTGACGAACAGGGAGAGCGGTTTCATCAGGACATGAAGATCATGGAAGAGCGCTATCAAGGCCGATGGAGCACACATATGATGGCGGATTATTGTTGGACGATTCAAAGGGATTCTGACAAAGTATACAAACGAAAAAGTACAAAAAGAAAATTTGAACCATTTTAAAATTTCAATGTAATCAGATAGTACAATAATATACTTAAGTTTATCTATGTTTAATATGTCTTAGTTTTCTTATTTCAAATCCCGCAACTATTGTAAATGGTCACCCAACCTAGCAATTTTTTAAATTAAAAGCGCTTATTAATTTTTATTTATTTGCTAATATATGTCGTTAAAATAATTAAACTAATAATACATTAATTTAACATGATTTGCAAGGGTTTCGACTATAGGAATATGGTCTCTTTTGAGTAATTTCATAAAAATCCAAGAAGTTATAGGCATCACTTTGAAATTAACCATTTTGATTACTTTTTCACCAGTTTTGAAATCATACCAGGACTTTGAATGGAAGGAAAATAATTTGAATGGCCATTTTTTATTTGTTAATTCATCACGAGCAAATATTATTTTATTAATTTTCTTTTAAACTTAATATACTAACGAAGAATCGTATTTAAAAATTGTACTCATCATAAAGTGACCGTTTCAAAAAAACTCAAAAATCAAAAAATCTGGATGTGCCACAGAAAAAGTAAGGCCAGATTTGGATTCAGGAGGTCTCATTTTAGCTATCTATGTACATTTCGTTCAATCAAAAAAAATTGACCAAAATTTGTTGGCCTGTGTTATTAGTATCCGAGACTCGTCGCCATTGACAGGTGAGGTAGGAACGAATAAAAGGACTTGAGAGGTACACCTGTGACCAGGAACAGAGTGAGAAGAATTTATCCACCGGGACAAATATGCCCTCGCCGGCCTTATACAGGCCCCAATATGCCATTGGGAGGCTGTCAACGGCCGTTTATGTTTCTTTAGGCCAGCGGCCCACTGGGAATAGTCCTGGTACTCCCGCTGGCCCCTGCCTGTGACAGTTTAAGGTTTATTTCACGAATTACCGGATACAAGATGAAGAGGAAAAATTAAGAACAATAAGTTTATACAGATACAAAACAGGTTGACCGGCCTATGACATCAGTGACATATCGATGCGTTAGGTGTGACGTCATATATTTATAATATAATGTATTATTTCAGATTTACATCTGATAATTCTTCATATTAACTTTATAATTTCTAGCTCCTCATAACAAAGCAGAGTTTTTATATTCTTTTTTGGCCAATTTTATTTCCTTATAAAAAACTCCAATTTGCTCAAAAAGTGAAAAAGTTTAGGGGAGTGCGCTAGCTCATTGGCTGTCTGAATGCAGGCTCGACACCCGAGTTTCATTGTTTTTGGTTAGAAGAGTAGGACTCCTACAACTACGATTATGTAATATCTCGCGGCACACTATCATATATACAAAAAACGACATTGTTCCAGGGATAGCATTGATGCAGAGGGGGTTATATGTAGTAGTCATAGGAATGTAGCAGTATATAAACACCATACAAGTAAAAGACCACTTAAAAAGTAAGTTTCCTTCTTTTTTTGAGGAGGAGAAGACATTCATTCCCTTGGAACTTTGTACACCAAGAGAAAACGGCCCACCAAGCCCACCAATACCATTTCAACCTTTCTTCTGACAAAAAGAAGGGGAAATAAGGGAGGATGATGTCTGAATATTATGATAAGAGAGAGAAAGAATGGAAGCTGGAAACGAGGAAAGAAGAATGCTCAAGGAAAAGTTGTTTCTATGTACATGGGAAGGGGGAGGAAACCACATTGATGTAGGAAGAAAACAAGACTGGGTCAAATTTAGTGTTGTTGTTCTTGATGTGCTTTGACTTTCTTCCAATTCCATCATTAATACATGTAAATGCACATCAAAGAAGCATGGAAACTTTGGCTGATGAAGCATTCTCGGAGGGGATGTATAATAAATACTAAAATACTAAACAGTATAGTGAACAATAATATAAATCGAAACTAATGCTTTAGGAACATTTTCTGAGGGCACTGATATTATAAATAATATAAACTGAATGGTTTACAATAAATGGATAAATAAATTTTAAACTATGAAGGTATTAATTTAATCTTCAATTGCTGTCTAAAAATCATAACTTTTGGCTTTATAAAAAATTATGTATGATATATTATATATATATATATATATATATATATCGGTGTCTAGAAGAAATGGACCGAGAAAATACGGCCTAAGACGAAAGGATAAAACAATGGTACAGGAAGAAATGATCCAATATAGAAAAGGAAAATGAAGACTCATGAAAAATGGCCCGAGTTGAATACAACAAAGTACTTTAAAATACTTTTTCATATAAATTAAGTAAATAATAGTAAAATAATTTTATTTTTACAACTATAAAATAAATGATTTCCTTATTGATGTAAAACTTTATTTATTTTAAGGACACCTACAAAATTTTGCAATTTGAATATCTTTAAGTCTCAAGATCTTTGTTGTTTTTAAAATCTATTGGTCTATTTTTTATGAATGCATATGTGTTAACTAATTAAAGATGCCCTATAATTCTAAATATGTTAAATTGTAATTAAATATATTTAAACTGTAAATATTTACTTATTTTTCTTATTTATTCACACGGCTAAGGCTTTGAGGTCGGCCACGACCCTTCACGCTGCCAGGACCGCAGCTAGGGCCGTTGGACGCAGCGTGCCACATAAACCATGCTATATTTTATTTATTTGTTCTTAGTTTTTCTTTTAAACATATTTTTACTGTTTTTATTTATATATTATTTTAGACTAGTTACAAATGTAACTAATATGCCCTATGGCAAAATATACTTGATTACACACTCTTGTCTATTGTTAAAAAATATATTTTTAATATTTTTCAATGCCACTTTGAGTATGCCGAATGACTCAGTCATAAATATCAGCGTATGTCCATTGTTCCATTATATGCGATTTTATATTTCTTGAATAATTATCATTTCAATACATAATTAAGCCTTATATTAAAATGTGATGGTCAGACAAGAGACTCCAAAGAATAATAACAATGAGGCTCTTCTGTTATACTTACAAGAGGGCACAGACCATTGAACTTGTATTGAATAAGTCCTTTTTTGGCTTTTATTCTTTTATCCACATAAAGGATTCTTATACTCTCTTACATCTTTTTAAATATGATTATATATACATCTAGGGATTATATTGAATGATCACCTAAATACGTAGAAACGCCTCCAAGGGGAAACGGGGCACCCCGAGGCAACAGCAGACCCCGCAAAAACACCTAACTCAACCCTACCAACAGGCTGGACGACATCAACACCTGAAGAATGGTCCCCGTCCGAAACAGAGAAGACCATCCCCCCAGTTGCAAGACTTCATCCCTGCACCTCCACCACTAAGACCAGCCTGGAAGACAGTGTCACCAAACCCCCCGTCACATGTGAATCCACTAAGATGGCCCACACCTATCCCCGTGGGAAAAGCAACTGCCTCCGCAGACAATGCAAAGCAGGCCCTCATCAGACTACTGACAACTGCACTCGGTTGTTAGTGTGGAATTGTCACGGCCTCGCCACCTGCAAACTTCTAGCGCTCTCATCGAAAGCGTTAGATACAAAAGCTAATGTGATTATTGCGACTGAAACCGAGCTTTGCCTAGACGACGTGCCCATTATATCAGGCTTTGATACTCTTCTGCCGTATGTCCGTAAGTCGAAAAGACGTCGAACAGCCATGTTCGTTGCCAAGGCCCTACAAGCTGAGCAGATCCCAACGCCGTCTGATCTGCCCATTGTCGCTGCTAAAATAGGAACGCGTCTGTACGTAGGAATTTACAGGCAGTTTACGTCACTCTCAAACAGCATCTCTGACAAAGGATTAGTTTTCGAGACAACTCAACTGGATGAGATAGGAAATACACTGAAAGTGCTTTCTGTGACTCATGGAGTGAAAGAAATGATTGTCGCAGGAGACTTCAATCTGGACGTTACAAGATATGACGACCGCGGTTACTACAGGAAAAAACTAATGCAACGTTGGAAGGGCTACTATGAGGAACTCGGACTTCAATTGCAACCGACAGGTCCAACTTTTCGATCTAATGGCGTTTTCAATGGGGAAAACCGTACCTCCACCATTGATCACGTATACCTTCGAGGAAATACAACCATTCACGTAAAAGTACTCGATGACGCTCTCTCTGACCATGCGCCGCTTCTTGCAACGATCTCGTCCGAAAGAGCTCCTAAGCGGATTGTAAAAGAAACAAGGGAGGAACGCAACTGGTCCACACTCGACGTACCTGCACTAGAGCTTTTCCTTCTCAATTGGGACTGGCAGCCCCTTTTTGACTCATCCAACGTAAATGACATCAATCTTCACATAAAAACAGCCATCACAGCTGCCTTGGATGTTGCTGCTCCTCTTCGAAGATACACCACTCCAAACGCAAATGTTAGGCTTCAACCGTATACTCGAGCAGTCATGCGAGAACGGGACAAGGCGAAGAGTCTAGGTAAAAAGTGCTACAAGGCCCTAAGGAACAAAGCACTGAGTCTAGTTAGACGTGACCATGTTTCTTTTAATCTATCTCGAATCAAAAAGGGTGGGCAGACAGCAGCATGGAAAATCGCAAATGAAGCCATGGGCAAAGGAAACGACGGCGTTCTGCCTTTTCTAGAAGGCTGTAGAACCGACACAGACTCTGCTAACATGTGCAATCAGTTCTACATCGATAAAGTTGACCGACTGCGTTGCGATATATGTCCTGATTCCCAAAATGCATGCTCTAATGCCGATTCGGACGGCGAATTTGGATTTCACAATGTAGGCACTGCTGCTGTGAAGAGGGCATTAAAATCCCTCGCCCCTAAGCACTCTGCCGGCATTGACAAAATTCCTATCGTCGTATATCAGTCAGCCTGGACAGCATTAGCCCTTCCAATCGTTCACCTCATTAACACAATCATAACTTCTCAGATATGGCCAGACGAGTGGAGAACGGCAATCATAATCCCAGTACTGAAAAAGGGCAAGCCGCGTAAAGAACCCTCTAGCTATAGACCTGTCTCACTCCTTTGTGCCATCTCAAAATTGACCGAGCGGGTACTTTATAATCAACTCGTGACCTACGTCGAAGCTTCTTGTAAACTCCCACAGGAACAACACGGCTTCAGAACTGGACGCAGTGTCGACACTGCCCTTGCAACTCTACTGTCCAACGCTGCTAAGGCTTGTGATCGTAAATTAAAGGTATGCATTGCTGCCTTCGATTTTTCTGCGGCCTTTGACCTTTTAGAAGCAGATATACTTCTGGCCAAGCTCCAATGGATGGCGGGGCCCACCAAAAAGCTGATGCTCAGCTACTTAACAGGAGGGCGACAGCAGGTGAATTGGAACGGCCAACGGTCCAATTTCCTGAACATAAAGTACGGCGTCAGACAGGGTTCTGTGCTTGGCCCCCTACTTTTCATTCTTCTCACGGCTGACCTACCTGATTACCTCAGAGTAGCTGTCAATCCAGAAGCTCAGCTTGAGGTACTGCTATATGCCGACGATACTTCTATTGTCATCTCGGCTCCATCCTGGGAACAGGTCGACTTCGCTATGGGCTCGGCATCGAAGGCCTTGGA
Organism: Caligus rogercresseyi; assembly: GCA_013387185.1. Taxonomy (NCBI): domain Eukaryota; kingdom Metazoa; phylum Arthropoda; class Copepoda; order Siphonostomatoida; family Caligidae; genus Caligus; species Caligus rogercresseyi. Next base: position 12,786,403 of record CP045894.1, read on the forward strand.
GGCGTACTCTAATATGAATGGACTCCACCTAAACGTTGGGAAAACCCAAACGTTACGTCTGGGTGCTCCAGACACTCCTTCGACCGCTACACTCGACCTTCTGGGAGTAACTGTTAGCAGAAACCTGACATTTGGACCCCACCACGAAAAAATTATTCAGAATGTCAGGAAACGAATCGGAGTCATCCGCCGGCTCTGCACTACGGTATCGCGAGGGCCACTACTGACCGAGATAGCTAGAGCCATAGTTATCGGGAAACTTCAGACGTCTGCTTGGGTGACTAGAAGTGCAAACTTCTCGTCTGCTGCTGAACCCCCTCACACCCCTACAATGGCAAAGACTAGCTCAGATGCGCAACTTGCCATCAACGATCTCGCACGTATCTTGCTGGGAGTTCAAAGAGCAGATCGGTTGCGTGTGGTTGACCTTCTCGACAGGTCACATCTTCCATCTGTAAATGAGATCTTAGTGAAGCAGGCTGCCATATCTGCTTGGAAGGCTATGAATGTGGACAGTTGTCCCTTTGAGAGGATTCTTGAGGGCTTCGATGAGCGCACCCGTAGTGCTACAATATGCCTCAAGAAACCCGTTTCTACCAACTGTGTCGCTGCTGTTAACCTTTCAAAGGCCTGGAGCTTGTCACAGCCATTAAGAGAGGCATGCACCTTATCAAGTGCTCGGAGGGTAGCAAAGACAATGGCAGGGTTGTCTAGATCCTTATAGCTCCTTAAGTTTAATGTATTTATGAAAATTGAAAAAATATTTACTATGTATATATATATATTTTTTTTTGTTATTTTTCTTTGATTAATATTTTATTATTATTATTATTGTATAATTATTTGTGTTTGTATATAAAGATACATGTTTTTTATATTAGTAGCCATGAAGGCTAGGGCTATAGTAGCTCTGTAATAAATCATACAACAACAACTATAATGTTATATATATAGTGATATTTTTTATAATAAAGGGACTCTTTGGTATTAGCTTCGGCTCCTATTAAATCAATAATTGAAAGATATCTAAGTAAACTTTATAACTTAACACTCCCTTATCACATGTCTAGGTTAAATGTTTTTGCTATGCATTTATTTCTATTTGATAATAAATATATAATAAAATACTTTTCGTAATATTCATATTATATATATTATATATATATATTATACTTTATGTTCAAAAATAACCGCAATAATAATTGATTAATAAAAATCTATTTTAACATCTCTTCAAAGAATTTTCTTCTTCTTCGAAAATAACCCTTAATTAGATATCTTGGAAAAACATTATTATTTTGGAAGTCCATTTTTATTTTATTCATCTTACATCAAGCATGTATATAGTTTTATTTAACTTTCCCTGCGTGTGTTGAAGTTGTATATTAACTTTTTATCCAAAGTTCTAACTTATAGTCTTTGTCAAATCAAATAATAATATTTTCCCCTCTTTCCCTTGCAGTGCTCCCTTTATTTATGATACTATGTGTGCAAAGTTGGGGACGATTAAATTAGTGTTGACATTAAAAATGTCTCACTTGTGAAAGGAGGAGGAAGAAGAAGAAAAAGGAAAACGTCAACATTTCTTCTATGGATGCAAAATTGATAAAGCAATGCATAAAAAGCGAGGCTGGGCATTTGCAATCAAATTGTTTGGTTTATCATACGAAAAATTATCTTATCTTACGAATGCCATCATCTGTTTCAACTGGACACACTTTAAAAAAATAAAGGTGTTTTGATTGGATAATGATAAAAGTAATTATGGTTTCCGTCTCGGAAGGAAACTTTCAGTTGTACATAAATGAACGTTTAATGCCACCTACATCGATGTATACAAACGATCACATTATATTGGCATATATCGTTAAGAATACAATAAATATATATCTACGAAGTTTGTCAGTAAAAAAAAATATAGTTGATTGAAAAAAAAAGAGAGAAAAAGAATAAAAAAGCAGTTGACAATACGCAACAAAGTGTCACTTTACTCGCAACTGTTGAGGAGTGAACATCAATTTAAAGAGGAGACCCTTACAAATATTTATTATCTCTTTATGGGTTATTGTCAAATCCTTTGAAGTGACTCCTCCGGTTCCGTATTATGAATTAAATAAAGAAAGTCCTTTAACTAATAAAATACTGAATGCTTATTTGTTTACTCATATTTGTCAGACGTAGAGAAAGAAACGTAAACAGTGTGCTCAAATGATAAAATCATGTCTATTTGTGATTTTCCAAGAATATATTTCCTTTTAATTATAATTAATTTACATTATTAGAAGTAATAATGTCAAGCCATTTATTTAACTTCACAATATTTTTTAATAAACAGCATTTTTTTTGTTGAACTTATATTATGAACAAATAATTTTATAATATAAACTTTTAACAATATTATTAGTATTTATTAAATCATATGATAGTTGATTTTAATAACTCAATAAGTATAAAAATTCACTTTCTGTGGTAACATATTTATGTCCTTTCGTGTTTGCCTATGAAATCATTTTTTTTGTCATTGGACTGAAATTAAGGTAGTTAAAAATTGATTGATTTAGACGGCCATAGATTTTTATGGTAAGTTTCATGCATTCAATGAGAAAGTATCTTTATCTTTCCTGCTCACGAAAAATCATTAATACTTATTTTAAAAAAACCTTCAGATATTCTATAATATTTTTAATCACTTCAATATAGCGTTGATATAGCTGAAATACTTTGCAGTTAAGTAATTCCATTGTTAAAAAAATTAAATATCCTTTTCAGTTTTTGAATAATCATTTTGAGGCCACTTTTTATAAAAGATATTTTAAACACACAATTACAAAACAGTTCATTTTATCTTTTAAGTTTCTTAGAACATTTAATTCGAGCAAGAGCTGCGTTTAAAAATTAAAAAACGCTAATTACCTCCGCCGAAGGAGGTATTGTTTTCACTGGCGTTTGTTGGTTTGTTAGTTTGTTGGTTTGTCAGCAGGATAACTCAAAAAGTACTGAACAGATTTAGATGAAATTTTGTGGAGTTGTGGAAATGCCAAAAGCCAGAAGTGATTAAATTTTAGTATCTCTGAGTGCAGAATTAAGGCGCCAAATGAGCTAAATACTACTAAATTTTTCAAGTTAGCCTACTCTGCCAATAGATGTCGCTGTGATGTGAAATGGGTACCGATAGCGTCTTCTTCTCAGAATTTCCGTATAGGGGAACCCTCCCCCGTCCCTCTACGCCTCCCCAGTCGTGAAAAATCCGCCTCGGAAGGCTCATAAGGACCCCGTGACGGCGGAGGTTTGCACTCTCTGAGTGTATATATTTATATATATAATCAAATCAAAGCCATGAGTATATTACCATCATAATTTATTTTGCTTGACTGAGTCTCATATATTTAATTCAGTATTATAATTTGTACAATTTTAAGTATACACATTTAGGTATATGGACAAAATATAAGTTTATAAAAGGAATATTGTTTTTGAGAGTGGGGAGATGGAAGGATACATATATAGACAATGTAGTTATGTAGGAATGTAAGTAGTTTAAAAAGGGAAGATATATTTACATAATAGGTTCAAGAAATAAGAGTTTTATCAGGGTTCTACATCAGTAAGATGTAATGGTCTACATCAATCCAAAACTTTGGCCAACTAAAGAAAGAAACAATAGAGGCCATTTGAAGGCAATTTGAGTTGTTTTCGGCGCATGCGTAGCATCCATTTATATTTAGGATAAATTTGTTTCTTAGGATATAATTTTAAAAAATATAAAAAAAATTGTAGAGAATTATGAGATACTTTTTTTGATTGAGTCACTTTATATCTAAGAAATTTGTCAGTGACAAACATAAATATTTTATGAATCGTTCGATTTGCAAGGACTAAGGACTTTGTATAGTTTTACGTAGGTCCAAATAAGACAGAAATAATATTATAACATCGAAATATCAACTTATATAGGTAATCAAATGAACCACAATACTTAAACTCATCATTATGAAGCAGACACTTCATGTTCAGTAGCAGGAACCGATAACAGAGGTTCGGATTTGGGCTACAGGGTCTTCTTTTGACCGGTTCCACGTCCAGTGTTTCAGCGGAAGTGTGACGACGGGATTTGTCAAGAGGCAGCAATCCTTCATATGAATCTTTTCCTATTGCGAGGTATCTGAAGCGTTTCCCGGTCGTCTTTAGGTACTTATTTATGATCGGCTGTGATCTACAGGGGGGAGATAGTGTCTTGATGGACACTCGATTCAATTTGCATGTAAAATCTATCAGGATATTCCTCGATAAAAATGATGTTGTTGGATTTTTTAACTTGTTTACTCTCTGAAATAACAAGCCAGGCACGTTCTTTCTGGTACACCAACAATATAACGCATTGTTATTCTCTCTATCACAATGAATAACCGTCTATTCAATACTACCGAATTCTTTTTTATTAATTATCAATTATTATAATATTTTAATATTATTTTTGTTCCGTATTTTAATTGGTTCATTCCCTTTTTTTATCAATAGATATATTTATTTTATTACAAGTCTTGTAATCATTGTCTCTTGAGTCAATAAAGGAAGACATTAAGGCCTTCGGTCGAAAACCATAAAGCATAAGATCCAAAGGCACTAAAATAATGATTGTTCGTTGGGACCTGAATAAAGTTAATTATAATTCTATAAACAAGGGAGAGAGAGTGTGTGTTACATAAGTCAAGGTGGTGGCACATAATTGGCTACGAGGAAAGGCTCGTAAACAAATACTATTGCGTTTTGCAGGGATACTTTTACCACGACAACTAAATTAATTTGATCCATTAATCTATGATACTGTTAATTAAATAAGAGAAAAGAAAGACAGTCATGAAATTAACCAATGCATAGAATGTGGATTTCTGGAATCTAAGTAACAAAATGTTTATGATAAAATGACATTTGTATATCCTCATCCAATGACATTCACGATAGAACATACTATTGTGTTCAAAAATTATGGTGAAATTGTATTTTAAATTGCCCTTTGCGCACGGATTTGGAAGAATTTTTTAAAGGTTGGTATGACTATCTTTGACATCCAAGAGAAGTAACACGTCATCATAGTCGTTAGGTTTTGAGATATGCATTGTTTTGTGAGCTGTTAAAAGTAACTTATCGGGCTTTTTTGCCATGTTTAAATTTGTTGAGCCAAGATGTTGTATAAAATTTTATTTGCGAATTAATTTCTGCTACAGAATGCCTTTGGCGATAAGATTTATTAAAAATGTTAACATGTGGTACAAAAATTTCCATGAAGCTCAAAAACGTGTAGAAGACGATGAGCCGTTTCGAGTCTATAAAAGAGATTCAAGCCACGTCATTCCTGAAATTGATTACGACAACTGTTTCGAAGATTCGAAAATCCGTTGGAATAAGTTATTATACCGACAACTAAATAAGATCCTGTTTTCAACGATATTGTTAATTGAAGTATATAAAAGAAAAACCATGAAGAAAATTACAAATATAAAGCTTAGAACGTAGACTTATTAAAATCTACCATATGCACCACAAGATGGATACTTATTATCCACGAGTGATATTCAATAATAGTTGTTAGTATCATGAAATTTGTCAGAATCAATCAAGCCTGAAAAAAATACTTCGATTGTCTTTTGTGCATATATATTTCGTTTGAATTCCACTCATAGGAATATAAAAATGCTATAGCACAACCCTTTATCGCTAATTGATTTTTTACATGGATCAAAACAGTTGAAATGCCTGAATTTGAAAGTGATAAAAGTTATATTATTTACCTAAATTGTGCCATTCGTGTTGTAGTATTGATTACAAAAATCATTCATTTTATCAGTACTCATTGAAATTAGTTTGTTGTTTAAAATGTTTTATTAAACAGTTATAAATATGGGGTAAATTTGATTTTTATTTGAATCCTTTTCAAGATGCAACGTCAATAGAATTAATGTGCTATTAAAAAAATATTATAATTGCACAAAATTTTCTTACTAAATCTTGATGAGTGAAATGCTCTAAATTTGAATATTTTATTCTATTTTTTTAGTGAACCGACTAAATGGATGTATGCCAACGAATCGGATATAAATTGTGGTTTCTAAAGAATCGATATGGGCTCCACGCAATTTCATATGAGCCGGTTTCTAATTGATACAGATCCTGATTATTCATGAAATTCTATCTTTTTTAGGGAAAAGAAGAACAAAAAAGTATATTTAAATTGATAAACTTGCCGATTATCTCCTTGTTATTTTATATATGATCATGCCATTTTATAGTATGCCTTTATTAACCTGATCTTTCTCGTAATATATTTAGACCATAGAGATATAAAGATATAAAGAGCTGATTCCATTCAATAGCAGAAACAGCGTTCTGTTGTTTCTGTGTGTTCAAAATAAACAAAGTAATTTGTACTAAATCATCGTAAGCTGATCATAGAGATAGATTCTATCTCTATGATCAGCTTACGATGACGTAGTACAAATTACTTTGTTTAATTGAACACACAGAAACAACAGAACGCTGTTTCTCTACAATTGGGGAATTAGCTCTCTATATCTTTATATCTCTATGATTTAGACCCCCAGTCTCTTGCTTATTACAATTTCCTTCTTAAATTCTTAGCTTAACTTAGTATAATAATGTATATCAAATAAAACTAAATGTCTTTTAAAACAATTCAGCATAAGTCATGCTTAACATATCGAAATTACAATTAAGTCCTGCAATACTAATAGAGAATACAACATCCAACATAAGGGAAAATGTATTAAACATCCGCCTTTCTAATCACAAAGCCAATCTATAAATCCTTTTGAAGAAATCTATGTACATATCTATACAAGTCTTTGCATTAAGACATACAAAAATGCTAAGCTGGCTCGTTCCATAGACTTCTTGATTAATTAACAACAAAGTCGGCCTCTACTTTCTACAATATGCCAAGAATATGTAAAGACTATGTCCACATGCCAGGGTCGACAACTGCAAGATATAAAATTTATTACGTCTTTACTCAGCCAAGCTGGAAGGCCATTAGTGGGATTTAGAACAATGAAACCACCAATGACTTTCCCCGTTCATCTTATGATTATCTTTTGTTGGGGATTGTTTATCATTTTACCGACCTGAGATTAAAAAGAAAAAAACCAGCTGTCGATTGAAATATGGCGATCGACGTAGTTACACCTCTTTGGCTGAAGAGAAGGAAAAAGTTTCTTTAGCTCACGAGTCCTGTAGAATATATATATATATATATATATATATATGTATATATTCTAAAATTTTATAAGACGTACAAACTATAACAAAAATAAAAATATTGATATTTTTAAAATGCAAAACGTCTCTTTAGTCTGAAGTAAAAGCTATTATTCTCAGCTAAAAAATAAAAATAAAATATGAAAAACTTCCTTTCGAACACCCGTTGTTGACAAAGCTTTACTGCTTCTTTTTCTGTTGTACCTACAAAGTCCTTGCCAAGAAAAAAATAACAAAATATACTTTTTCAAAAAATATGGGGACAAAAGGACTTTGACAAAGTAATCATATTTGAATATTGAATGTATCCTATTTTATTCGAAGGATATGTATATATTTTTAAGAGACGCAATATGCCTCTGAAATATATAGGAGCAAATGCAGAGGGATCTGTTATTGTTCAATGATATAAAAACATATTTTTGTTATTAAGTAAGTGATATGTTTGATGATTGAAAATTGACCACTGTTATGATTGCCGTTGGATGTTGTATTTTTTAAAACCATATTATCTTTATCAATAACGTTGCACCATTATAATGTTCAAATCAACGAGATTCAGTCTAATTCTGATGTTATTCACAAATAATTTAATTGCTTTGGGCAATTATGATTGTAAACAGATAAAGGGTTCTAAGTAATCTGAAGTTGCTAGAAAACGGCAACTATCTTATTCGGCAAATATCCCATAAAAACAATCCGTCACTAAAGAAACCAACAGTAACTTTTCCATTGATAATATTCTTAAAACTGTTCTTTCCAGAATACTTCTTTCCTAAACTATCTGATGAAGACAAAAAATATTGACAAACCATGATGTTCATTATTTTCATGCACTTTCTTTAACTTAACTACTCAAGCTTAAGGATGACTTATGGATACCTTTGTTTTTTATTTGTACTCAATATTTCAAAGGACAATTATTCTCCTTTGCAAATTTTCCTAAGAAGCCAATGTAGCAGCCAAGCAACCAACCATGGTAGACCTTTCCATGGGCAAAACTGTTTAGAACGGTTTAATCCATAACAAAGCTTTAATTGTTATCATTCTAACCACCAATATTTGTAGTCCAAAAATCATATGTTCTCTTACAAATGTTTGGTTTTAGTTCGAAATATAAATTTTTCTTTGTGTGTTCGGGTGGATTTATGGTCTTATGTGAGGTTTTGCAGGCTTTCAGAGCAGGAAGGTATTGCGATATCTAAATTGTTAACTTTGTAATATTTGTTATAAACATTTTATTGCTTTAAATGTTTTTTAAATGCTGTGAACATATATATTTGCATAATAAATCATTTTAGGCATGAATTTTAAGATTTAGAGTCCTCTCTATTCAAATAATTCATTTATTAATTCCTTTGTACAACGTTAGAGGAAAGTGGGATTGAACATTCCAATTTTTTAAATTTTAAATAAGTTTTATTTTTGATATAGTCGTACATTTTTTTCATGGTTCTTTCTGGACGAAACTTAGTCATCCAGCTATACATTACATGGAGAAAACAAAGTCTTATGCGGCGCGCAGTGGCTCACAGGGACCAAAAAAGCGAAAAAATTAATTAATTTACAGATAAGGTTGTATAAGGTGTCTAAATAGGGGTTTTTGGCCTGGTAAATCAATTTCTGGGGTAAAAAAGACCTCAGGTGACTCTAACCGGACCAGAGTGGCTCACAGGGACCCAAAAAGCGAAAAAGTAATTAATTTATAGATAAGGATGTATGAGGTAGCTAAATAGTTTTGTACCTGGCAAATCGATTTCTGGGATAAAAAGTCACTCTGACCGGCCTATCACTAGCTGGTAATAGGTTTGTGTATATTAACTTGTATATATATAGATTATTAATTTATTAATGGCAAACTCTGACAATAATATAATCTTTCTAATATTTATCAAAGGTACACATAAAACTTTATTATTTTCAAACAGTCTAAAACCATATATCAGAACAACACATATAAATATTTTAAACAATCTTACACAAGATATCAAAAGAACACATTAAAAAAGAACTTTAATATTTTAAGCAATAATCAGTAAGCCTTTAACTTCCTTGGACAGATTTTGTACATCTTTTGGTTTAGACTTCTTGAAGGCTTTTGAGGAAACAAGAGGATCAGACTTCACAAGCAACCAATTATATTGGGTTTTCATTACATTCATTCTTGAAGCTTTCGCTGTGTGGTTAAGCCTTGTTTTACGAATCTCTTTGTTCATTGCTTCTTGGCTCTCTTCACTATATACTCCAATTAGGAGCTCCAAGTTAAGAGCAACATCTGCTCCATGTTCAAGCATCTTGTCTCCAAAAAGATACGCAAAATGACATTTCTTTGTTCATCAATTATGTTGTAAAAATTGGAATATATGCCTACGTTAATAAATGAATAATTCTACGTAATTTTCTGTTGAAGAGGGAGAAAACAGTAACATGCACATGCAGTTTTGAAAAAGAGACATGCAACATTTAAGAATATTCCTGCAGTTAATCGGTACAGGTGTGCAGATAAGACAAGATTATTCCTGCACAAAAACCGTTTTTTAATGCTGGAGCAGCTAAAATGATTGAATATATTTTATAGATTATATTGTTATTCCATTCCCAGCCTTAATTTGATAGAATGTAGTGGAAGTTTTTAGATATACCTTTTTTTGTAATAAAAAATATAATTTTTAATGTGAAATTTTATTCGTTTCAAAATGTGGAAATTTGTCAATATAATTATATGAATATTTTCAAAATCATATCTTTAGGTCAATTTTTTAAGTAATATGTATAGTTATTTTTACTGTTGACAGTTTTGGGTCTAAAATAGATCTCACATGGATAAGATGTTTTTAATACATTTTAAACTTTAGGCATACTTAATTTCTGGCAACATGCACCCGTTACAGTATGGGTATCTTTATAGTAATAAATAGACTCATTTCTACATGAATTGTGTTTTTTTGGTTAGTACATGATATAACATATATCAAGTATACTGTAAAGATTAAACTTATCGGAGAAAATAAAAAATGCCTTTTTTCGCTTTTTCAGTCCCTGTGAGCCACTGTGCGGCTGTGGTAAAGGTTGGGAGTAAAGCTATGTATAGAAGGACGATTCTTTTATTTGGTTTTGTTATGAATGAAAAAAATCACGAGTAGCTTATAATACGCTTTAATAATCGAATTATTTAAGAACTGGATACTTAACTGAAAAAAAAAAACCACTGGGCTTAAAGAACTATTTGATCACGTTTAGCGACTTCAAGTGGTTGTTTGTTTACTTCTTGAAACAATTCAGTGGCAGGGATAGAAAGAGGGAAATCCTGCAAAATAAATACTCATTGATGTCAGCTTATGCTATGCTTAATAAAAAAGAAGTCATTGCCAATGACATCACTAGTAATTACTTTGGTGATTTCTTTAAGAGTTGGTATTTAGACTTTCACTGCTCAAGGAATAACAATAACTTCATCCTTTTTTCGTTTTTAATTAATTTAAATAATACCATTTTTTTGCCTATATGGTTCGACAGAATTCATTCCAATTAGATATAAATAAGCATTATAATTAGTCTATCTAACCTAGGATCTCATCAATGAGGTAGACCAAAAATGGCCATCCCCTCTCGGGATTCGAACCTGAGAGTTGAACACGCCTTAACACGCACGGCTATCGCAGTCCAGGTATGAAATAAGTTGGGGGTTTCAATGCAAAAGTATAATATTTGTCATCTTTGGCTGATGTGAGTATTTTTGAAAATATGAAATTATGAGCTCTGTATGTTCGACTTTCGTTGCTTTTGAATATGAAATACATTTTAATATAGCACAATAAAATTAAAACCCTTACTTTTTTTGTGCCTAAATGGTTCGATAGAATTGCATCCAACTGGACGTAAATAAGCATTATAGTATTAAAATTATTCTACCGAACCTAGGGCCTTATCAAAAAGGTAGACCAAATTGATCATCCCCTCTTGGGATTTGAACCTTCTTAACTATCTTTAAGAAATGAAGTCAATATCAGTTTCAATTCCATTTTAATTGACTTTTATTGCTACTCATACAAAATAACATAAAAAAAGACTTTATTGAGTTAGAGATAATACATATAACAATATATATTTATAAACATTTTAGTTTAAAATTAGATCTTTAATCTAAAGTCACACCAACTATTATAAAACAGAACATATTTAAAAAACAAACATTAATTTCCACAAATATTGTTAAAAACAAGTAGGTATAGTAAAAATAATATCCAGTTAACAATATATGATTTTTTTATAAAAAGATAGTTCAAATTGGTGTCTTGTTAAATTTTTGTAAGCCCGTAAAATTCGCTGGAGAAATTGTATATGCCCATTGGAACTGGTGGGGTAAAAACGCACCAGATCTCCTGCATACTTCCAAGGAATGTTGTCAGTACCAGGAATCCTAATTGAGAAAGCGTTGTATTGTGCTGCCGTAGAAATTATAATTGCTTTGATGTCTTCGTTTTTGATAATTCATTATCAGTCATCTTTTTAGCCAGATAACTACGAATACTGGACAAAGTTATGTCCAGAGTTCGGGTATTTGATGGTGCCCTTTGTAGATTAATGGACAGTCCGAACAAAAGTGCTGCCGTGATTATTTTACCATTAACTTCTTTCACGTTTAATCTTACAAACTCCCTTACGAAGTGGAGCATCGGACAATTGGCAAAAGCATGCACAACTGTATTAAACACTTGTCCACAGTCTTTACAAGGTGTGTTAAAAAACAAGCATCTCGCCGAAATCTGGAGTTGAGCAGTAAATCTTTTCTCGTCCTTAATCTTGGCGATGGAAGAAACATTTCTCTTCCTCCAAGAGACAGGAAGTTTCAGCTCTTTTAAATAAGTACCACAAATTTCATTTGCTTCCTTTAATGTATTTGTAGCAAAAGACATCTTCAAATGCCATGGTAAGGGAGGAAGATGATTCGTAGCAGCTCTTTTTAATGGGTATAAAAATCTTCTACAGTTAAACACGGGCTCTCGTTTGAGGTCGTGAATAGAAATAATTTCCTTAGACAATGCTTTCCATTCCAGTTCCCCTGGTCCAGCGAGATTGGTAAAATAAAAAGGTTTTTAAAATTTTGTCGAACTATGTCTACCGTTGAAGAGGCTAAAAAGAGAGGGGTGCCAGTCCAGAGGATCCTTTGTATTGTCGACAAAAATGCAGACTCTTCCCACAATTTTCCGTTGTAAACTCTGTCCCAAATATCAATAAAAAATATCCTGGACTTGAAGTGAAGACAGCTCGCCATTCCTGATCTGGGTGAACCGTTAAGTCTACTATAAGCTTTTGATAAATTAGTGGTAATATTCTGGCGAATAACATTTCAGAACTGGTACATACATGCAAAAAAACAAAAACACTTATGGTGCCCTTGCAACAATTTTCTCCAAGGTCATCTATTACGTTCCGTCCTGATCGTCGTCCATGGATGGTGCAGAGATGAGCCATTTTCCGATCGCTGAATTTGCCATAACCTTATGGACTTTTGACATATATTGCCCTCCAAATCCAGGAAGACGACTCTTTCCAGCTCAAACTTAGGACACTCCTGAACTAAATGTAGAGGATCCTCGTCTTTTAATTCCCTTTATTTATGTTCATATGTGCTTTTATATGGATAGGTCAAACCTTCCATTAATAGCCTAACTTGTGCATACAGAATCAATATTTTTTTAAATGCTTTTAATTATTTTATTCTTATTAGTATTTAACATGAAGAAACAAGCTTCCAAAAAAATATTCTTCGATTTTTACTTTTTTGCATAGTCAACTTATTGTTATGGCTCCTTTCTTGGCTCGGTTTTCTTTGCTTCAATATATTACTACGCAATAAAAGTAAATGCCAACGGTCTTATATATGAATAATTTATTAACATTTCTGCTTAACCAATAATCATTTAAGGAGGCATTTAAAAATCAAAGCTAACTGCGCAAGAAGAAATGAATCATGAGAAAACGCAATTATGATCGTGATAAAAATTATTTTTGCTTCTTTTTTTGTCAAAGAGTATTTTCAGCTTTTTAAAGTGTTTTAATTATTCTACGTCTTGAAGAGATAAACGTTCTTAAACCATTTATTTGTTAAAGTAACCGGAAAATAGTTTATAATGATGTTTCAATGGATAGAAATCAAGTAATAATAGATAATTTTTTTTAAATTTAATTTTAAGTTTAAACTTTAAATTCAAAATTATGCATCAGCGAAAATTAAAACCTAATCATACGAAATTGCTGTTCCGATATTATACTTTGGGACATGTAATTGATGTATCGGAGGATATTTGATATATCATACAAATATACATTAAATTCATGGCTATCAGTAAGATTAATATTGATTAAGATACTAAATTAGTATAATCACAATGTGATTCATACTCCGATAACCTATCATTAAACAATAGAAGACATAATATAATAAAAGCATTCATTATTTCATTGAGCAGTTACTTAATAAACATAATATTTAATTTTTATAGTCGAGAAGTTCCTCCAAAATATTTATAAAACAAATGGACTTGAGACAATTTGTAGGAGGAGGATTGTCTTTATTACAGAATATAATCCCAAAGATTTACTCAAAGGTCTTAAAGGTCTCTCACAAAACCCAGAGGTTGAATGGAGGGCTCATATTTCTAACAGCCCGGTCTATACATGTTTAATGTTGGGAACAGACTTCTCTAACGACCTAATTAAACAGTTTTCTCCATCTTTAAAAGTAGTACACAGTTTGATTTGGCGGGGAAGTCCTATATTCCAATGTTCGACAACAATCGGCATTAATTACAGTAATAAAAAGTTATTTTTCCGAAACCTGGAGCTCCCAAAAGATTGGAACAGATTGCTTTATTGTCTGGCACCCTTACTATACATGATCTATTTTCGGAGTCCATTTTAAGTGTGGAAGATTCCTGTTTCCTCTTAAACGATCGGCACCCAAACACTTTTTTCCTGTCCCATGGTACCTCAGAATGAACTTTGCAATAACACAAAAGTGGAGGCAGAAAAAATCGCTGATAAGTATTTAAAAGACTTGGAATTGCCTTCAACGTGGAAAAAGAGATTTTTGTCCTCCAACTCCAAAATAGTTCACAGCAAACGCTTTACTGCCCAATTTCAAATTTCTACCAGATGTATGTTCTTTGATGCTCCGTGCAAGGATTGTGGAAGGTTATTTAATTCAATCATCCATGCCTTCTCCCATTGTCCTGTTCTACGTATCTTAAGAGACTTTGTTCTTCTAAATGTTCCTGGAATAACTGGAAAACTGATCGCTCCCATAATTCTCTTCGGATTAAATTCTAATCTGCGGACAGCATCTCCGAAAACAAAAGCAATTGAGTTTGCGCTTTCGAGTTGCAAAAGCTACATCGCAGAGCGTTTATATTCGGGAGAAGCTATTCAAGAGGGAGACCTAAAATCCATTGTCCTATCAGCATGCAGCTCGGTACATGGCGCTCTCCATCAAGAGTCCAGGGGATTCAAGCTGGAGATTCGCGAGTGACATCGTTCGGTACTACCCCTCCTGTTCCAAGAGGACCTCTCACCATCTAAAATTTTTACTATGATTTTACAAAACACTCTAGTTTGAATTAAATGAAACTTATTTTATTCCTAGTCATGTTATTGTTATTTAATATCCAATTAATTTGAACTTTGTTTTATGAAGTGATTGTACTTTTATGTGAGCGTTTAATGTTTTGTATGTACTTTATTTAGTGTATAATTTTAAACTATAATGTTTATTTTATATGTGTATAATATATATATATAGTATATATTATATATTTATATATATATATATATATATATATATATATATTAGGGTTGTTCTTATTTTTCAAATGTTTGAAATGTTAGCAACATTGTGAATTTTCTGTTTCTCGGTGATAAAAGAAGACGACATACAAAGTTTGAACAAAATCGGTCAACATTACGAGGTCGCACAACGAGGTCAAAGTTTTAAAAATTAGTAAAAATATAGTTTTCTGCAAATTTCTTCAAATGGTGTACGTTACAGACTTCAATAATATTATTAATTTAAAGGAAATCTAATTTACTACCAGACGTATGTTTGATGTTTTTTAATAAAACAAAGTTTTTAGTAAAAACAAAGAAAAAAATAGAGTGTGTATTGTTAGCTTATTTCATAGCTTTTTTGTGTCAATTAACTTCACTCGCCTGTAGAAGATGACTTGTTCGCTTCAGAGTAAAATAGTACTTTTAAGTTTAGTAAACTTTAGATGATAAATCCAAAAATTGGTTGCATTCTATCAATTCAGAATTCAGTACAATCTGAGTTTACTCATATGATTCAGAGCCTGTATTGACCTATAAGAAATCGATTATGAAAAAAAATAAATAATAATGTGTGTTCTTAGCTGCTGTTAGTGTTACCTGGATAGAAAGAAAAGAGAGGGAGGGAGTATTTTGCCTCACTTCTCTCCCTTCTTTTTTTTCTTCCTATCCAGGTTACACTAACAGAGTTACCAGATGGTAATCGTATATTCTCATATCAAAAGATCAATTTTTGGGGGAGAGTACGTATTTGCTTATATCTCTTAAAGTATAGCGATTTTTAGAACACAAATATATCAAATGAAAGCTTGATTAACCAGCTTTAATATTTTGGTATACTAAATCATGTCAATTTAATAAGTAGAGAGTTATATGTACATTAAAAAAAGCCTATCTCGCGTACAAAATGACGCATATAATGGATTATAAATGCGTCAGAGACAAAGTAAAATTTGAGAGGATACCTTGACGCAGATCTAAGAAACATATTATGATTTATTTTTTTCATAATCGATTTCTTATAGGTCAATACAGGCTCTGAATCATATGATGTAAACTCAGATTGTACTGAATTCTGAATTGATAGAATGCAACTAAGGTCATTTTTGGATTTATCATCTAAAGGTTTACTAAACTTAAAAGTACTATTTTACTCTGAAGCAAACAAGTCATCTTCTACAGGCGAGTGAAGTTAATTGACACAAAAAAGCTATGAAATAAGCTAACAATACACACTCCATTTTTTTCTTTGTTTTCACTTAAAACTTTGTTTTATTAAAAAAACATGAAACATACGTCTGGTAGTAAATTAGATTTCCTTTAAATTAATAATTATTATTGAAGTCTGTAACGTCCACCATTTTGAAGAAATTTGCAGAAAACTATATTTTTACTAAATTTTTAAAACTTTGACCTCGTTGCGCGACCTCGTAATGTTGACCGATTTTGTTCAAACTTTGTATGTCGTCTTCTTTTATCACCAAGAAACAGAAAATCCACAATGTTGCTAACATTTCAAACATTTGAAAAAAAGAACAACCCTAATATATATATATATATATAACAATTGTTTTCATAGTTGTAGTGCCTCAGAACTAATTTATGTAAGAGTAGACAAGACTTTTTAAAAGTTTTGAAATAAGATTTTTGTATGATCCAAGAATATCTTCATTTCAATATATTTATCCTTGAATGACCCTATTAAGGAACGAGTCTCATGAAGAACAATTAAAGTTCTCTTTAATATAAATGATGGGTTTTACATTGTGAAAAATGAGAATATTTGAAAAAGGATTTGAAAATACAAGAGGATTATGAAAAAAGGATTTTTGAAACTTTTTAAAACTGCACGGGCAATATGTAGTAGGAAATATGGGAAAAATTTTGTATGCATTAAAATAAATGCCAATACTTTTTGTCTGTGGAGTCCGTGCACATAATTGAATGCTTACAGAAGGTTGTCATCTTTATCTTTATGCTCCCTTTTTGTTTGCTAACTAAGAATGAGTGTATGCCCTTATGTTAAAGCCAGAAAAATGAATGTTTTAAACTATATCTGAAGGCTTCAATTATTGATGTATGTATGATATTTCAAAAGAACATTATCTAAAAATGTTTTTGCATAGTAATAAAAGAATGGGGTTAAATTTAACATCGATGGATTAAAGGTCTGCCAATCATAATGGTATTGGGGTTACTGTAGTAGTAGCTCTTTGCTCTTGCTCTCAACCCAAACTCCCAATTAGATTATCTGTGTTTCCTCCCCCTGCTCCTCAAACTCTAATCCTCTTCTTCCCTTAAAGTACACTCTCCCTGTTTGAGTATTTAAGCCCTTGCTCCCTCCATTCTGTATGTCAGTCACAAGAAGAACATCCCAATCTACTGTCAAACTATCTCGTCGTCATTTGGTGAATAAACGAATCTCTTTTACTGAATAACTCGCTGTCTCGCGGATACGTTATTTCAGCTCCCATTCGGTACATACTCGTACAGTTACTAACTCACTACAACGGAAGATGGGTTACTTTTTAATGCCATATCTATTTAGTTCAAATAAATGAATGAATAATATAATACTTCTGTTTGCAACGGATTATAAACCATACTTTTATGAAAAGCACTCCTGTAAATGCATTGGATCCATTAGGTTTATCTGTAGACATTTTCATATACATTTGTCCTTCACAAAAGTAGACATTTACATATTACCCATTGCTAAGCGACTTACATATGACAACAGTCTCATGTACCGCCTCTAGGTGATTTATTGGCTCCCTATTCGGAGACTTACTAATGAGTTTTTTAAACTTTTTTCCCCATTGGCTCTATTACACACAATTATCTGTGTAAAGATATTTATGTCGTTTGTGCCTCTACATGAAACTTTAATTATAGTAGTTTTTAGTTATATATAGACTATGATTTAAGGTTTAAATATTTTGTCAGTTATGCATTTGATTAAGCTCTATTAAAAAAATTATAACAATACAAAAGTTAATTATGAAACTAAACTCTATCATTTATTCCTAACAATTTTATCCTATTGGCATATGTATCTTATTCGTTTTTATAAAATAGAAAATTATTTTGCTCTTTTAGTGCTTTTAAATGATGGAGTTTAATTATTATGACTTTAACCAGTATATATTTTTTTTAGTTAGTTAGACTTTATTTCCGTTTGCCAATATATATAACAGTATATTAAATAACATAATTTTAATCTTTAATGCATAATTTTAAATAAATTGTATTCTTTATATCATTAAGTATATTTGAAAATATGCTCGTTATTTTTTTACCTTCTAACATGTCAAGCTCTCTTTAACAATTTGAAACTGATTCCATTGAAAGGAGGTCAGTTTATAGAGGTAACGAGAGAAGAATCCCCGATTTATTATTTCATATTTGTTCCTAAACTATACGCCATATATGGGATCCTAATATCTTTCCAAATGACAGTCCTAAAAGCTGAATTGTTTACCAACTTACGTCGCACTACTCTTTCTATTAGATTTTTTATGTAGATACGTAACTTACCCAACATGTCTTGAACCGAACCACAACAAACTATGATGTCCCATTGCTTTGCCTTTAAATTTAATGTGAATATAAACACTTACACACACACACAATATATATATATATATATATATATATATACATTAACATATATTATAAAATCGAATTTATATGTCCTGCTTAAGTATTGATTTTCCCGGCGCGCGAAAAAAGTCACCCTTCCATGAAGTTTCTAGTATTCCTTGGACAAGTGTACTCCAGTTTCAAAATATGAGAAATTGACTGTTGGCGTGAATGAATCCTCAAACATTTTAATGAAGTCTTAAAAGACAATCTAAAAAAGGACTCGAAAGAAACTACATTACATACAATGGAAGATATAGTTTTTGCAAAAATTTATTGTAAACCAAAGATTTTGAGAAATAAATAAAATCAGCATTTCATTCAAATTTTCCTTTCTTTTTGATAGTCAAACTGGCACAAAAATATGTTTGACTAAAAGCATGAACTCATTCATGCAATAATATAAATTTAATAATGTCCAATACATCAAGTCCATGTACAATCAATCAAATGAGCTCTCCCATTATTATATATATTTATATATTATATCCTTAAAATATATTAATTGTATGATTGATTATGGAAAACCCAAATAACAATTTCATTTGAGTATTAATATCACTGTATATTTATTCATTATCTTTGTTTCTAATAATCGAACCAAAGAGTTTATATATATATATTATATTATATATATATATATATATATTATTGAGCCGTTCAAACGTGCATTTTACTTTCTATATTTCCCTTTTTGGTATGAAAGTTGATTGAAGACTATGTATGTAGTTGGGTAAAATTGTGCGTAAAACCCTGCATTGAACGTGCTGACTTAAATGGATAATTATTACTACGAATGGTTATTTGAAATATAAAAATTTATATTATTATATTATTTGTAGTATGGTTGATTGACAAGTCTGTTTATAAATATAAGATCATAATACGGATAAACCCTTATTTTTCTCATTACTTTATTTTATATGAAGTCGTATATTGGAAATGCACTTTGCCTTTTAAAGCTATGCAACCTAGCAAGTCTTTTTTTAAAGGTCTCTATTTAAATAGAAGAGGTAGAAATATTTAATATAAGCAGTAATGAACATTCTATATTAAAAGTACTCGATATATATATATATATATCCTAATTTAGAATCAAGTTATGCGAGCACTATAAATAATTTAAAAGATAATTTATTACCACTGACTAAGCTGTCCCTTGAGAATGCGTCATAAAGTTCTATTGAGCAAGTGAATATTTTGGCAATTTCTTTGTAACTCTTTTAGGATTTTTCAAACAATTAAAAATTAAGTGTTTAATAAATGATAACATAGAGGATATCAAATTATTTGTCCCACGACTCCATTGGATACTTCTTTTAATATTTCCACATCAATATGGACAATTTTTTCTTTTTACTTTTTAAAATTATTTATATTGATATATATATATATATATCAGAGAGAGAGAGAGAGAAATTCTATAATTCCTTATATTTTTCCTTGTGTCCCAAATTTTTGCCATATAAATAAACAATATAATTATTCAGGAATTTGATTGTTCTTTTTTTAACAATATAAACTTTATTAGTAGTGTCCTATTTTTACTTCAGGAGAACACTATAAGAATGGCACAATGTTAGAATTTTCAGATTTTTGAATAAGGTATATGAAATGTAATATATATTCAGACTTCAAAGAATATAGCATATTAAAATTAGTATCCATACTACTAAATATAGTACAAGATTTGGACAAAAAAATATTTGGATAATTTTTGGCTTCTAACAAATATTTATGGAAAATATATAGATTCTAAAAAAATCGACTCATCTATGTGCTTGTTAATTCCTCTGTATATCCTAAGCACTTAGTTATATTAACGTAAATCCAGGGTAACGGCAGGTAGTATCGGCATTTATTTTATGTGATTAAAGTAGCACTTTTTTCTCTTTTATGCAGATGGATCAACTACTGTTGGATTATGAATTTTCGATGTTAATACAATAATATAGGATTCTATTAATACTATCCCCTGATATACCCCATCCAAAAAAATATTTTATACGATTAAATAATTATAAATATATTATCATTCGAACCATCCTTGTTGAGATTATATTTCTTGAATAATCTAATGTTTTTAATATTGTACTGTACTTTTAATATAAATACCATATAAAATGGATGAATGTTATATGTAAAAAATATATCTGGGTTTTTTATTTCTACAAGTGAGTCTTATTAATTGTTTTAATCTCAAATATTCACAGCTCAAGAATGCATTTACAGAAATAAAGGTATGTATTTATATTATATATTGAGGTAAATGCGTATCATAAAAAGTATGTAGTTATTTTTTTCTCATTTTTCATTAATGGAGTAAGCTAAATTTTGTACCATTTATATATATATATATATATTATATTATATGTATATATATATAAGAATTGATCTTCAACATTCTTAAAAATCCCATCAATAACGAAAAGCTCTCTTTGCGTGATAATAGTTAATTAGACTATTAAAACTGCTAAAATTTCATGATATGATACTAAATTATTTTAATTAATTGATCAGAAATCACCTCTTCGTGCCAGAAGTTTTTTTTCAAATGTTTTTTATTTGTAAAAATGGATCACAGTTTATTAAAAGGAAAAGCGGGTTTTAAGCTTATGAATAACCATTCCATGGTATATTTTTTATTCAACTTTGAGTAATAGATTAACAATCATTCTCTAAACAAATTAATCTAAACACTAAAACTTGTGGCACAATAAACCATTTTTAGCTTATGCTTTTGATTTTATATTCAAAAAATATTCCACTGTCTTATAAAAAGGCGAAATAAAAAACACATTCCTAAAATACTCACTGATCTTTAAATGAATGATTACAAAATCTGTCAAAAACCTTAATTAAAGCCAACGTGTTTCATAGTAGTTATGTCAATGTAAAAAGGTAGATACTCCAAAAATTAAAAGGAGGCTTAAAACTGGTGCATAGACAGTTAGTTGAAATAACTCTTGGTAACTATAAAGGAAGAATTTTTTTTCTATGACAGTTTGTTAATGTCAATTTACACATTTTGCAAAAAAAACCAGTTAAAATAGTTAAATTGAGAAAAGTATGTCTTATCATTTCAAAATTTATTTTTCAAAATTTTGTTAAGTCTTATGATTGTTTAACGCTCAAAAATTCTTATATTAAAATATTTTTTGAAGTTATACATTTCTTTTTACTTTGAATTATATATATATATGAATAAATATATATATACAAATACATACACATTTTGTCTATAAATATATTTTTGAATTACTATGAATCACAATATCTAACAGTTGCAATATGTTCTGTATTTAGCATTATTATTTAATTTATATTATTTCGTATCTACTTAATTTTTTTTAATTATTTCAGTTCTCAACGAATGCCCAATATAAATTAAGTACTTTACAAAATAACAAAACTATAAACATCATACACAGGTTATCATAATATTGCCTTTTAGCGATAAATATACAATTAAAAATTATGGCTACATAATCAATACAAAATATTATTTAAAATACAGATATACTTCATACACAGACTAAAATATTAACAATCATTTAAAATATTTGTAAAAAGCATTTTTTGAGTGAACATGATTTTTATTTGTCCACGATAAAATAACATTTCTATTCATAAAAGGTAACTATTTTGGACATTACTTTTATCTCCCATGTCTTTAGAGGACCTGCATTAATGAAGGCGTTAGGTATAAGCACTAAGTGTAGGAGACAGAGGCGCAAATTACTTTAAGAATATGAAGTATCTCTTCTCCAACTATCTTAAAGCATGGTACCTTTTTTTCTCTTAGAAAAAAGGGCTTTCTCACTAGACTCACTTATTGTTAGTGTTAAAGTGCCCTGGGAACAAGCCACTGTAAGGAAATTAATTGAACCTCAGTCGTGTTTGAAGGAAATGATTGAATCAGGTGAGATCATTTAGATGTAAAGACATAATTATTTGTATCAAACCCATCAGTACTATATCATATATGAACGGTTTTGTTATATACTTTTCTGTTTTTGATTCCGTTTATTTATCTTACGACAAAAGATGAAGATCATTTATTAATGTTACAATTATCAAAACATGGTAATTATCCAGTGACGTCATGATGGAAATATTGAGGACGAATTTAGTTTGTCATTAATAAGTTTATAAGCATCTAATATTACACAAATGACATCAAAGTTTATTTCGCTGTTTATATCATTTGAAGTGTCATATATAATATATATATATATATATATATATATATACGATATATATATATATATATATATATATATAGAGGTGTGATCAAAATGTATCCGACCTTAATTTTTATTGGTCAAACGAACACAGCTATGGGGGCGGGACTTGCTGTGTGGTTGGGAGCATGACTACTGCGCATGCTCATTTTTTTCTACAGCTCCAATACAAGTCAGTCGGCGTCAGGCCATTCATGATTGAACAGGTGCAAGTGAGTGTCGTCGGATTTTATTTTATTTAAAATGTCAGAAAAAGTCGAACAGCGTTATTGCATAAAATTTTGTTTTAATCTTGGTGATTCGCAAGTGGAAACAATTCGCAAGATTAAAAAAGTGTTTGGAAATGAAGCGATGGGCACCACACAGATAAAGGAGTGGTACAACCGCTTCAAAGATGGCCGCTTGTCAGTTGAAAGTGAACCACGCTCAGGGAGGCCCACAACATCGAAAAACGATGCCATCATTGATCAAGTGAGGAACCTGGTGATGCAGAACCGCCGAATCACGATCAGAGAACTTGTAGACGAGGTGAATATTAGTTTTGGTTCCATTCAATCAATTTTGACTGACGACTTGGGCCTCAGGAGAGTCTCAGCAAAATTTGTACCAAAGCTGCTAACATTTGAGCAAAAACACCTTCGTCTGGAGATCACACAAAACATGCTGGAAACTGTGAACGGTGATTCCACTTGCGAATCACCAAGATTAAAACAAAATTTTATGCAATAACGCTGTTTCTTGAACAAAATAAAGTTCATAGCTAAAGCTGATTCTATCAACTCTCAGACATTGTATCATTCGTTATTTGTGTGGCAAAGTAAAAAACCATTTCATGAGTAGTTTTTTTATTATATAATGGCTTAGGATAGTTTATTCGATTTTGCATTGAATCAAGACTCGATCTCCAATATTATTCTGGGTTCCTAATCTCAAGCAAATACTTTAAGTTTATAAAATATTTCGAAAAGTACTTGTGAATAGTGTTAAATCGCTTTAGGATACCTTATTTTTAAAGCTGTTTTTGTATAAATGAACCATTTGCCTACACCTGAATAAGGTCAAGTTGATATAACAACTGAAGCCACTTGACAATTTCAAACATTCAGAACTCGAAAAATTGGCTTAAGATAACTAGAAAACGGGTTTGATCTTCACAGTAAAATCATCTTCAGCGATGAGGCACATTTTTGCTTCAGTGGTTTTGTTAACGAGCAAAATATACACTTTTGGGCTGGCAAAACCCCAAATTTGATATATGAGGCGCCATAACATCTCGAAACAATATTGTTTGGTGTGGTTTCCATTTTGGCAATGTCATTGGATCGTACTTTTTCGTCTACGATGACAATTGTTACAATTTTAATCGTTACCGCGTTATGATTTCAATTTTTTGGCCTGAATTGGAAGATAAGTTGGTTTCAATAAAATGGTGTCACTTCACACAGTAAATGTTCCAATCAAGAGTAAGTTAGGTGTCCAGAAATGGAAAAGTTTAGTTGACCGCTTTGTTAGTACGATTTATGTATTCAAACTATTTTTGCATAAGGTGAAAGTCCTCGTCTACACTTACAATCCATCGACGTTGGACGAGTCTTGAACAAATATTCAAGAAATATTGATACAGTTTCATCCAATTAATGAAAAAAGTAGACAAAAATTTGGTTCATCGATTGGGTGATCATTCAAACGACATCGAATTTCATCAATAAATTAACTTGATGTATTTTATCGGTAAAAAAAAAAATCGTAGATATCTATCGTTTTCATGGTATTTCTTTTAAAAAAATGTGACGCTCTGAATTACAATCCCTTTATTATGTTTATTTGTAAAAAAAATACGTTGGTTTAAGTTTAGATCTTCAGAAATACTTGTAATTTATTACATTTACCTTTGATAACTATCCTTATGGCCTATGTATATTAAATATGAATTAATTGTACATAAATATTTTTATATTTTACCTGTGAATTAAAAAAAAGCAGAAAAATATAAGGAATAATGGAAATAATAAGTTTAAGCATTTTTTATTCCACAATTGTTACAGCAATAGAAAATATAGACTACTGAAGTAATTTGTGTATAGTAGCACTGAATATAGTTATAGCAATTAAAAAGATTGAACCTGTTTAAAAAAACTTATTTCAAAATAAAAATAGTTGCAACGGTTAGAATTTTCCTCTACAAACTCTATTAATTAGATTAACTAAACAATACCATCTCGTCCAACAATGACTTGATTGTTCTCTTATTTTTGAACCATTCTTCAAAGTATAGTCACCCACATAAAAATGTTATTCTTAAAATCCATAGGACAATTTTATCCAATACGTGACTAACATAATTAACTTTAATTAGTAATGAAAAAAAAAACTTTCATCAACAAAAATGGAGCCGCATTTTCCTTATTTTAAAACAATTATTTGCCTTGTAGAGGGAGTTAAGGTGCATCCTCAATCACTAAGTCGGACATTTGAGTAAGTATAGTTATGAAAACATGGTATAATAAATAATGGTAGGCGGAAAAATTTTCCTTCGGGCAATTTTCCTTCGCGCAATTTTCCTTCGAACAATTTCCGTTCGGACAATTTTCCATTCGGGCAATTTTCCTACAAACATAAATAATATGACATTTGATATTTTACTATTACAAACTAACGAGAATTTTACTAACTATATTATAGTGATGGTAACTCATTTTCACAAAATCCATTTAAACTATGATTCTTGCTGGACCACCACATATGTTGTGAGAAATAAAAACACACTCATATATGAGGCAAATTGACTTTTCAACAGCTTGAATCAGCCTTGATGACTATTACAGTTTTCTAAGTAAGTAACTTAGTATTAAATTAATTCAAGTATACCAAGAATCAATTAAGTATCTAATGCATAAATTACTTAATTTAATACCCTTGTAGTAATCGAATACGCAATTGATATAACTCATTAGTTTATATTAATGTAGGAAAAATTAATATTAATGATACATGGAACGTCCATTCATTATACAAAAAGAAGCCCTTCAAATCCTTGTAGGTATACCTATGTTTATAGTGAAGAAGAATAATAAACTTTTCTTGGAAAAGCACAAACAAATATCATAGGAAGCCAAACATTTTGCTTGGCATTTGCAGTTTTACCTCACTTTCATTTGGATAAAAATAAAAGTTTGTTTAATTTTTTTGTACGTGCTATTAGACACACTATAATGCGCTATTTATTGCTTAAATATAGGTGTATATATAAGTAAAAGTAATGTGAAGAATAATTAAATTGAGCCAAGGATTTGGGGCACCAATGTTGTAAGTGATTATTAAGTATAATATTTTGTTATTTAAGTTATCTTTCTAATCTGACCTCCATATAAAAAACTGAGTTACTGAATCTCATTCTGTTGAAATAATACCTTGGAAATTATTTAATTTGGATTGTTGTAAATATAAGGTATAGATAGTAGGTGTATCTTTATTGATTGTGCTTTGTTATTGTTTATATAGAGTGCCGAAGGATAGAATGATTAGCTTTTCCTTGTTGGGACAAAAGTAGAGACAGAAAGAAGTAAAGAATGTGTTAGATGATTTAAATTGTTGTAAATATAATATGTACGAGTATATTTATTGTTATGTGTTGTGCCTTGTTATTGTTTGTACATATTTAATGTTTATATATAAATAACCTGCGGTCCACGGATGGGTAGGGAGCAAGATATTTAATTCCATTGTGATTACAATAATGTGTTTGGGGAAAAACTCAGAATTAAAAATGCAAATCCAATTAAATCGCTATCTAAACTGTAGTTATATATTTGTATGATAAAATAGTAGTATTTATTGTGAACCAAAAGCAAACGTCCAGGTACGTCGTTATTAGGTTTATATATATATATATATATATATATATATATATATATAAAGGAATACGATGAATATTATTTACTCCTCTCATTTTTCCTCAGGCTTTGCAACATTTAACAAATTATAACGAGTGCTTCATTGTAAACAGACAAAAAAAAATACTACTGAGGAGTAGACACAGAGAATTAACATTGCTATTTATTCAGTGAGGTCATCAGATATCATAGCTAACTTTCCATATGACAAATACAAGAATTATCAATGATGTCATTGGACATTTTATATTTTTTATTCATGTGATTATTGTAGGTATATGTTTTTGGAAGAAAAAAATAGCTCTGATCGAAATAGCTACAGAAGCAGAGCCTCTTGAATACCTATAGATGACAGTAAAAAACAGATTAGGCACGCCCAAACCTCCTATAACTTGTACTTTCATTTGATGCGGAATAAAATATACATTATCAGAAGCAGAAATAAAGTATGCCTCTGTCTCTGTGTGTGAACTTCAGGCACCCTTTTCTTTTTAGGTGTGTGTGTGCATTGGTATAGATTTGAGTCGTAAATATTACTATACAGTGTTGTTATATGCACGACTACTGATGGCATCATTATTTTTTCTGATCTAGTATTAATAGTACCTAAATATAAGATCTTCCTTGAATTGTTAAAGCAACACATTTTCCTTTACATGTTTTATAATACAACAAACATTGGCGATGAAATCAGATTTAAAAAATAGGTTATAAGAATGATTTTTTTTTCTAGGGGAGGCAGTGCCTACCCTACCTCACCTGACTGCAGGTCACTCTTATATATAGTGCCGAAGTATCGAATGAAAGGTATTAGTTACATTTCCATTGTTGACAGGAATAGAAAGAAGTAAAGAAAGAGTGATATTTCATATGTCTAATACATTTTTCCATGAAATAGACAGACTGATGATGTCATGCAATGGAGAGTGCGATGACGTCACATGACTCACCATTTCGAAAAATAAAAGAATATAAAGTCTCAATAAAGAAACCAAAAGTCTCATAATCATTTTTTAAATGTATCTCTATTTGTGCCGTTCAGAAGACATTGACAAATATAGTTTAGAAATATAAAATATAATCTTTCACTTAATAAATTAGAACTCGACATGATCATACAGCTGTTTCTTTCTTATTAAGATCTGTCTTGCTTCATAATATATTGATGAGTGGGAAATAATTTGCATCGTTTGCAATAAATAAACATTCTTACTCGTATTTATGACAGTTTTGTCGAATATTTGCTAAGAGAACCGTTTCATGTTCTCTGTCATTTTGACGTATTCTTTTTTAATAGTTTGCTTGTCATATTAAATATAACTGCTAGTACAATTTATATATATAAAAAGGAGTGCAATAAATTAATTTTTTTGTCAGTAAGAGTCAAATTGTTTAAGATTAATTTCAACTGAATGATTATGATAAAACAAATTTTTATCACCAAAGTTTTTATAAAATAAAATATATATGTACATCAAATAATGTACAACAGTTTAGGGAAATAGATAAATTTGTCTTTCAAATAACATAAATAAATATTGAAGTCTAAAATTTTCCCTTCAAGACCTAAAATATCAAAGATATGAAACAATCTTCAAATATAGTTATATATATATATAAATATATATATATGCAACTTGAAATAACCAAAATTATAAAATTTAACCAAAAAACTTCAAAGAAAGAGAGTTTTATAATACAACTTAAACAATAAAACATCATATATGGTTAATGATAACTCTATGATTTCTCATTTGTAGTTTTGATGTATTACCTATATTTTACTTCTTCAGTAACTGTCATATTGTCTATTCCCAAACTTAATTAAACTATTTAAGCATTGTGGGCCTATGAACCTATTAGTTTTAAGGAATAATAGTACAAACTTTTTCCCTTTCAGAAATGACGTTATTGGATTTTAAAAATATATCATATCATTAAAAATTACTATTAAAAGAAAAGTTATATTTTATAGCATTAAACAATATTTTGTTTTCTGTAGCTATACCTTTTGATACCTAAAATAAGAAAAGCAATAAACATTTTTGAAATATTTGTATATCTAAAAAGTAAATAAATGCCAAATTAACAATTTATAAAGCGTCTCCTAAATCGATGTCAAAAACATATAAACAACATAATCGTGCAAAAAAAAATTCAACGTGAAAAACATAGGGACACAAATGAAGAAATTATATTTTATTGCTCACCAAATATCTAATTTTAAAAACAAAAAACATTCTATAGCATTTCTATGAATAATTCATAACTTTTGTTACGTATTATATACAACGTCTAGTAAGTTATTAGTATTAAGGTTGTAAAAACTTTCCATATATTTATGAGAAAGAGTTCAAAAAAATCAATAATTTTTTTTGCTCCAAATAATTCACTATCGCAAACACCTCACACAAAGTCGCTCTACATATATAATTACAACATAAAAAGTACCTTTATTAGTAGATAATCCTCGAGTTTCGATCTATTCCTCGGAATAGCTTTCTCTATGAAATAAGATTTGCATTTTTCATTGTTTGTCGTCAGCAATAACCTTGATATATTTTATTCATAGCTCATAATAAAAATGCATTATTACTATAATATATATATAAATAAATATAATATGTATAGATATATATATCAGGCTTGTTGATCGGAGTTTTATCTGATCGGCGATCAATAGCGATATAGCGATATTTGATCGCTGATCGGAGTATCGCAAAAGGTCCTGATCTTATATCTTTTGATCGTAAGAAAATCACTAAAAAATAGCGATCCGATCAATTTGTATAAAATAACCAAAAATGAAAAAAAATTGTATTAAGGATTTTTGAGACAAACCCTACATTTATTAAAACTTACTAGCTGTCACATTGACTAAAATCCATTCCAACAACTAATATTTGTTTAGAAAACACAATATACAGACTAATACTAATGGAAAAACCAATGTGTGCTATCCGGATATATTTTTGTCCTAAAATATGTAGAAGTCATTGTTTTGGAGCTCATAGGCTATCGGAAACATTTATTCTGGCATCTCGTGTCTTAAAATATGCCAGTTGTGGAGCCAGATTGTTGGAGCTCATAGGCTATGAGAAACAATCATTCTGATATGTTTGTCCTAAAATATACAGACAGGCGCCTATGGAGAAGTCGTTATCTTGGAGCTCATAGGCTATGGGAAACAATCATTCCATTGCCATATAAAGATGAATACTTATAAAGATTTGACTGTATATACATTTATATTTTTACTTAGAATTAGTATTACATAGGTAATTTTTGTTGATCGCAATTAAATTGATCGGATCGCTGATCGGAAAAATCCCTGATCGATATATCGCTATATCGCAAAGAATTTCTGATCGCTATTTTGATCGGATCGCAATTTTTTTCCTGATCGCTCACAAGCCTGATATATATATATATATAAATATATATAGTCTTTAAGTTTATCATTTTTTCTCCCCCCCCCCCTTTGCATGAAATGTAAGTGCCCTAGACTGACTGCAGATAGAGGGACTTCAACTTTAGAGCCAGATTTTTATGGTAATTTATTTATGTATATTTGAACATAGGTACCAGGAAGAGATATATATATATATAAGGAAACATGGGTCTCGTTTCGTGACTCCCTTAAAATAAACTTTTTAATTTGGAGGCAGAGTAACGAAATGACCATTTTTATGGATTTACTTGTGAGCTTAAGCCGTGAGCTTACTTTCATGCTTTCTATTACGTTGCAGTGAATTAATTCATGAGAAAATCTTTTGTCCTATGAATTAAAGTCTCATATGAAAGACTTATATGAAAGTCAACTACATACATATATAAACTAGCTTAATGATAACTGCATGGTTTGGTTAATAAAAAGAAAACATCACTTAATGACGTAAAGCTTTTTAAACATATTTTTATAACGATAACTTAGTTCAATTGATTGTAAACCAAAAATACTGCCTAATTATTTGTTTATGAAACAGATAAGAATAAGAAGGGTTTTTGTGTTATATCTACAAAAATCGATTTAAAAACTGTAGTGTTAATATCGAATAAAGTAATATGAGTTTTTAGGCCAATTACCCCGAGGGAAACTATGTGTGCGAGCAGGATGGGCTCCATCACACACGTCGGACCTGTGCCAGAAGTTCTGCACTGCCAACAGAGCTCATTTTTTGTCTAACGACATGTGGCCCTCCTCCTTACTCCACCAAATGTGGATGTTCTAAAGGCCACCATCAGGACGGAATGGGACAACATGTCGGAGGAGTTCCTCATCCATTCCTGCAAGGCTTTATGGAGCCTTGTGGAAGCTGTCATTGAAGCTGAAGGAGGAAACATCGAGTGAGAGTGCTCACAAAAGCCCTGTTTTAAGTTTTGCTAAAAATAATAGTATTATTTAATTTAAATAACTTATATTAATACTTTTCTAAAATTATCTCTCAAGTCCACGTTTTGCTTCTATACCCTGTATATATATATATATATATATATATATATATATACAGGGGTGGAGTGGGAAGAAGTTATCCGCCGGGACAATTTTTCCCTAGCCCGCCTTATACCGGCCACAATATGTACACACTGTATACTGCCAAATTTTGTGGCCTTTGAAAGGTTAGATTATATATATATAGATTATACATTCTTTAATCTATTTACCATTGTGTAAAATGCATTATTAAAATTTAAGTACACTATTAAGCTCCATTTTTTTAACTTCATTTAAATTATCGTACTTTAACTTTTCATGCAATTATAACATAACAATTTGTAAGGTGACTTCACATTTGTCACTAAATGTGGGCCAAGTTCATGACCTTCACTTTTTAAAAAAACGTAAAGGTTTCAGGTTTGCACAATTTGTTAAATTTTTTATCCAACCAATTGAGGTAACTTTAAATACCAGTGGGAAAGCCATAATTTGTAACCAGGATCATGGTTGAACATCTCTCACATGTTACAGAGTAAGAAAAAAATTGTATGCAAAGTGTGTGGTAGGCGTCTGTGAATAAATTGCACGTGACAAGATGATATAAATATAGAGGGCACAATTCTTGCACATTCTGCACTTGACACTTTTCAATTCTGGACCTTCCGCATTGCCTCGCCCATTCCCATCTCCTTCCTCTGTGCCTTCTGGTGATTCTTCTTCTGAGAGTTTTGCCTTGTACTCTCAAGAACAGACAACATTAATCTCTCCTAGTGGGTGGCTAAGCTTTCCAGTTGGGGTTTTTATACATCAGCGGTGGCTTAGTCATCAAATGCCATCAAATAGCTGCTAAGGTGGTGCATTGTGGATGACGGAAGTCCCTTATTCTTTACTTCAGGGAAGTTTTTTAGGATCGAGTTAGGCAAAATCTGAGAAAAGCCTTATACTAGTTGTAAAGCGCTATCATGAATGCTTTGGTTATGGTGCCCATTATGAGACTAGGGACATCATCTCAAAGTCCCTCTCAGCTGCTTTAAAGGGCTCATCTTCTGGAAACTCTCCAGGCTTGCTTTTCTTTCGTGTCTCCATTCAGGAATCTCTTCCTTGCCCAACAGCTCACCATTAGCCCATTCCACGAAGATTTCTTCACACCACTGAAGTCCCTCACACATTTCTAAGTCCATCCTCTGTTCCCCATCATCAGACGATGTGCAGTCAGAAGGTCCATCCTACTGGTTTGAAGATGGTCTTGTTGCATACACAGCAAGGTCAAGACCACGTCCCAATATAGGACCCTGTCGGGATTTCCAAAACACCCAAATACCTTTTTTAGCGTAGCATATTTTGCCCGCCACAGTGTCTGGCCTATGGGATGCAACCTCCTTTGACACCTGTCAGTTCTGGTTTTCTTCCTGTATTGACGTCAGCTTAGGTCATGGGGGGTGTTGTAAAAAAGCCACGCTGCGACGTGTGGGTCAGTTGAAATATATAATAAAGTGAAGTGAAGTGTTTTATTATAAATGTCTAGAAAGGGAGTCAGACGACCTCGGGACTGTCGTCAGAGACACACATGTGTTTAGCACCAAACATGTATTTGGTTGGGGGCTTCTTCTGAGAGCAGGGCAGAGAAGCCTATGTAGGTGCCCTTTATGTTGGCCGCTCCGTCGGTGGTACATCCTACAAAACACAAGACACATCCAGGTTGAGGGCTGCAAGTGAGTCTTTTCTACTACTTTGCAGATATCATTGGTTCCATATAAAATATACTTGAAACAGACTGTGGAGTCAGACTGCTAATTTTTGAATAACTGTGGTCAGGATCAGCAGAAATACTTTTTTAACCTTACATTCATACCATGCACATGGTATATAAGTTAATTGTTTTTTATGTAACTTGAATAAATTGAAGTACATAGGTATTTAGCCCATTAGAGAGAACGTGCTATTGGCTGGGACGTGGGAGGCTGTCAACGGCCCGTTTATGTTTTCGTGAGGCCAGCGGCCCATCGGAATAGTCCGGTGACTACTCTGCCCCTATATAGATATATATATATATGTATTATATATATTATATATTATATAATTTATATATTTCTTATATCTATATATATATATATATATATCTTATATATATATATATATACCTTAAGAGATATAAGCAAATACGTACTCTCCCCAAAAAATGATCTTTTGATATGAGAATATACGATACTATCTGGTAACTGCTGTTTTTGTGTTCCCTGGATAGGAAGAAAAAAAGAAGGGAGAGAAGTGAGGCAAAATACTCCCTCCCTTCTCTTCTATCCAGGTAACACTAACAGCATTACCAGATGGTAATCGTATATTCTCATATCAAAAGATCAATTTTTGGGGAGAGTACGTATTTGCTTATATCTCTTAAAGTATAGCGATTTTTAGTTCACCAAACATATCAAGTGAAAGCTGGGTTAACCAGCTTTAATACTTTTGGTATACTAAATCATGTCAATTTAATAAGTAGAGAGTTATATGTACATTAAAAAAGCCTATCTCGCGTACAAAAATGACGCATGTAATGGATATGTATGCGTCAGAGACAAAGTAAATTTTGAGAGGATACCTTGACGCAAATCTAAGAAACACAATTATTTATTTTTTTCATAATCGATTT
Organism: Caligus rogercresseyi; assembly: GCA_013387185.1. NCBI lineage: Eukaryota > Metazoa > Arthropoda > Copepoda > Siphonostomatoida > Caligidae > Caligus > Caligus rogercresseyi. The sequence continues at coordinate 12,820,363 of CP045894.1, forward strand.
CTTATAGGTCAATACATGCTCTGAATCATATGATGTAAACTCAGATTGTACTGAATTCTGAATTGATAGAATGCAACCAAGGTCATTTTTGGATTTATCATCTAAAGGGTTACTAAGCTTAAAAGTACTATTTTACTCTGAAGCGAACAAATCATCTTCTACAGGCGAGTGAAGTTATTGATACAAAAAGCTATGAAATAAGCTAACAATACACACTTCATTTTTTCCTTTGTTTTTACTGAAAACTTTGTTTTATTAAAAACATCAAACATACGTCTGGTAGTAAATTAGATTTCCTTTAAATTAATATAATTATTGAAGTCTGTAACGTCCACCATTTTGAAGAAATTTGCGAAAAACTTATATTTTTACTAAATTTTTAAAACTTTGACCTCGTTGCGCGACCTCGAATGTTGACTGATTTTGTTCAAACTTTGTATGTCGTGTCTTTTATCACCAAGAAACAAAAATCCACATGTTGCTAAACTTTCAAACTTTGAAAATAAGAACAGCCCTAATATACATGGCATATAAGTTAGTTGGTTTTCATGCAACTTGTATAAATGAAGTACAGAGAGGTATTTAGCCCACGTTAGAGAGAACGGTATAGGCTGGACGTTGGGAGGCTGTCAACGGCCGTTTATGTTTCGTGAGGCCCATTGATCCACCGGAATATTTCCGGTACTCTCCCGGGCTAACTCCCCTCTGTATATATATATATATATATATATATTATATGAAGTGTCCATACTGGGAGTTATAAATACCTCAGTCTTAAACATAATAAAGGGTACACTTTCAGAGAGAGACAAAAAGAAACTGATTTATTCACAAAAAGTACATCTTGAAAAAAAGGAATTATAACAATAACAAGAACGGATTAATCTAGTAAATACAATACAATAATACGACGCACTACATACTTCCCCCCTAGATCAATTTAGGTTTTAAATTATGAATGGAAATTGATTTAGGCTTACCATTAATGTCTAATATAAATGATTTTCTAAGTTTTTTAATGACATTATACGGTCCGCTGTAATGAGGGTCTAAGGAAGGGCGAATTGGGGGTTTTAAACATAAACTTGGTTGGATTTGTCAAGCTGTCGACACACTGAATTAGGATTTTTTGGACCAGTTTTGATGTTATGTTGTGTATTAATTCGTTTCTCTTCACAGGGTAATATTGTCCCGGACGAACGGATCTTTTCTCCAAATACCAATTCTGCAGGAGACAAATTTTCTCCGGACTTTGCAGTGGCTCTTAAATCTAGTAATTTTTTGGTAAAACTTCAACCCAATTACTTTTAGATTCCAATAGTTTACAACGTATTGCTTCTTTAAGGGTTCTATGTTCCCTCTCAATTAAACCGTTTCCTTCGGGATGATATGGTGTAGTGTGTATGTTTTTGATTTTAAAGCTGTTCATTAATTTTTCCCAGACCAAAGAATTAAATTGTCTCCCTTGATCTGTTGTTATATAGTGAGGATAACCAAACCTTGAAAACCAGTTATTTTCTAACTGGCGAATTATATTCTCACTACTCGAGCTTGACATTGGAAAAACTTCCAACCATTTAGTATCCCTATCTATAATTGTCAGAGCCATTGTTTTTCCATGAGCTCTGGGAAAAGGGCCTATTATGTCCAAATTAATATGGTAGAATTTCTTTCTTGGTGAAAGTATTTTCTCATATCGTACACATGGTAATTTTGTTATTTTAGCCATATCACATATTTGACATTTTTTAATATAATTTTTGATGTCCGAATTCATAGTCTTCCACCAATATTGACTTTGAATTTTTTTATTGGTGTTTTTAATTCCTCTGTGAGATTCATTATGAAACATTTGGAGCAATTTGTTAATTTGGGATGTTGGCACGATAGGCCGTGGATGTTTTGCCCTAACATCACACAAAATATTTACATTTTCAATTTCAACCCACTCCGCCAATGGGTTAGTTAATTGTAAATTATCCAACTTTTGTTCTATTTGCCATTGTTTCCAATCTATAAAATCTATTTTTAGGAGGTTTATTCTAGAAAGAAAATCGGCCGGTACATTGTTTTTACCTGAAATGTGTTTTAGCAGCACATCTCTCTCACTAAGCTCAGCAAAATAACGATGATATTTAGAGGGCCACTTCGGATCTTTTGCATGCTGTGCCGTTATGAGCGGCTTATGATCTGTGAAGCAAACAACTGATCTCCCTTCTATAACATGACTAAAATTCCTGATTGCTTCCCTTACTGCCAAAAGCTCTCTCGCGAATGCAGAGTCTCTTTGTTCTCTATCCACTAAAGCACGACTAAAGAATGCTAGAGGGCGAAACTTACACCCTTCTCCTTGTTCCAGTACAGCTCCTATTCCCGTGTCGGACGCATCCACACACATTCGTAATTCCTGTCCTGGAATGTAATGTGCGAGAGTTGTAACTTTATCTAACCCATCCTTGAACCTACAAAAAGCATCAGTCAGGTCCCTATTCCAGGCAATTACAGTATTCTTTTTCTTATTTGCAATGGCTCCATAAAATGGTCGCAAAAAATCACCCAAATTGGGAATAAATCTCCTGTAATAATTTGACATGCCAATGAGCTTGTTCATTTCGTTTACTGTTTGCGGCTGGGATAATTGCTTTAATTTTGAAATTTTATGATGCATTGGTCTAATACCTTTGCTGCTAACTGTAAATCCAAGAAAATTTAATTCAGGTAAACAAAACTGACTTTTATCCCTATTAAAACTAAGCCCATTTGTATTTAAAAGATCCAATACTTTTTGAATTAATTGATGATGATCTTTTTCTGATTTACTGAACAGCAATATGTCATCAACATAAGCAAAACAACCTTTTACATTTTTTAATACCTTATCAATCATTCGTTGGAATGAGCTGGTGGCATTTTTTAAGCCAAAAGGCATTCTCAGGTACTGATAAAAACCACAAGGGGTTGAAATAGCAGTTTTTTCTTTGTCTTTGGCTAGCATAGGAATTTGGTGGTATGCCTTAATTAAATCAATTTTGCTAAAGTAATTAGACTGCCCTATTCTTTCGTTGAAACATTGTATTGATGGCATGGGATATCTATCTGCCTTAGTTATGTTATTCAGAAGTCGATAATCTCCGACCATACGCCAATCTCCATTTAGTTTTTTCACTAAATGGATCGGAGAGGACCAACACGAGTTAGAGTTTTCAATAATTCCTTGTCTTAATAATTTGTCTATTTCCTTTCGAATTATTTCTATTTTTTCTGGAGTGAACTTTCTTACACGAGAAACAACCGGCATCCCAGTTGTTTCTATAGCATGATATAGTCCATGTAAAGAATTTCCTTTGAAAGATTTATCGTGCAAAACAGGGTAATTTTTTAGTATTTCTTGTGTTTTTATACAAGATGTATTTAAAGAAAGAGAATTAATTTTCGTACCGTCCGGGACTAGCATTCCCCTTGTTACATCAACTAGAATTTTGAATTTACTAAGAAAGTCAAACCCTAAAATCCCAAATTTCATATCTGTGACGACAAATGACCAACCAACCTCATTTATGCCCGGTAGTTTAATTTTTTGATTTGAAACACCGTAATTCTTTAATGATTGATTATTTGCTGCTACCAATTTAATGGGTGAATTACGAATAAAAATATTATTTGAGAAGGGGATCAAAGACCGTTCAGCACCCGTGTCTACTAAAAATATAATTACATTTTTAATTTTAGTTATTGGGTCCATAAGATGAGCTTTTATTTTAAACAATTTACTATTCTCAATATAGGATTGAAATATATTACTATAAAAAGAAAATTTAGGGGGAGATTGTGGAAAAATATGGATAGATTTGTTATTATTTACCGTCGGGCAAACCCGACGCTTAATTAGTTTTTTGGAGGGGTATTTAACAAATGGAAACAAATATGAGGTGAAACACACTTGAATGAAGTTTTCCCGTACTTTAAATGATATTGACAAAGTTTATTGTAGTGAAGGTTCCTTGTGCGCTCACTCTTTGAGGGATGAGAAGGAGGGAGTGAGCCTTTTTTGTGAATTATATTTACCTCATCTGAGGGAGTGTCTTCTTGATGGTCCTTGATGATCTTGACACAATAAGGTCTTGAATAGCTCATCCTCTCCTCTGTTTTAGCAGACTCGATGAAGTCCTCATAGTTTAGTCTTGCAAATCCTTGGTTTAAATGTTGTCGAGCTGATTCAGGCAAACATCCTAACACAAGTTTTTAATGAACATCTCCTTTAAGTCCGTTCCATCACGAGTCAATTCCTCCAGAATGTCACTAGCCTTAGTTTCCATCTCCAAGACGCACAAATTATCCTTGTTAGATGATAACTCTATCACTTCTGTGATGAGTTGTTGCTTAGAACCGAGGCATTGCTTGATCAGAAGGTCTTTAAAAGTGCTGTAAGGTTTTTCTGAGTTTGCACATCTTTTTAGAGCATATTCGGGCACTCTCAAAAGAACATTCTCAGGAACAGCACCGAGAAGATGATTGAATTTGGTTATTTCTCTATTGATCTTTGCCTGTTCAAACTGAGCCTCAATCCTGATGAAGTAAGCCGAAGGACGAAAGGGAGTAAAGGTGGGGAGTTTAACAGCAACGTGCTGGACTCCCGAATGAATCGTTGAATCCTCCTCTTTCACTGTCATAATCCTTCTCGGGGTCACCAATGAAGTGTCCATACTGGGAGTTATAAATACCTCAGTCTTAAACATAATAAAGGGTACACTTTCAGAGAGAGACAAAAAGAAACTGATTTATTCACAAAAAGTACATCTTGAAAAAAAGGAATTATAACAATAACAAGAACGGATTAATCTAGTAAATACAATACAATAATACGACGCACTACTATAATATATATATATATATATATATATATATATATATATATATATATATATATAGATATATATATATATATATATATATATATATATACCATATATATATATATATATATTTCTATCAACAACAATAATTCAATTCTTGAAAGGAAAATATATTTAGAAAAAAAAAGTATTTGTAATTGGGAAATGGTAGATAAAAAACCATAATATATAATATTATTATATAAAAAATATTATTTATAGCGTGATATTGCTGTGTTAATACACTTTAATAAAAATACAATATTTATAAACTAATATAATTCTATCTACTAAAGTTATCAAAACCCTTTTTGAGAGCATTTTCAATTAATTTGTGAAGAAATTGTACTTTAATTATAAACAAAAGGTATATCCTTCCTTTTCAACATATACTATTGACATTAAAATAAAGTAAAGCATTCACTGTCACAATATCAAGGTCAAGCGTATGAAATAACGTGAAAAAATAGCATGAGTAAAGACTGCAGACTTTATTTTAGCAATTTTTTGTTTACACTGCAATGTGTATTGACCACTTATCTTGATATTGAAACTATATTATATTTTTTTATTTGTTAGAATATTCGACTGGTAAAAAGGTATTATATATAAATATATATCAGGTGATTCTCATTCACGATTTTCGGATTTGAGAGTTGGAATCCCACTAGGATTTTATCGTAGTACATAGAGATCATGATGTAATTTGGTGCAAAATGTAGATATGATCACAAAAATTCATAATTTTTTAAATATAAGTAGAAATATAAATGATAATTTAAGTTTTGTAATAGTCATTTCGGGGAATGAAAAAACGACCATTTGAAAACTTTATATCTCTTTTAATTCAGGATGTAAATAAAAAACAAAAACTAATTTGGAATTCTTGAGGCCCTACCTACGTTTAGCTTTAAATTATTTTTAAATATCATTTTTTGAGGATATGATCGAATAGCAAAAAAATACAATCAATCATTTATCCAAACAAGAACTATATATATATATTCCATAATTTATTGAAGGCCAAGAATGATTTATAATTTTTAATGTTAAAATACACAACAATGAGCTAAACATTCAAGATGTCCAACTTTGGGTAAACTCAAAAATTAGTTGAGGTATTTTTACTGATACTGCAATTATGTCGAATAAAATAGGGTAAAACATGGATTTTTGCCAAATCTATAATTTCAGTTTAAGATTAATATATCTATCTTTGGCTTTATTTCTTTCCTTAATTTAGATCCTGTGAAAAGGTCAACTCCAACCATGGCCACAAAGAGAAAAGAATGTAAAATAAAATTCAAACAATATTTTAAAGTAAATTAAAGATCATAAAACTCATATAGTATGCATTATAACAAATATTATCCAAATATCTAGTGCATTTTAAAGTAAAGTTAAATAAGGCTGCATAAAAGAATATTGATTTGTATAGTCTATAACTTAGATTTGTTGTACGCTGTTTGTTTTTGTTTTTATATTTAAATAAATACTCGTAACATCGTAAGATCTCACATTAACCATTTGTTGCAATGTATAAGATATATTTCTCAACTCTGAGATTATTTATTTTTCCCCATTTATTTCCTCTATATATTTAATTAAAGTGCCCTCTTTTCGTATCTATCATGAACACATTCAAAATATTCTTTAAGAGGCCATTCATCAAAATGGCGAGGGGAGGAAACCAAAATGAAGGGAATATACAACCTGGGACTAGGGGATTTGTTTAATAACTTCATTAAATCTAAAAAGTATTTTAGGATCATTTATCAAAGCAAATGTCTTTTCTTTTTATAAATCCTTGTTGTATATAATATAACACTTCTTTTAATACTGGCTATTTGAAACTTGTAATTTTATAATCTTGAATTGTAATTAAAGTCAATCTCTCTGATGCTTATATTCCTAATCTCTTTTTTTAAGAGTACAGACCGAAATTGTTCAAACTTAGATAAGTCACTATAATCACCCAATTGGACATATATTTAAACTCCTTGAACGTATTGCACGTACGATTCATCCATCAATGAACAGATGCATACAATCAAAGTATTTGGCTGAGTCATAAGAATGAACCAGGTTTATTATCTCGAAATGTAAACAGATGGCTAAAAAATACCAACGGGAGCGTTCTTATCGCATATTTTGTATGGGAAGCGACTACGTGGCGCCACTCAGGTATGTAGTATATATAAATAGTCGGTATTCCCAGGGCAAGATAGTCCGCAGAGGTTGTGTGAACTTTATAGTTACAACGTCCATTTTGCAACATGTTTTTATTATTATTATTAGTAATAAGTTATGTGATTTCATTGATTCCCATTGCTGCGTTTATGATTTTTTAATATCTATTATTATAAGATTGTAATGATGATTATATATGTATATTAGGGTTGTTCTTAATTATCAAATGTTTGAAATGTTAGCAACATTGTGAATTTTCTGTTTCTTGGTGATAAAAGAAGACGACATACAAAGTTTGAACAAAATCGGTCAACATTACGAGGTCGCGCAACGAGGTCAAAGTTTTAAAAATTTAGTAAAAATATTGTTTTCCGCAAATTTCTTGAAAGTGGTGGACGTTACAGACTTTAACAATAATTATTAGTTTGAAGGAAATCTAATGTACTACCAGACGTATGTTTGATGTTTTTTTTATAAAACAAAGTTTTCAGTAAAAACAAAGAAAAAATGGAGTGTGTATTGTTAGCATATTTCATAGCTTTTTGTATCAATTAACTTCACTCGCCTGTAGAAGATGACTTGTTCGCTTCAGAGTAAAATAATACTTTTAAGCTTAGTAAAACTTTGAATGCTAAATCCAAAAATGACCTTGGTTGCATTCTATCAATTCAAAATTCAGTATAATCTGAGTTTACATCATATGATTCAGAGTCTGTATTGACCTATAAGAAATCGATTATGAAAAAAATAAATAATTCTGTGTTTCTTAGATTTGCGTCAATGTATCCTCTCAAAATTTACCTTGTCTCTGACGCATTTATAATCCATTATATGCGTCATTTTGTACGCGAGATAGGCTTTTTTAATGTACATATAACTCTCTACTTATTAAATTGACATGATTTAGTATACCAAAATATTAAAGCTGGTTAACCAAGCTTTCATTTGATATGTTTGGTGTTCTAAAAATCGATATACTTTAAGAGATATAAGCAAATACATTTTTGCACGTACTCTCCACCAAAAATGGATCTTTTGATATGAGAATATACGATTACCATTGGTAACTGCTGTTAGTGTTACCTGGATAGAAAGAGAAGAGAAGGGAGAGAGTATTTTCCTCACTTCTCTCCCTTCTTTTCTCTTTCTATCCAGGTAACACTAACAGTAGTTACCAATGGTAATTGTATATTCTCATATCAAAAGATCAATTTTTGGGGAGAGTACGTGCTAAAATGTATTTGCTTATATCTCTGAAAGTATAGCGATTTTTAGAACACCAAACATATCAAATGAAAGCTTGGTTAACCAGTTTTAATATTTTGGTATACTAAATCATGTCAATTTTATATATGTACATTAAAAAAAGCCTATCTCGCGTACAAAATGACGCATATAATGGATTATGTATGCGTCAGAGACAAAGTAAAATTTTGAGAGGATACCTTGACGCAAATCTTAGAAACACAGAATTATTTATTTTTTTCATAATCGATTTCTTATAGGTCAATACAGGCTCTGAATCATATGATGTAAACTCAGATTGTACTGAATTCTGAATTGATAGAATGCAACCAAGGTCATTTTTGGATTTATCATCTAAAGGGTTACTAAGCTTAAAGTACTATTTTACTCTGAAGCGAACAAATCATCTTCTACAGGCGAGTGAAGTTAATTGATACAAAAAAGCTATGAAATAAGCTAACAATACACACTCCATTTTTCTTTGTTTTTACTGAAAACTTTTTTTATTAAAAAACATCAAACATACGTCTGGTAGTAAATTAGATTTCCTTTAAATTAATAATAATTATTGAAGTCTGTAACGTCCACCATTTTGAAGAAATTTGCGAAAAACTTTATTTTTACTAAATTTTTAAAACTTTGACCTCGTTGCGCGACCTCGTAATGTTGACCGATTTTGTTCAAACTTTGTATGTCGTCTTCTTTTATCACCAAGAAACAGAAAATCCACAATGTTGCTAAAATTTCAAACTTTTGAAAAATAAGAACAACCCTTATGTATATATATATATATGAAGTAATGAATGATCGAATGATTTTTAATAATTTAATCAATATCAGAATGGACAAATTTACCATCTTTGTTGGTCATTGAGTGCGAGATTAAAGGGACCGTTGAAGCCCAGTGTTCGAAAGAAATTGTAAAAGTTATATATATATTTTTTTATTTTTTAAAGGTATATGTAAGTATATATGTAAAAATATGTTGGAAAATGCGTCTTTAGGGGTCCTTCCGAATTTCTCCCTCCTTAAAAATTCATCGAGGTGTTCCTCGAGCGTAACACTGCTCACACCAGCCATTGATTTGAATCTATAAAGAAAAATAATTAAGTAATAATTAAATACAATATAGTTTCTTTATTACCTCTTCTTTGCATTTTTCTAGTAGCACTGAACATGGTTCGTATGAGCACCGCTTGTGGGATCCACAAAACTTGTAGAGTGATTTACCACCTCGTGCTGGTATTGAGGGTTTATAGGTAATTGAGGGATTCTATTATAGGCAGCCTATCCATCGCTGTGTATAACAGAACCTGGCTCAATTTTTTCCATGACGATGGGAAGGAGCGTGCCTGCCTTTCGATCATCAACCTAGATCAAAATATACAAAAGTTTATTATTCTTTGAAGTGAAATAAACACTCAGATGACCGGTAGTAAGGCTTTATTTAACGTATTGTTGACTGAGCATTTGAGACACAACTGAAGCGTAGAAGACTAGAAGAAAAGGAGGGAGAGGGTGGACAAAAGAAGCAGCCATGCTCCTGCTGAATTTCACGTCATTCTTCTCCGCTCAATTTGGATAGAATTTAGTGGTTTTACGCTCCCTTCTAGACCTCCGTGGTGCTGTTGATGGGGTGTCAGATTTTTCCTCCGATGTATCCACTCCAGGGAGCTCAGTTGTGGGATTGGGGGTATCCTGGAGTTCTTGAGTATCTGCAAGAGGGATTGATATATCCAAGATACATAGAGATAAGGTATATCAGACAGAAGGAGTTCAGCCTGCTAGGACAGAATGGTGATTTTGACGTCACAGATATACTCTTATGTTATAAATTTTGATAAGAATTACTAAATAAACTCATATTTTTACTTAGTATTTATTTTGAAAAACACTAATATAAAACATAGATTGTAGAAAATTAATAGGACCTTATTTTAATGAAAACATATTTTATCTTTAGAATTACTTAATTAGAGGCAGGAATTGACATAAATTCAACGCAACCTTGTTCATGAGGATTTTCATTAGTTGAGGTGCATAGTAGTGAACGGATAGAGTGCAATGCATCATGGAGTACAGATCCCCAACTACTGATGTCGGTCCCATTAGTTTTAAGAGCTAACAAAACTGTTTTCCAAATTACTCCGTTATATTTTCTATCTGCCCATTGCCCGATGGGTTATAGGGTGTTGAGTGACTTATTGCAATTCCTTTTTTTTAATGAATGAATTCACTTAATTCCTTCGACATAAATCCTCTCCCTCTGTCAGTGTGTACAAGGCTAGGTAATCCAAAAATAGAAAACACCTCAAGTAGTCCACGTATGCCACTTTGAGATGAAACATCACGACATTGGTACGCAAAAGGGAATCTGGAATATTCATCCACCATGGTCAAAAGATATTTGCTCCTTGAGCATGATGGGAGTGGACCCTTAAAGTCAAGACTTAGTCTTTCCATTGGTTTTGTTGCTTTAATAAGCGGTTCATTAGAAGGTTTGAAAAAGAGGGGGTTAAGTTATCTACACTACTTACAGCTAAAAATAGCCTTTCTAAACTCATCAATGGAAAAAGGCAAATTTTTGCTCTTGATAAAGTGAAAGAATCTTCTGATTCCTGGATTTTCCCAGATCCTTATGAAGTTGAAGTAGTTGACCTGCACTATGAGTTGATCCACAAACGCGCGATAAACCATCAGCGACTACGTTTGATTTACCTGGTCGGTGAATAATTGTATAGCTAAAGCATGACAGTTCTAACCTCCATCTCATTATTTATCATTTTTGATTTTGCATGTATGCCGTTGGTTAAAAACGTATGATACAGACTCCTGATCCGTTATAAGGGTATAATGACGACCAAGAAGGAAATGTCTGCACTTACGAATAGATTCGACGATTGCATAGGCTTCCTTTTCTACGGAGGCGAAAGGGTTCGTGAATAAAAGGCAACAGGTCTTCCTTCTTGTCCTAGGGTCACTCAAATCGCATGCTCCGAGGCGTCAGTCTATACAGTCTATACATTGATAGGTCTACCACAGTCATAGTAGACCTTGATATTTCCTTCTTCAAATTTTCAAAATGCTCTTCTGCTTGTGAGCCTAAAGGAAAATTACTTATATTAAAGAAAGGTTTTATCTTATAAGAAAATCTCGGTATCCACTTGGAGTAGTGTGAAAACTTGCCTAAAGCCGGTTTTATCTTATAAGAAAATCTCGGTATCCACTTGGAGTAGTGTGAAAACCTGCCTAAAGCCCGTTTAAGAGACTTTTTATCTTTAGGTAAGGGCATATCTAAAAGGGATTTCATTCTATCAGGATCTGGCTTGAGAGTTCCGTGGGCAATTTCACAGCCAAGCAATTTAATATTTGTTAATCTGAACTTGCTCTTGTTTTCGTTGATGGTGAGTCTGTATTTCTTGGCAGCATCCATAAATTTGTTTAGTTAATTTCATGTTCGGCTAAAAAAATTCCACAAATAGTGACATCATCTATATAGGCAAAAGTATTTTTCAGGTTTTCCTTTTCGATAATAAAATCAATGATTCGTTGAAAACTAGCCACTCCATTAGTTACGCCAAAAGATATTCTTTTGAATTGAAATAGTTTACCACAAGCCTCAAATGCGGTATAAAACCTTTCATCTTCAAGAATCTCTACCTGGTGATAAGCACTTTTGAGATCTACATACAGTGCTAAATACCCTATTTTCGGCGACTTTTGAAATTAAATCATTAATTCTAGGTAGAGGGTAAGCGTCTAGGAGTGTGAATTTATTTATAGTCTAAGAATAGTAAATCACTAACCTCTTTTTATTTGAGTTCGTCACTACAACGACTTGGGCTCTCCATGGGGATCTGCAAAGCTCAATTATGTCCTCCAGTAACATTCTTTCCACCTCCGTGTCGATGAACTCTTCATCTTCTCTCGAATGACGTATTGATTTTGTAGCGATCGGTTTGCAATCGGGAAGTAGATTTGAGAATGGTCTCGGTGAAGGCACTCCTCCTATGGAGGCGAGAGCACATGTAGATGTAACGTCGGTATGAGCAACCTCCAAGGCCGGCAACATTCCTCTATAGATAATCCGGTCATGAGAGTGTAAAGATAGAAAATCTTGACCCAGAATCACCCCACAACAAAGATTCTCCGGAATAGATATTTTAAGAGGAGTATAATTAGTTTCCCCTATTTTTATCATTACCTCGCATTTTCCAAGGGTAGAAGAGGTTAAGTCGGTAGATGCCATCGAGACGGGACTCCTTTCCGGAAAAAATTCCAGCCATGTTTTTTTTAATCAGGTCATGATTTAGAAAACATTTAGAGCTACCTGTGTCAACAAGAGCATCAATAGGCACTTCATTAAGAATGATTTTAATTGAAGCTCTTCTAAGGCAATAAGGAGGTGCACTAATAATTCCCGGTTTCTTGATAGTAATAGTAGATATGACAGATAAAGTTCCATCAATTCCTCGAGCCAATTTAGTGACCTTTCTTTTCACATTTTCTGCAGTTGACATTACGCGCAGGGCACTGTGCCCTCTGATGAAAAACGTATCCACAGAAGAAATATCTACTCCAAGTGAACGCGCACGCTTTTTCTTCTTCTAGAGGAGGGGGATTTGTTTCCTTTTCATGTACAGTATTTACAGGGGATGAATTAGCCTGAGCGTATGAATTTGCTTGCAGCTCAGCCATTTCCATTGCCCTTGCCTGATCAAAAGCAGACTCAAGTGTCAGGGTATAATTTTCAAGTAATTACCAATTAACCATTGCGAAAAATAAGCATAACATCATTTGAGTACTTTTTTTAGTTATGGATGGAAAGAAGAATTTATCACATGAACTCTGTTCATAAGTCGAACCTTCATATATATATATATATATATATATATATATATATATATATATATATATATATATATATACAGGCTTGTGAGCGATCAGGGAAAAAATAGCGATCCGATCAAAAATAGCGATCAGAAATTCTTTGCGATATAGCGATATAACGATCAGGGATTTTTCCGATCAGCGATCCGATCAATTTAATTGCGATCAACAAAAAAATTACCTATGTAATACTAATAATAAGTAAAAGTTTAAATGTATATACAGTCAAACCTTGATAAGTATTCATCTTTATATGGCAGTCCAAAGCACCCACTAAAATTTACCCCCAGATAAAATAAGTATTATACCGATATAAGCATACTTTTTAAATGAGCAATTAACACACCTTCTTTAACAATTTTCTTTATTGACAATATCCGACTATATCAAAAATTAAGTACTTATACATAGAAAAAATATAAAGTTTGCACAGATCATTTTTCATTTGCCTCTTTATTAGATATAAGTAGAAATTGCTTCTCAAAATTTTCGTCCCCTAGTCTCTGCCTAGTCCTCCTCAGAATCCACTTGGCCTTGGAGAGCAAACTTTCGCTGCTTGAACTACTGGGAAGCACGACATTATATTTATGAAAGACCTTTTTCACCCTCCGGTAGGCTAATATCATATCCAGCCCTTCCGAGTCATCAGCCAAGTACTGCTCTACTTCTTGTTTAGCTGTGTCAACCTTTTTACGACGTTTAGAAAAAAAATACATTCTTGCTCAACGTCTTGAGACAGCTGGCTGGATAACTGGTCATCAAACGAGGCAGTCTCTTCAAGAAGAAATCTTTTGGCTCTTAGTTAAATTTCTTCATTGAGAAATGTTACTTTGAATTGTGGGAGATAAGCTGAAGAAGGTCGTAGATTGATTACTTTTATTCCAAAGTTTCTGAAGGACATTTTAATCCTTTTTCAGTTTCAAGAGATGCCAGAATAAATATTTCCCATAGCCTATGAGCTCCAAAACAACGACTTCTCCATAGGCGCCTGTCTGTATATTTTAGGACACAAATATCAGAATGATTGTTTCTCATAGCCTATGAGCTCCAACACTCTGGCTCCACAATTGACATATGTCTGCATATTTTAAGACAGGAGATGCCAGAATAAATGTTTCTCATAGCCGATGAGCTCTAAAACAATGACTTCTCCATAGACTGTCTGTATATTTTAGGACAAAAATATATTCGGATAGCACACACTGGCTTTTTCCATTAGTGGCTGTCTGTATTTTGTGTTTTCTAAACAATATTAGTCGTGTGAACGGATTTTGGTCAGTGTGACAGCTAGTTAAGTTTTAAGAAATGTAGGATTTGTATCAAAAATCCTTATGACAAACATTTTTTCGTTTTTAGTTATTTTATAAAAATTGATCGGATCGCTATTTTATAGTGATTTTCTTACGATCAAAAGATATAAAGATCAGGACCTTTTGCAATACTCCGATCAGCGATCAAATATCGCTATATGGCTATTGATCGCCGATCAGAAAAAACTCCGATCAACAAGCCTGTATATATATATATATCAGGCTTGTGAGCGTTCAGCTTTTTTTGCGTTCAGCGTTCAAAAAAAATTAGCGTTCCGTTCAATGTTTTTGCATTCAGCGTTCCGTTAGCGTTCAAATATTTAAAAAGAATTTCCAAAAAAAAGTACTGCGTAGTGATGACGTTTTTTTAGAAAATAATTTCCAAAAAAAGTACTGCGTAGTGATGACGTTTTCCGAAAAAAGTCCAAGAAATGTTTGGAAAATTTGAACGCTGAACGCAAAACTCTTTTTTTTGCGTTCAACGTTCAGCGTTCAAAAAAAGTTGCGTTCCGTTCAGCGTTCCGTTCATTGAACGTGCGTTCAGCTGCACGCCGTTCAATTTTGCGTTCCGTTCACAAGCCTGATATATATATATATATATATATATATATATATATATAATACACAATATGGTTTTTTATTTGATTCATAACTTCATAAAAGAGGCCTCAAAGCCCTTTTTATTGTATTGAAAGCGATTGTAAAATGCTCCCCAGGTATTGAGAAAAGCAAACTTTTTAAGTTTAAGACATTACTTTCAAGAATTATTTTACTTTCTTTTTTGCAAAAGAGTGCCTTAAATAAAGTAAAAAAATCTCAAAGTCTACTATTTCTGGAGCCATAAATAACATACTTTATCAATACTTCCTTTAGGTATATAAAAAAGAAGGTCTTAATACTCGAAAAGGGTTTGGTTATTGCGGCTTGTGGACTGTTTAATATTTTTCTTTGTGTAAAAAAAACAACAACTAACAATAATTAAATAATAATGATTTTAAGTTGTTTTGTTTAAATACTTTCATTCAGCTTAGAGACAAAGGGCTCATTTGCAATCAAGAATAATTAATTTATTGCATAGTCAGCTAATAAAGTAAGCCTAAGGTCTATTTAGCAGCTCGAGTACCAAGGATAGCGTACGTCACGGTGTTTATGTATCAGTTTGTGATACAAAAGTAAACATTTGCATATATATTATACATAATTATTTATTAAATCAAATTCTTTTGACAAGAAAAATATAATATTAAATTATTTACAACTACGCACTTGTTTCAACCCCTCTGTGAATCAGTTAAAAAACCTCCTTCACTCACTATTTCACCTCCATAGACAACTCCATTTCTTACAGCCGCAACACCCTCTCCTGGTGCCGCTACGCTACCAAAGTCACCATTTTGGAAGATCATTATTAATAACATGATTTAATTACTTTTTTAATTTGGAAACGCTATTTTTACAAGATAAATTTGTCATCGTTCATTTATTTAATAAATGGCGTTGAACTCTATGAATAAGATGCATCTACTCGGGGCATTTTATTTTATTGGGTTTTAAAACTATAGAAATACATTTTTATAGGAAACAAACGGTTTTTATTCCTGTTTTATATATGAATATATGACCAAGCTGGGTGCTCCTAGGAAAGCAATTCAATTAAATGGATACAAACTACGTAGTCCCTAAATTAATTAGCAAAGCTTTTTAATGATATTTGTGGACAAATTCATAGTTCGATTTTTTTACGAATAAAGTCCAACTGTCAAAGAGATAATATTCATTTGTCAAATTGAAAAAGTTAGGATAGTAGGAATTTATAAGTTGTTAAATAATGGCATTTATGATTGTAATTTTAAATCGGCAGCACATTCCAATCATATATTCATTTTGGTGGTATTGAATATCCAACGTAACTTTGAATCTCAGATCATTCCATAATAATGATTTTGTGTATAAAATATGTAAGGATACGGGATGGCGATTCTCGCAAACTCACCGTGACTCAATTTTCTTTTTCTATGTATTAACGTACGAGTCATGATCCATTCATTGTTGGATATGATGAAACAAAATAAACAATCATTCTTTCCCTGGCCGTGAGGACTTGTTTTTTATTAAATCAACAATAATAGGGAATATATAAGGAAAACCTCTTTCACATTCATCGAACCTAAAAATAAGATATAATGCTTGTTCTTAAGCATGATATTTTTAGCTCTAAACAATTGATTTTATCATATCATCAGCCGAACTTATCCTTTTTAGCATAATGTCATTTGATTTTTCAAAATTCTCCATTTATTTCAACTAATCACATCTGAGAATAAGGTTTGGTCCTTATCTCTAAGCTAATATTATTTTTTCATTATAGGTAGATAAGAATAAACCCAATTTTGCATTTCTAATATTTGTTCTGTATAGTTTGTAAAACAGTGTTTTTCAAATGCTGCTGTTGTACCACTAGATACTTTCAAATGTACAATGTAAAAATTCCAAGTTGTCTGCTTGTGCAGCATAGCGCCGGGTAGTTCAATTATGCAGAATTAACGGCAAAAGAAGAATATGACTAATTGCCCCTGATACATAGCACTTATATTTACATTTGCAGGTGGTGATGTGACGTGTGATTTTTATTGAAACAAAAAGTTTCTTGTCAAAAAAAAATCCTTAAAAACTTGGTCTCTAAGCTAGCCTCATTTCATTCTATTCCAGATGTGCATACCCTAAAGGAAGGCGTGGAATCGATCCCTCATCAGGATGAGAAATAACACCCCTCTCTCCGTGAATAACTCAACTCTTGATGAGGACTCTCTCATTTCCGACATTCGCAACCTCAAATACGATGCTGGAGAGGTCTACCTTCTCAACCAGGAGCTCCAAGCTACCTTCATCCTTCTCATCATCCTCTTTGCCGTTGCTGCAAATCTCGCCGTCATTCACAACGTCTGCCTGAACGACCTGAAAATGAGGAGCGTCAACTTTTTGCTCATAAAGAATCTCTGCATCGTAGATCTCGTGGGAGCACTCTGCGTGCTTCCCATACCTCTGGCGGCCACCATACGGGGCGTATGGGACTTTGGCTCCACGGTCTGTGCCATTAATAGTGTTGTGAACGTCGCTGTATGGTTTCAGCACATTGCCCTCTTCGGCATGCTGAAAATCGATCGAGTCCTCGCATCATGTCTTCCAATAGGGATGAAATTATGACATCAATTACATCTACATTTCCTAATCCGACCTAATTTAAAAAAATGAAGTTGCACAAAACCCCTCAAACCTCCTTGATCCCATAAAGTGTAAAAACGGAATATTAATGATTAGTAAAAACCTAAGATTGTTTTTTTACAATGATAAATGAAATGCAAATTTTACTCGCCATTTAACTAGGAAGGGGAAGTAACAAGTTTCCAAGTCATGTCCCATGATTTAATCTTACTATTATAGTACCCAAATGTTAAGATTATGTTGATATTACCCGTCAAAGTCAAAAGACCATACTTAAAATTTAAAAAAATCAAATTAGGCATCATATGCCATGACGGCCTGGATTTTTTAAAGTAACAGGGCACTCATAATTTATGACAATGAGATTTCGTATGAATTAAAAATTAATCCAAGAGATCTTCTATAAAATACGCATCACAGCTAAAATTTCAAGCACAGTTTGCTTTTGAGGAGCGTTAATTATTCACGACATTGATCCATGAGGTGAGGTAGTCATGGTGTACGCAAAATACCACCAAAACAAACAATAAAGGCTATATTTAACCGCAAAGGGACTACATTTTCCAATAATTGAGGACGTACATATTGTAGTCAAATATTTTATATTGCTTTTCTCGTCAGCAAGGTCTTTAACACTTAAGCCAACAAAGGGTTAATTTTAACATATATATATATATATATATATATATATATATATATATATATATATATATATATATATATATATATATATATATATATATATATAAAACGAAAAACATCATCACTTTTTTTCAAAATGGTGAGAGAAAATTTCCTTTAAAAAAAAACGTCGTCAATTTTTTTCAGAATGACGAACGACAATCACACGATGAACGTCGAACAGTTCAATTCAAAATTAATGATGAACGACGAACGCTAACTTTTGGTGAACGGCAAACAAACGACGAGCGACAATTTTTCGCGACCGTCTATATATATATATTATTGATCGGATAAAGCTTTGACTCTGAGACGCACAAAAAAGCAGTGTAATTCTTCATAGGAATCGTTTGTTGTTACTTCACTCCTCAATGAAACGGAAATTTTGGACAAGTAATAAAAAGTAAACTGCAACCATTTTTTTCATTTGTAAATCCCTGATTGGTTAACTTTTTTGAGGAAAACAAGTTTGGTTGCTTTTGACAGACATAGTACCAGATATCCATCCCACCAAATATATTTTATTGCATAATAATAGTACTTTTATCTAACGATTGCTTATTGGAGTAAAAATAGTTGATTTTTGACGGCCTACAAGTCATGGCAGCCCTCACCGTGAAATATCGGTTTCGGAAACAAAACAAAAAATGTAAAAATCAATTATTACAATCGCACCAAGTTTGGAGTGAAGAATGTGGATCAAAAGTAATGTTTGTATTCAACAAAAAGTGGAACAAGATCAGTAGCTCAATTTTGCAAGATATTGGACAATGTTTAAACAAATGCATCTATGAAGAAGCTTTTAATATAAAAAATATTTCTTGCTCTATTTTTTTTTGATAAATTCAGAAATGCAATTATGTTGATCAGACAATTTATAATAACCAGAAGAGACAAGAATGTTAACAAAAACGAACAAATTTCCAACGTTAGAACTGTTATTACATGACAAAGCTACAATTTATTATTATCAATTAAGGCATGTTCAATTGTCAATGTTGGGGATCCTGAGAGGGGAATATGCATTTTGGTTAAATTACTTGAAAATATCCTAAGTTTTATAGAGTAATTTTAACGCTGGTATGCTTATTTATTCTCACATTAATGATACTGCAATTCTATCGTACCAAATCTTATTTTTTTAAAGTGGATGTAATTAATGTTAAATGGTAGTTTTGACAATTCCTTTGCAGGAAAATATCCTTTACTCCCAGTGAAAGTAATATCCATCGTGGTCCTCTTTTCCTGGATACTCTCCTTTTCTATCGCCTGCCTCGTGACGGGAGTCTTCCATTTTTCCTACGAGCCAGCCGTCGTCCTCTGCATTCCCGAACTCCCTATTGAGTTCTTCATCTCCATATTCACAATATATTGCCTCGTACTCCTCGCCATGGTAACCAGCTACATTGCCGTTCTCTTTACCTCCGAAAGAAACAGGCAGAAGCGGATGAGAACCCCTCCGCAGCGGTTTTGAACTACCACGGCCTCCAGCACGCCGCACTCACCTCATTCCTCATCACCATGAGTCACTTCCTCCTCTACGTGCCCACCATGCTCGTTATTGGACTCCATGGATGGTTCCTTCATCCCATAGGGATCCTACTGTGTGACATGGTCGTCTACTCCGAGTTCCTAATTCATCCAACAGTCCTCCTCATCACATCCACCAAACTACGAGAGGAATATCCAACACACTCAAAAAGTCATTCAAAAACATCCTCAACCTATCCCTGGACTTCCTCTGTCGAAGGCAGCCCTGCTGTCTTCTCCTGCAAAACAGAAGAAGAAGCACCAACTCCAGCAAAAATCTACCCGAGATACAACGAAACTCCGGTCTAGAGTCAAAAGACACTTCCTCCTCCCTTGCATCGACATCCTCTGTCCTCGTTGCCCAACAACCACAGCAGCTTCAACAAGCACCAAATCGGTCCTCTACCTCTTCTATTTTCTGGATAGACCCCTCTTCCCTTGTTGATGACTTCTCTCGGAAGACTGAGGATAAGAGGCTTGCACACTCCCTCCCCTTTCCGGAATCTCCTGAGCGAACCCCAGCTCGCTTTCGACGACACTCCTTTCATTCCACTGAGCTTAAAAATATACTCAGAGACGTTAAGAGACTTCAAATCAACCATAATTCCAAGAAAATAAGTCAATTTAATCAGTTTTCTTAGAGATACTACACATATAATATTATTATTATATTTGGTAGATATGATGATGATCAATCATTAATACATGCTCTATTTTTAGACAAATAGTTATTATCCAATAGTCTAAAAAAATGAAAGTCTGTTATTCTACGTTTATATGTAGTTAATATTTCATGATCCCGTTATACATACATTCATTATGAAACTTCTTTTCTGAAAAGTAATGTGATAAATAAATATAATTAATTACTATCAAAAAACGGTGCCTCATTTTTGATTTTTAATCATTTATATTTTTTGAGATGCAAAGTAATAGAAAACTTACTTTATTTACCAATTAATTTTATATATTAGGTTGTTCCATATATAATGAGGTAGGTTAGCTATCTCAAAAAGTTCACACGCTATCTCAAAAATTTCAACGGGAGCGTTTTTATCGCATATTTTTGCATGGGAACAGACTGTATGGCGCCACTCAGGTTAGTATATAAGGTGAGTAATCGCGTCATTTCTATCATTCATTCTACTCGCCGCTGAAAATGGAGACACCCGACTTTTGTTACCTTCCCTGACTCCTGCCCTGGCCTCTCCACCCTCCAGAGATGGCACACTGAGTTCGATAAGGGTGTTTTTGTCCTGGAGAAGAAGACCTGTCCTGGACGTACCCGGGAGAAGAGGACAGAGGAGAATGTGGCCCGAGTGAAGCGCCTAGTTGAGGATAACACCCGGATGAACACTCGACAAGTTGCTGCAGAGGTGTCCCTACCATCTACAACTGTTTTCAGGCTTCTGACGGAGGATCTAGGGCTCCGAAACCTCCTCCGAAAGATTGTCTCCTCCAAGGTAGTTAAAAGTAAGGTAGAGCCATTTTAACCAATGAAAGTAAAAAAAATACACCACCAAGCAACCTACCTCATGAGCATGACGTCACATATGCCAAAAGAGAAAATGGAAAAAGATTTAATTTAGTGAGTAATCATAATTTTTGATGATTTAAAGTTGCTGAAATTATCCAAAATATTTCATGAAAAAGCAAACTCTTCTATCATTATATGATAAAGCACATAAAAAACAACGAAATAAAAAATTATAACAAAATACTGTTATAATCATATATTATTACAAAGACATATTTAGAAAAAAGTATATAATTTATGAATTACTACAAAACAAAATACTGTTTATAATCATATATAACATAAATATTATTAAAAAGAAATATTAAGAAAAAAATATAATTTGGAGAAATACACGAATTTTAGCAAATTTATTAATAGCTTCCAATGGAACTGACGGCACCTTTGACATTGATTTTGAAACTCTTTTTACAAGGTTGTCGTTCCTATCAATCCTTCCATTTACTATAAAATTATTGGAAAAAATTTGTTCACATTTCCTCATAGCCTCTAAAAAATGCAAATTTGGTTGTACAAGCCCACCCTTCGAGATAAACATCAACCAAGGAGCTAATTCTGCAGCATTTGGATTTGATGTGTGATCCCCTAGGTGCGGATTATAAATTTTTAACTTGTATGTTATAAAACCACACACATATATAAAGCCCTGGTGATTAAAGAAGTCATTTTCGGAAGGGATATGCTCAAGATCTGAATATTGTTTTGTTGAAAGGGCAGAATCTAAATATACATTGTCCGCATCAATTATACCATCATTCTCGATTTCATCAGCAAAATGTGACTCCAATAATGAGTCTTGCAATGTATTGTTAGATTCTGTCTACTTCACAGAGCTCTTTCGAACCAGAGACGCACTTAAAAACTCACTATCTAACTGACATTGAACTGCAGCGGTTTCAACAGAGAGTTGAGCTTCTTTTCCTAATAAGAGAAGTCGAATTCTGTTGAGTGCTTCTACTGCTGTAGGGTGTACATTAGAGTTGTTCTTATTTTTCAAATGTTTGAAATGTTAGCAACTTTGAGCATTTTCTGTTTCTTGGTGATAAAAGAAGACGACATACAAAGTTTGAACAAAATCGGTCAACATTACGAGGTCGTGCAACGAGGTCAAAGTTTTAAAAATTTGTAAAAATATAGTTTTCCGCAAATTTCTTCAAAATGGTGGACGTTACAGACTTCAATAATAATTTTAACTTAAAGGAAATCTAATTTACTACCAGACGTATGTTTGATGTTTTTTAATAAAACAAAGTTTTCAGTAAAAACAAAGCAAGAAAGGGAGTGTGTATTGTTAGCTTATTTCATGGCTTTTTTGTGTCAATTAACTTCACTCGCCTGTAGAAGATGACTTGTTCGCTTCAAAGTAAAATAATACTTTTAAGTTTAGTAAAACTTTAGATGATAAATCCAAAAATGACCTTGGTTGCATTCTATCAATTCAGAATTCAGTACAATCTGAGTTTACATCATATGATTCAGAGCCTGTATTGACCTATAAGAAAGCGATTATGAAAAAAATAAATCATAATGTGTTTCTTAGATGTGCGTCAAGGTATCCTCTCAAAATTTTACTTTGTCTCTGACACATTTATAATCCATTATATGCGTCATTTTGTACGCGAGATAGACTTTTTTAATGTACATATAACTCTCTACTTATTAAATTGATATGATTTAGTATACCAAAATATTAAAGCTGGTTAACCAAGCTTTCATTTGATATATTTTGTGTTCTAAAAATCGCTATACTTTAAAAGATATAAGCAAATACATACTCTCCCCCAAAAATTGATCTTTTGATATGAGAATATACGATTACCATTTGGTAACGGCAGTTAGTGTAACCTGGATAGGAAGAAAAAAAGAAGGGAGAGAAGTGAGGCAAAATACTCCCTCCCTTATCTTTCTCTTTCTATTCAGGTAACACTAACATAATTACCATTATCGTTGCCTTTCAGAACCTACAACAGTGAGATGAGATGGCTTTAGCTTTGGAGCAATGGAAAATAGTTTTCCATAGGTGAGAGCAATTACATCTTCAAACAATTGCTTATTTACAATAACATTTTCTGATATTTGTAAACCTTGATCCAAAATATGATTTCTAATATTTTTTATCAAATGGCACGGATCAGAAAAGACAAAAACTTTTGTGTCTGAATCTTCAGGAAAATTCAAATAAGGTTTTTCTTCATTGATACCTAACTCACGCCATAATCCTTGATTAGTTGGACTTTGATCAGAGGATATAGCAACGATTATCACACCAACCTCGAACAATGATTTCAGAATAGAAAATAACTTTTTTTGTTCATTGGTGTATCAAATTCACTGTAACATATTTGCTTCCAAGGGTGAATAAGGCCCCTTACAAGTCCAACTTGAAGCTGTTTAAAAGGTCCAAGTACTTGATCATGTCGGTTATCATATTCAATTGATTCAGAAATATTCATGCCATCAAAAGAAAATATTCCAAGGTGATAGTTTATTTTGTTGGAGTGATTTTGAATACATCGTTTCAGAACTGAACCTAAAACTTAGGTTTATATGTATTTACTTTCTTGTACATATTTTAAAATTTGAACTGTTGAATTTAAAAAAAATAATATTTTTAGTTATTCTCACACATAAAAACAAACAGTCAAATAACTTTAAAATATATCATAAGCATATGCAAACATATATCCAGGCCCGTCGAGACGGGGGCCTTAATATAAATTTGTTGCTTACAGCCATGGTCGTAGGTGGATTGGACTATGCAAGAGGCACACTTTTTCAAGAAATTGAGGTCTGGCGACGAGTCTGCATATATTGAAGTATTATTAAGGATATTAAGCCTGAATAGTTTTATCTCTAAATACATATATGTATGTAAATATTTATTTACCTTCTAATGAACTCCTTAGGATCCCTTGTCTACAATCGAATCCCTTTATCCAACGTCGTAGGGTGCTAAGACCTGGTAGTGGCATCAGTTCATTATATCTGATGTATTTATATGCTTTGATTGATAAAGTTCTAAGAATCAAAGCTTTCACTATTTCTTCTTCCGTCCAATGACCAGGGCACTTCTTTTTGCCTGTAAACGAAAACAATAGTTTAATAAATACTTTACTTACAATTTTATCTTCTTTTTAATAAAAAAAATACCTAATAAAAAGTTGACTTTGGCTTTGCTATGGATTTTCAATAGTTCATTCCTTAAAAAAACTTCATTTCTACTGATGAATTTACATTGTTTTTTATATTTGCATTGCCTTTTTTCAGATCCATAATTGTTCCTTCCAATATTTTGATTTTTGTTTCCAATTCCTCCACTTTGGTCTTCATGTCAGGGCATTTCTTGCAAGTATTATTATTAAAATACATACTCATAGAATCATCCCTATGCTTTTCCACCTCTTCGTCATGACAATTATCTTCTGATGAACTTGGAAGTAATACTTGTGGACTTGGAGGTTGCTTTGAAGGAGGAGGTAACGATGAATTAGAAGATTCATATTTATTCATATATAAGCATACTTGAGTAATCTGATGATAATTTCGTTTAATATTCTATCATTCCTTTTGGAAGATGGTTCCATGGACGTATATTCCGACAAGTTTGTTTCAATTTTTTCATTTAAATTAAGTGTCGGAACTACTCCTTTCTTGAGTTTCTTTCTAACAGGAAGGTTAAGAAGCTCATGCATTAGGTCTCTCTCATAGTCTTCTTCAGTGAAGTGCAGACTACACATAAAGGATGATGCAGGCTGAAATGTCGAATCTCCTCTTTTGCATGCGATGGTTCAAGCTTTTCTCTGTTTGATGTTGGTTGGAAACGAGTGTTACAATACATTGTGAGCATTGGGATCCAATGAAGGACAAACAGCAAGTGCACACTGTCTTTTTTTCTTAATTGAAGCCATTTTTTGTAAGAGTACGATGTACTAATGATAATTTGAGTAGTGATGTTATATATAGTAAAAGTTATTTGTTTATGTTTTCTGGCAGACGTGACGTCACACGAGAAATATTTCGGAACCTAAGTTTATACATTATGAAATGGCGGGGGGTTGGTCTCCTCATGTGGGGCAATGCGCGTTCCCACACTGCCACCGATACCAGGGAGTTCCTGACCCGCAGGGACGTGGAACGGTGAAACAGTCACCCTACTCACCCGACCTGAACCTGTGTCACAGGTTCCTGTTCCGGAAGTTGAAGCACCTGCTCCGGGAGGACGAGTTTGGGGGCCACGAGGAGGCTATACTCGCCGTTCAACGGGAGATGAGGAGGGTCAGTGAAGACGAGCTCTACGACCAAATCAGGAAGCTCCGGGGACACTGCCACGACGTCATTGCAGTCGGAGGGGATTATGTGTACTGATTGAGAAGTTTTTTTGTTGATCTGATGAAATTTTGAGTTTTAATTGGTCAACCTCATTATTTATAGAACAACCTAATACTTACAAATAAAACTACAAAAATAAGTCTTTCTGGTAATTGACGTGGCAATTCTATCATTTAGTATACTCTTATAATATAATATTATAATTCATGTTAGTATAATTAATCAGAACAAGTTCATACATGTTGCATTTCATCCTATCAACTTGCCTTATGGCGTAAGGAGAGAGCGTATCTGTTCTCTGGTACGAAAATTTCCCGGGAAAGAGGGGGCAGCCATTTTGTATTTAAATCCTTCTCTCCCCTTGTGCTTCATGTTCATTCTTGCTTCATGCCATAGGGATATAAAGATATAGAGAGCCTATTCCCTTCAATAGCAGAGAAACATCGTTCAGCTGTCGCCTGTGTTCAATGTAAACAAAGTATTTGTACTACGTCATCGTAAGTTGATCATAAAGATAATAATATTTGTTTATTTTTGGCAATATGACGTATTTCTCTGAAGAAACCAATAAGCTCCTTCTGTCTTTATATTTTTATGCTTCATCCCAATACTTGTCCTGGAGGAGGTTCTTTGAATATGAGCGGTTCTAGGCGTACTCGACGGGCACGCCTATGCATTTTCCGTATTTGCAGCTAGCGCTCCTGCATTGAACTCTTTTGCATAAGGGTGTTCTTGTCTGCGGCGGTTTCGCCTGGGATTGTATCTAGGGAGGATTTTCTACCAAGGAAGGTTAATTATCATTTACTTCATTGTTTGATGAAAACCGTTCGAGTCATGTCTAATCAATCAAAAAGGTTGAGTGATTGATCAATTATGCTGCGATAATTAAAAAGTTTCAAAAACAATTATATTATAGTTACTTTTGCTAATATGAAGATAAAGTTTATAAGTACCATGTTTGATTCGGTAACTAAGCAATTAAATGATACCAAGTAGGTTTTGGTAACTGAGAAATTAAATAAAACAACTGACATTTGACCTTTGAAATGAGAGATTCAACAAACAATTGATTAAAAAACCAACAAAATAAGAATATTGTTCCCACCTACATATGAGGTCATACCTTTTTCAATATTTGATCACTTCAATTTACTAATTCTTTCATATATTGCAAAAACTCCCGACCCCTTCTCGATTAGTAACTGTATACCTACCGTCTTTGCGTTAGTCATAGTTATTATATGACTGAGATATCAGTGCAACACTTGGCTAATAATTTGAAAAACTAGATGGACCGTCGATAAATCTTAACATATCAGCTGCTTTGAAAGTCAAAGAAAAAGTATTGGGGAATATTTCAAAGTATATTTAATTCTAAATAGTTTGACTCCTTAAGCTATTTTTACGGCGGGTAATCGTCCTAGGGGGTAAAAGTAAGAGGGGTTCAGGGGTATTTATTCCAAATAAATCGAATGTCAATTACTTCCCTGTTTTATAAATGAATATCTCTATTAAAACTCTTTTTAATCTTTATAAATGTATTTTCAAGTATATTTACAAAGTATATTAAATAAAATTGATAACGTTGGTTAAAAATACATGCAAATTCAATGCACTACTTTTTAGAATCGTAATTTTCTGAGAAGGATAAAACAAGACTGTGCAGCCTCTCACCAATTATATTATAAATTGCTCTGCCGGTAATATCCCCACGAAATACATCCATATATTTCTTTTTAGCAATAATTTCCTCTTTTTTTAATAATTCTATAACTAAAAATATTAGGTCAAATGAAATATTTACGTTTTCTATTGTTGGAGAAGCGAGTATTTCTATTCAATACCATAACAAGTTATACCATCTCAAGTGTCAGTCTTCAATGTCTAAAATTTTAACTCGTAACAGGACTACTACCCCGGAATAGCACCCCCTGGGCTTTTAACCCCTGTTATTAATATTTTTATCCCTCAAAGTTCACTTATGAAGTTAACTTTATTTTATATCTATGAACAAAAGTGACGTCACTGGTAAGCACGTAATCACAGTTCATTAGAATTGAAATATGTATAAATTAAACGTGTTAACTTTACTATTTCACAGTGGTGGGCACCGCTCACTTTTTGTTGTTCCGCTCACCGCTCACTTTTTTGTTGTTCCGCTCACCGCTCATCCGCTCACTTTGGGCAACTGATCCGTTCCCGCTCATTCGCTCATTTTTTGAGTACTGCTGTTCCGCTCACTTCATTCCGCTCTTCCGCTCAGTAAGTACTAAGCGTCATCAACGTCATCACTACACAGTACTGTTTTTGGAAATTCTTTTCTTAAAAAAAACGTCATCACTACGCATTAATTTTTTTTGAAATTATTTTCTAAAAAAAATGTAGTGCGTAGTGATGACGTTTTTTTTAGAAAATAATTTCCAAAAAAAAGTACTGCGTAGTGATGACGTTTTTGCTTAGAA
This sequence comes from Caligus rogercresseyi, assembly GCA_013387185.1. NCBI lineage: Eukaryota > Metazoa > Arthropoda > Copepoda > Siphonostomatoida > Caligidae > Caligus > Caligus rogercresseyi. The sequence continues at coordinate 12,848,651 of CP045894.1, forward strand.
AAGAAAAAAATCTTTTTATCCTTTTTAATAACGGAAACTTTTTTTATGTGAGCGGATGAGCGGAAGTTAATTGTAGAGGGACCGCTCACCACATTCCGCTCACTTCTCACAAAGATGATCCGCTCTTTGCATCCCGCTCACCAATTGCTCCTCCGCTCAGAGCGGAAGAGCGGACGAGCGGAATAATGAGCGGAAGTGCCCAACACTGTTATTTCATGTCTTAGACCTTATATCTGCGCCAACTATGTAAGACCAGACAAGCATACAGTTTGTAACCTATCAACTTAAGATCTCTTGTTTATTGCATATAGGTCCTAAGCTATTTTCTAAGATTTCATTAAGGAACCGCTTTGTCAAGAGAAGCAATACTTGGCGACCAACATCGGTTGGATCATCAGCTGCATGACAGGAGGAAAATATGTAGTTTTCTGGACCTTGGAAATATTTGGACGCTCACGAAGACGCATTTAATTAATACAGATTCCAATTTTTAAGGACTGTGACTGTATGCTAACCAGTGACGTCACTTTTGTTAATAACTAGAATCGCAAGCTCCTTTATTATTTCCTACGACCTTGCAGTTACAAATGATACAATATTTTTTTAATTTAAAGTCAACAAATTCATTCAATACTATAAATACTATAAAATTAGGCAATTATAAGAAAAATATCGAGGGAGCTCGATAGCCGTGCGTGTTAAGGCGTGTCCAACTCTAAATGGTGGGGGCGCAGGTTCGAATCCCGAGAGGGGATGGTCATTTTTGGTCTATCTCATTAATAAGATCCTAGGTTCGATAGACTAATTATAATGCTAAAATGCTTATTTATATCCAATCGGATGCAATTCTATCGAACCATATAGGCAAAAAAAAAATTATCGTTAAGTCAAGTTAACCCGACTCGAACTTTTATGACTAAGATAGAGTAAATAAAAATTAACCTTCCATAGTAGAAAATCCTTCCTAGGTGCAATCCCAGGCGAAACCGCCGCAGACAAGAAAACCCTGATGCAAAAGAGTTCAATGAAGGAGCGCTAAGTGCAAATACGGAAAATGCAAAAGCGCGACCGTCGAGTACGCCTGTCACGAATATGAGCTTTACGAGGGATAAAGTCTCTTTGGAAAGAGTGTTTTTCTTCTTCTTTTTTATATATAATTTAATCATCAGGGAGCGTTTACATTAAATAAATACCCCTTTATATATATATCGTAGTTTTTTTAAAATTTAAGGTTGATTTTTAAGGTTCATTACTTCGGGTTGATATTCAGAGTGGGTCGTCAGGATTAAGTTTATGCAGTCCACTTGTCTCGACACTAACTGTTAAATACGTAAATCTATTTTGATACACGTTATTAAACTTGTAATGAGGCAAAAGATACCAGAACTCCTTGAACAAGTTCAGCATTATTGAAAATTAAGAATGACAATAGCTATAGGTATACTAATATTATTTTTGTTTGTTTGTTTGAGGGTAGGCTCCAAGAGTACGAATTGAAGTCGAGTCTTGAGTCCAGGGCGGAATCGAATTTACGATCTTAGCCCATTCCCTAGAACACACAACCACTTAAACCATGTTGTTTACCCATTCTACCTCGGGAAGCCAAACAGGTAACCAATGTTACAATTCCTAAGAATTGCTGGTATCTGCTTTAACTCTGGAGGATGTTGGTTAAAGCATTTTTGAGCGATCATTCTCTTAAGACAAAAGAAATCACACTCTGCCAACACGTGATAAGACGTCTCATCACTCTGCTGGCAAAAACGACACTCTCGGGTGAGAAATTTGTTCGACAATGACTATATCTGATGACAATATCTAAGAAAGTTATGACCAGTTATTATCTGTATTTGAATACATAGAGATTCACGACTAAGATTAATCAATCGTCTCGATGCATTAGGGTCCGGCTTCGGAAGCCACAGTTTACTTTGTCTACAGGAGCTATCCTGTGTCCATCGGGAGGCCCATTCTCTATAGAGACCCCTCCTTGTCAGGTCTGACATTAAAGAATCTGGAATAGGAATGTCCTTTAATAGATTTAATCTTGATCCAGCTTTTGCAAGTCGGTCAGCTTTCTCATTTCCTGGCAACCTACGTGGGCTTTAATCCAATGAAGGTTGACATGGTTTACACGTCCAAGTGCATTCAAAACATTGATGCAATTGTTCACTGTACGAGACTTTACAACAACCGAGCCCAAAGATACAAGAGCTGCTTGGTTGTCGACATAAAAATCAATTTTTTGGTTTGAGATTTTCTTTTTCAATAATAAGAGGGCTGCCTTTAAGATAGCCCAAACTTCAGCCTGAAACACAGTGGATTCGTCATTGAGTTTCCCAGCTGAATTTATTATAAAAAATAAAGGATTGTACAAATGATAGCCCCATCCGATTTTGTTAGCAATTTTGCTACCATCGGTGTAGCATTGAATACCATTACTGGAGTTCAATACCTCACCTACAGAGAAGCTATCATAATTAATGGAAAATGTTTTCTTCCAACTCATTTTTAGACTCGTAGAAAAGTCTCTGTTAATACAAGATGAAATTCCTAACTTTTTATTTTCACGCCACTCTTCAAGAATATGACCAGGTTTAGACCCAATGCTCTCCCATCCATGTGGCGTGATGTTCAAATTAAAAAGTGCCTTTCTGGCCCTCATTTTGATATATAAATCTAGAGGAGGCAAATCGAAGATTACCTCAAGTCCTTTCGTAGGTGTACTACGATAGATAAAGGTTGTTCTTATCATACCAAGCCGTTGGATACGTTCCAGTTCTTCAGGTAATTTTGGGTTCGACGAGACCAGACAATCGATCCATAAGAGATCTTAGGACGAATTATGCTGGTATATACCCATCTCATTGCCCTTGGAGTCGGACCCCAGGTTTTCCCGACGGCGTTGTTGCAAGCCATCAGTAGTTTTTTGGATTGGTTGAGCTTGGATGTGATGTCGATACCGAAGTTTAATCCCGAATCCAGAGTCACACCCAAGTATTTAACAGAATTAGATAAGCATATGTTAATACCATTCATATTCAAGTTCCTTATTTTAGGAGCTTTCTTCTTCCTGTGGAAGAGAATAGCCACTGTTTTATGAGGAGCAAACTCAAGGCCACAGCCATTACCCCACTCAAGAGCCTTGTTAATGGCTTCTTGAAGGATACAGACCATAGAGCTCGGATCCGGACCTGAAATTAAAAGAGCAGCATCGTCAGCAAAGCCAATGGCCTTCACTGGTCCCGATTCAAATAACCCCAAAAGCTTGTCAAATACCAGATTCCAGGCAATCGGACTGAGTACACCACCCTGAGGTGTCCCTCTGGTGAGAACTCGGTTCTTTCTAATGCCCTTGAGTTCGACTGTGATGGAGCGACTTCTTAGGTAGGATTCATACCACTTGATAATACTTTCTGAGACTTTCCTAGCCCTGAGGCCTTCGACCACAGACGTAATGTCTATATTATCGAATGCACCAGATATGTCCAGAAAAATCCCGAGACTATACTGACCCCTGTTGATAGATCGTTCAATGAGGTCAACCATAGAGGAGAGAGCAGAGTTGCAGCTCCTTCCTCTTCTGAAAGCATGTTGATTAGGGTTCAGAGGAATCCTAGTTAGATAATTTTCTTCAATTTTATTTAAAACAACTCTTTCGAGCGTTTTCAAAATAAAGAAGGTAGAGTAATAGGACGAAAAGACTTTACCTTGGAGTAGTCATCCTTACCTGGCTTTGGAATAAAGATGACCTTAGTTGTCTTGGAACATATGAGAGTCGAATTGAGGCCCAAAATAGTCGGGCCAGCCATTCCATACTCTTAGTGTCTAGGTTCTGCAAGATGATGGGCTTAATTCCATCTATCCCCGGTGTTTTATGAGATCCGAAGGATTCCACAGCCCACTTGATTTTGAGAGTCTTCATCCATGAGGCGTAGAAATTTGCCTCGAAAGATGACTTACTAATTTTGGTCTTTGAGTGTTCCGTTTCAGGAACTTCAGAACGACCAGGAAAAGAAGTAGTCAAAAGAAGGTCCAGTGCTTCTTCTGTCCAGTGTTCGATCCCCACGGAGGCACCTCTGGTTGAAGAATCAGGAGAAACTCCGATTCTCAAGCATTGTTGCACGCCATGAAAAGATTCCCCTACAGTCTTGGACAAGTTAGCTAACTGTCTCTTAGCAAGGGCTGCGGCCCGGAACTCCTCACCAGACAAATTTTCGTCTGGTTTTGCAGATTTTCTTGTCAATTCAGTGAGTTGACTCAAATTTGCTGCCGAGTTTGGGGCAACAGTCTTGCGTGGTTTCGAATGAGAGTTCATTCGGGGGATATCGTAGAGAGATACTCCCTGCTACTTCATCATTCTCCGGGCCCTCTTCCTTTGGTTCGGTGTCATCAAAGTGTACTCCTCACGGCTTGGAATGTGCACAGGTTTGGATGTAGAAAGTTTGTAGTCTTGCATGTCTGCTTCGACTCAGGCCTCTTTTTGTCCTCGGAGGTGAATTTGGCGTCACTTTTGCCTATGAGATTTATAGATATCTGAGAGAAACCGATAGAAACTTTTTGCTCCGGCAATTTTTTGATTGCCTTTGCAAAATCCTTTTCAATACCCTAAAGAAAATACTTCCCATTGACTTGGGAGGCCTCCCCTCGGGTCTTGAAGGTAGTTTTTAACAGAAAAAACTTTACACTCCCCTGTTAAATTGTTTTGGTCGATCATTCGTTCGACTAGTTTGTCCTCGGGTAGAAGAAGGCTATCCGGGACAAAAAGGGCATCCTCGATAATGGCCCGAATTCGCCCTTGCCCCACGCTCGGACAGACTCGCCATTAGGTTTGATCATATCAGCAGCCTCACGGACCCATTTTGACGAAGGCTCATCAAGGCATCCGATCAGGCCGCGGCCGTTCCTCCATGTCCAGAACGCGCATTGGAGCTTTGGGGCTCTCAAGCCTGGTTTAGGATTGAAGAGAAGGCCTTGGGCCTCGACGACAAAAGAAACAAAAGTTTCTTTTGGAATATACCTCCGCTCATCTCTTCCTAAATGGATATTGGTCTTTGAGTGTTCCGTTTCAGGAACCTCAGAACAATCAGGAAAAGAAGTAGTCAAAAGAAGGTCCAGTGCTTCTTCTGGAGACCCCGATCCCAGTAGCCCAACGGAGCATGTTTTGGAGCCCTGTATAACTTTGAAGAGCCTAGAAAGTTGTCTCCCGTCTTTTGCAGACTCAGTGAACCTCTTCCAGCTCTCCCGCTTAGCTGACCTTACCAGCCCCCTGAACTCACGTCGTAAGCTCAGATATTTGTTCCAGTTAGCTTCACTTTTATCTTATTTGTAAACTTTGTAGAGTCTCCTTAGGTTACTTCTGCAGAGCGCCACCTCCCGCGACCAAAAGTCAGGTTTTTCACTTCCCGACCTAACCCAAGCGGAAGGGCACGCTGTGTCCACAGCCCTTTGGACACCCCCTACAAATTTACAAAACGCCATGTCCAACCATCGGGGCGTGATAGTGCCCGGAAGTGACATGTCTATTTTCATGGAATGCCTAAAAAGATTCCAATCTGTTTTACGGAGATTTCTTATCTTGACACTAATATTAATATTAACTAATTACTAGTATTAACAAAGAATGCTTATATATTCGAAATAAATATTATGAGTAAATACGGTCTAAGAAGAAATGACTCGAGAAAAAATGAAACAGAACTAAATGACACAAGATAAAGAAGGAAAGGATGCTGTATGGAAAAATGTGAAAATTTTATATTTGCCCGTCTAATAATAAAAGTTAAGTATTGTTGTTTTACCATATATCATACAAAAATTACAAATATTCATTGATATAAGCCAATACATACATACAGCAAAAGAACACGACCACACAAAGGGTTATATGTGCTACAACATCAAAACTGGATATTTAGTTTTGCATTGTAGTTATTATGTATTATTTTAATTATTTACTTGTTAAATATTTACATTAAAATTATAATCAATTATTTGTTGCATCTTTTTACTATACATTTTATAATACTAAGATCTTCATCCTCTATTGCATGACTTGTTATCTCTCATAAGAGAACGATGGGCATACCACCTAGGTCAACGCTTTGAGACTCTTCCATGCATATATTGCAAAAGGCATTTGTGTTTTCCACTTGCTCAGATGGGCAAGTAATGGTCCATGACCTGTGTAGGCTTGGACAAGTAATTTCATATTGGGATGTGAAAGTTCGACAACCTTTTGTTTAGGAATATTCAATATACGTTGAGTATGTTTCATACCAAGATCCTCTTTGTATTTGTTGCACCAAAATTCTTAGATGAAGTCATTTATCACTTTCTTTGTGCAGCTTGTTGGTGTACCCACCATAGAGATATAAAGATATAGATAGCTTATTAGATTCTTCAAAGGAATACGTCATTGTGTCCATAATACAGCTCAAGATGTTTCTCTGCTATTGGAGGATAAATTCTTCAGAGAAATACGTTATTATGTCCTGAATACAGCTGAACGATGTTTCTCTGCTAATTGGAGGAATAAGCTCTATATATCTTTATATCTCTATGGTACCAACACATAAACTATTTTTAATTTTCGTTTCTTTCTCTGCTACGTAGTTCGCAAGTTCGTTACCTGATATGTCTGAATGGCCTTTACACCGATCTAGATGTATATTTATTTTGGATTTTGCGATGTTTAATACTTCTATGCATTTTCTAACTGTGGCACTTTTTTTTAAAGGGATTTAGAATAGCAACAATTGCCCATTGATAATGCGACCGAATAATCCCGTTCTTTGATGGCTTGTTTTTGTTTAAGCAAAGCTTTTACAGATTTTGTGATGGCGATTACCTTAGCAAGGAAGACTGATGCTTCCCTATTAAGAGATATATAAGACTGATAAAAGATATATCACCTCTAGTGATAGCCCATCCAACTCCTGTGTTGTCTTAATGGTCTTTTGATCTGTCTGTGTATATAATAATGTCAGAGTTTTCAACTTGAGAGGTATCAATCCAAATTCGATTGCTTGTTTCATTCAATTGAAGTTGATGAAGTATTTTACCACTAACATACGCCAGAAAGATTGCCCACATTATCCCAGGTATCCCTTAGAAAAAACTTTGTTCTCCACCTTGACTTCATTGCATGTGCTTGTATGTAAAGATCCAATGGAGTGATGCCAACTCTGCCTCTATTGCTGATGTTGGTGTTGATCAGAGTATATGAATCATACCCATAAAAACCTTTTGTTGATTGTAGTTCAATTTTCTTATTCCCATTTTGTTTAAATAACAGTGTGCCCCAAAATAGGACGTCCATAGGTGATAATGGATCTAATCATTGCTTCGTAGAGCCAGAGAACTTTATCCGAAGTTAAACCTCATTTTTGCCTTTCCATATTCGAGAACATTTGGCAGATTTTTCTTTTATATGATCAGTCCAGATGAGTCCGTGATACAAAACCACGCCTAGGTATTTCATTTGTGTAGCCTTTTTATTGACTTTTCCTGCCATAAATAGTCGCGGAAAGTATTTTGATCCTTATTGTATGCTTTTGAAAAGACTATTGCATTAGATTGGGATGGATTGAAGGTGAGGCCATTTGTTTTCCCCCATTCCAGAACAATATTTATTGCTTCCTACATTTTATTGACAAGTGTACAAGGATCTTTACCACTTATTAATAAAAGATAAAAGTTATAACTAATAGTTAACTAATAAAGGTCATATGTAAACCCTACAATTTGGATTGCATCTTTCTTAAACTTGGTCAAAAGGTGAACACAATTAAGTTCCATACAACTGGACATAGAAATCCTCCTTGAGGACTACCACATATTGGATTGACGCTGACTTTTTCGTCTTTTAATTCTGTTTTGACAGTTCTTGTTTTAGGAGGGTTATAGTACCAAGATTGAATGCTTTCTGGAATTTCAAGCCATGACATAGTTTTGTTTACAGAGTGAAATTCTACATAGTCAAACACACATGTGCAATCAAAACTGACTGCAAGTGTGCAATGCTTTTGAAAGATTAATTTTTGATTAAGTTTGTAACTTGTGATAGGGCTGCTTCAGTTGATAATCCTTAGTATAAGTGTGTTTTGCATAAAGTCTTGGGATAAAATCTTTCCATTGTACAATTCTCTGGAGTTCTTTAAGAATGTAGTTCAAAACAGTGATTGGCCTGAATGTCTTAGCCAAGCTGTATAATCTTAACCCAGTTTCGGCAAAAATGTAACTTTCATCTCTCTTCAATCCTTTGGGTATAGCCAGTGCTGATAACTTTTTTTAAAGATTTGTAATATAAGATTCACAAGTTGCTATTACCCCGGCTAATAACAAGAAATCATTTATCTATAAATAATTGCAAAATGCCATTATGTACTCTCTCTATCTTATATATATCTATATATATATATATATATATATATATATATATTATATATATATATATATATATATATATATATATATATATATATATATATAATATATATATACATACTACATACATATATATATAATAATAAACAAAACTATTTTCATACTTTGTAGAACTCCACTGGAAATTTTACCTACAAATGTATTTGTGCCATTTTTCCACGCGTAATTTTACTTTCTTATCTTGGGCCACTTCTTCTTGGACTACTTTTCCTGGACAGCAAACTTTATTAATGTACGTTATTTATATATGTACATAAGTTTAACCTCCAATACCATTATTTCTACAATGTTTTTTGGGAAGTTTTTATATATCTATGTTTGTAAAAGATATTCCATTTTTTTCGAAAAATATTATAATTAATCTATTTTTAATATTCATCCATGATAATAAAAGAATAAGTTAAATAGTTATAATATTTATTTATATTTCTTTAAACAAATGTTAATATATATTATCTTTACTCACACAGTCTGACAGAAAAAGGTTTCGTGATTGTTAAAAATTTTCTTCGGTCCGTAACAAAAGGATTAATATCAATATATATATATATATATATATATATATATATATATATATATATATATATATAGTAATATATATATATATATCTATATATTTTGTTCATATTTTCATATGTTTGAAATGTTAGCAACATTGTGGATTTTCTGTTTTATGGTGATAAAAGAAGACGACATACAAAGTTTGAACAAAATCGTCAACATTACGAGGACGCGCAACGAGGTCAAAGTTTTAAATTTTTGTAAAAATATAGTTTTCCGCAAATTTCTTCAAGAGGAGCATAGGTGCCTAATGATTTTTTCTCAATTATTCGATAATAAAGTCGTTTTTAATGGTTCTAACGGTCTCGATGGCTATTTTAAAGCCTGGACGTATGTAAATATAACTTTGCAGCTGAAATTGTCCATGAGTGATATATCTATCATAACGTGAAAGTGTCCGTTTTGTCCCATTTTTTACGACTATAATGCAATTATCTCATTACTAGGCTTGGCAGTGGGAGCACATTTTTCTAGAAAAGGTTAATTATTTATATATTAGGAGTGGTTTAGGGTAAGTTCGACCCGAGGAACTCGAATCTGAAGTCGGATTTCCGGTCCGAGGTCGCATTTCCGGTTTGCTGAAAACACCATCAAACGCATTTAAATAGCTTTTTGAAGGGTTATAAAGTCTTCTAGATATTTTTAACCACGCTTATCGTGATCAGCGACCCCGAAAACCCCTAATAGACCCCCCATAATAACTGGCCCTTATATACTGTAAAACATGTAGGCGCGGGTACGTGAGTACTTTGATGAAAGTCGGGTATATCTGTCATTTTAAGAACGAACCATTTTTTGAAGTTCAATGTCAAAAATAGTAGTTCACTCTTATCAGGAAGGGGGTATACCTGATTTTAATAGTATTTTCTTCTATCATTTGAAAAATAATAAAAAAATGATTATTTTATGGAGTTTTCAGTAAGAACCAAAGTCCTGCATCACCTGGCATCTGATAGTTCTCCAAAGTCTGTACTTGACCAAATCTGGTGATTTCGGTTTCAAATGACGTCTTTTTTCTTCCTTATTTTAACTAAACCATAAAGACATCGAATTAAACCTTTTTTTGAAAATCTAGAATTAATCGTCAATTAGACACTTTTTTTTCGGTAAATCTGAAAATTTTCTATTTGCTGAATCACGCTGAGTCTTGAAACTTCGCATACTTATGTGAAATTGTACTGCGCGTCTTTAAACATACTTTCAGCGTTCAGCGAGCATCAGCTCGTGTACTTCCGGTTTCGATTTCCGGTTAAAAGTCACTTTTTGAACTTTTTTTTCCATTTTTGAAATCAGCGGGAAAAACTATCTTATAAACCACCCCAATAATGGAAATATCTTACTTCGTCTAGAAAATAAAAATTCTCACACTGCCAAGCCTACTCATTACATAATCAGAGTTTTGGAAATATTACTTTACCAATAGATTTATTGGATCTTTCTTCGAAATTGTATTGGCAATGCATTAAAGTTAATTGCTGCCTTGTCCCTGAAAATCATAGATCCGTATGTACCATTGGCCTAAAACATGAAAATTTTAAATTTAAATTGTGGCCAGAAAAACAATATCACGACTAAATAATCATATATCTGTAATCCCCATTCTCTAAATTACTAGATTCATTTGTTTTTTTGCGTTGGAAAGACAAAAGTAATTTTTTTGTTGCATATTGATCCAAATTGGTTTTAGTAGTTTAAAATATTGACAGTGTATACCCAGAAAAAGTTAATTATTCGGAAAGAATTGGAAGTAAATGGAAGATGTGGAGGATTTACATTAATACCCCAAATTGTGTGACCGGAGGTTCCAATATGGAGCTAAACAAGTTTATTACCTATTGAGGAAAACTTAAGAAATACAAAAGTAATATAATACTACTTATTTTAAATAAAAAATAGGATTTTTATTTGATGTGACTGCAAATGGCTACTACGACCCTAAAAAAGATCTATTTTTTACCAATTTTATAAAATAAAAATAAAAGTGAAGAAAACTATTGTTTTCTCTTTTACAATGGTAAAATAGCAAAAATGTAACTAATCGACATAGTAAGCTACATATGAAAACTATATTCACTTCCAATACACCCTGTCAATAAAAAAGGGTTATTAACATTACTCATTACCGTTATTTAATACTATGTGCAGCAATAAATTATTAAAAAAATCATTAACATTAATTATTTTTTTCAAAAAAATACTATAGAAAATAGGGTGTCCAGAAGAAATGGCCCAAGAAAATACGATATAGGAAGAATAAACCAGGCAAAAATGGACCAGCACGAAATGTCCCCAGATAGATAAGGAAAATTAAGATTTTCTTAATTTATAATGCTGATATAACATATTTATATATGGAGTAAATAAGGGCAAAACATCATTTTTTGCAATTATGTACAAACTATTTCCTTGTTGTGGTTATTAGATGGACAATGATTAATTTGGGCTATTTTTCCGTGCATCCCCATATTCTTTTTCTATCTTGGGTCAATTCTTCTTTGTTCATTTTTTCTTCGACCATTTCTTCTTTGGCCGTATTGTCCTCGGGCATTTTTTGCCAATATCATTAAAATATATTTAGGAACGCAAACTTTAAATTTAAAAGAATAATCACGACAAAAATGGCCAATTATGACTCAATTTTCTTATAATGTTGTATTTTCCTACGCCATTTCTTCATAAAATTTGACAATATGGTCAATGGTCAAAAAGAACCCAATGATTGATTCTTGTAGTTAAATATTTTTTAGATATTCAAATGAGCTCGAAGTACTTGATATTCAAGGTAAGTTTTGACTAATAGGTAAAAATATTTAAAAGTTGTTTAGGAACAATTAGGTATCACTTTAGATTAAAACAAATCTCAAACATTTCAATTACGAAACATTTTACGTATAAGAATCACACAGTCTCTAAATGTTAATTTGTGAGTATTTTTTATGTGAAAAATATTTCTTAATCAAAGATTTTGAAACCTCATATTTATATGAAAATACTAGATTAATTAAATATTGTTGTAATTTTGAATTGAATTAACCAAGGGGAGCTATAGACTGGGATGGACACAAATTTCCTTTTTTTCTGTGCGTGTACGTTGGGAGTAGGACAAAAAGGAAGAGGGATGTTTTTCTTCTCTTCAACAGTTGACTGTGTACTGCTACCCTCTGTGCTGCAAGAGTGTGTTTCTTCATTGACAAATCCTTTAATAGTTCTTCCAGACATCGATCTTTACCGTTTAAACATGCCAAATGGATGTGTTGCACCTGGCTGTGTCATTGGCCAACCGAACAAGAAAAGACCGCCGGATGTTTCAACACATAAAGTCCCGACGGATCCGACTAGGCGAAGGCAATGGATTCATGCCATCCAGAAAGTGCGTGCCCAATAGGATTATCCAGAAGATTCAAAAAAAATATTTGTTGTCTGTTCACTTCATTTTCGGGCCGAAGACTTCACCTATAAATCCAAGGACTCGAATTCATATAGACAGAAGAAAAGCATCAACAGCACAAAATTAATTAAACTTCTAAAAGAAGATGCAGTTCCTTCAATCAATGAATACTTAAACAATCAGGAAAGGTAGAGTAGCGCAACCTTTCAAAACAAAAATACAAAGCGGGATGGACTAATTTATTTATTGCTGCGTGAATGAAGTAGTGGAAGTGTGTAGAGGAATTGTTTTAGAACTACCTATTTATCTTCAAACTAGACGACAATGGGGAAGGTTTGTGTTGCTCCGGGTTGCAAGAGTGGCTACAATCCAAAGGGCAATGAGGGGAAAAAGAGACGGCTTCATATGTTCCCCAAGGATGAGTCCCTACGCCAACTCTGGACAAAGGCTGTTCCGCGAAAAAATTAGATACCTTCGAGACATTCTGCGTTGTGTGACGTACATTTCATGCCCTCCGATTATAAGCCAGAGTCTACTGACTCTAATCCATCACGTTCAGACAGATCTGGAAAAACTATTTGTCTTAAGATATTAAAAAAAGATGCCGTCCCTTCCAATTTTCCAAATCTTCCTCACTACTATTCAAAAAAAAGCCTCCTCTTAAGCGTTCCTCCACCTCAACCTCCTCCTCACGACTCCTTAATGAAAACGAGCGAATTTTAAAAAAGATTAAGGCTTTTGAAGAGGCCAATTCATTTTTAACACTCGAAGAGCTTCAAATTAAAATGGATAGGACTTGCCTTCCGAGCGGCGTTCAAGAACATTATGATGAAAAAGATAAAGAGCTATGGTTCTTCAAGATGAACTTTAGTCATGGAGGACCGTTAGTAGACTTCAGTCTAAAGATTAATGAAGAAATGTCAATCCATATACGGTAAGCCAAACTTCATTCCTTAACCTTCTTTATTTATATATTGTTTTTCACATATCAAAACTTGAATATTCCTCAGTATTTTCTTATTGATACTTCTTCATACAACTGCGATGACTTTATTCCCTGCTATATTGTATTTTTCAGGGTGAAAGATAGAGATCTATCTTTTAATCATCTCGAACATATCACCAAGAACAATCATATTACGAAATGTGACACCCTTCTTAATATTTTGGCCTTCTTAAATTCATTGACATCAAACTCTTCCACCAATCAACTATTTGGCTTGGAAAATGAATTAAACACAGCTTTAAATCATTTGACAAATATCTTGCCCCATTTGGACGAAGCAAAAGAGAAGAAATTACACTTTTTGATTGAACAATTATCCTTGTTGTTTAAATGTCCACAACAACGGAGATACAGTCCTGCCTTGTACGCCTTATCTATGTCCTGGAAAGGTTTCTCAACGAGTCTTTATAGAGATCTACGTAAAGAAGTTCTAACATTACCTACAATACGTCGCCTTACGGAACTTTCTTCATCTTTGAATTTAGAAACTGGATTGGCTAACTCTACAATAACTTACCTAAAGGCTCGCTTCAAGGCTCTAACTCAAAATAGGGATAAAATATTAGTATAATTTTTGACGAAACATATTGTACAAAATATTTGGATTCAGAAAAATGCCTTGGAATGAAGAATATCATAAGTTTAGGCAAAATTTCACTGAAAGATCTGGAATATCATTTTTCTGAGGATATAAATTCAACAAATGAAAAGATTAAGTCGTCTTCTCTAAATATATTTTCCAATTTTTAACATTTTACTTTTAAAGATTCATTTGAATATATTAATGACGTATCTATAGTTTACTTTTGTTCTGGTTATATCGCGCATTCCTTATGTAAAACTATAGCCTGTCATTCTTGCCACAATTTATTGACAGCTTTAATAAGAAATTCGATTTAAAATTATTCTTCTTAGAAAATATTGATGATGAAAGTAAACTTTTAGATCAAATTAATCGAGGTGGACTGACTCGTCCTTCTGATGTTCTTTTTTTAACGTGTTCCTTTGTTTATGCATTTTTTTCAGAAATTCAAAAGTATCTTCTAAGAGTTGATTTCTTCCCCTTCTTCAAAAAATATTTTGTTCTTTCGTTTATTAAACTTTTGGAAAATGATACTTACGCTTTGGAAATTATTTTAGCAGAATGCGAAGAAGACCATTCCTTTGAAAAATTTATTCCACAAATCGCTGCTAAAATTTTTAATTGTATGTCCAAAAATTATGTTTCGGAAATCAATGATCAAATTCACAAAAACAAAAGAAAAACAAGCAGTCAAAATATGACAAATAATTCTAAGAGATTGAAAAAACTTAAAGGAGAATAAACAAAATGTATGTATGTTATTATATATTTGCAGAATGTCTTAAATGTATCTATGTTTATTTAATATATGTCTATAAAATTTGTAAAAATTGTAAAAAATATATATTTCGTTCTCAAAATCCTAATTTGTTATGAAACTAATAAGGAAAGGGGAGAATGTACGCGTATTCTCCCTTTTAGATCCCTCATCGTATTTTCCTCACGAGCCTTCTTTTCCTTATTGTTTTAGTATTCATTGCTTCCATATATCCAAACTTACCTGCCTATCTTTCTACTCCTGCATTGAGAAGAACAACAACATCTACTTCGACCGGCCGTCTGAATATGATTAAAGGAAGGCTTCAATACGTGAGAAGACTTTTTTTGAGGCTGATAAAATTGTATCATTCCCCAGCCTTTGTTCTTCACTGAAAGGTACTTATACAATAACTTGTCACCTCAGACCGACCATAAGGTGTCTGGTTTGTTCTATGATTGACAGAACTTTGAACTACTTTCGTTAAAAAGCGTCCTTTTTAAACGACATTACTTTACTTTTTCCCCAAAACGTTTTCACTTTGTTCTTTTTTCTTTTACTTTTTTGCAAAAGGTCTGTTTATAAATCCGATTAATGTGTACCAATTTCATATACATTTATATATTTTCTTCTTTTACAGAAAGAAATATTCACATTCTTAGCGGATTCGAAGTTATTCAAATGACTGAAAGTAAGATTAGTGTTATTCTAATATGTGAGGATGAAGCCAAACTTCCACGGGTGGAGCGAGGAATCACCATAAACGAAGACCTCTCTTTTCAAGCTTTTCTTCAAGACTCCTTTCTACCACCTCACCGCTTCAAACATCTAGTGAAGAAGGACGCAAAAATTTCCGAGTTTTCCCAAGTATCGAACCTAGTGTCATTCTTAAATAGTGTTCCAGTGAATAACGAGGAATTTTGCATCAAACACGCATTGGACAAACTACAAGAAAGAGTTAATGAAGCTGTCCTGCCGGAAGAAAAAAGAATAAAACTTGAATTTGTTATTGAACAAGGCAATTTGGCTCTAGGAAGGAAGGAATATTCGCCTGGCTTATTAGGTCTTTCAGCTGTGTCCTCAAACTACTTCTTCGTCTTGTTATAGAACTTTGTGTGCCGAATCCTTTATTACTTTTCCGTGTCCAAGGACTCTGCGACGTTGGATGAAACCTTTAAAAGTTGGTAGAGGATTCCATCAGCACACAAAGGCCTACCTAAAAAGAAGAATGCAAGACATTACCGAACGTGAACGCGTTGTGATTCTCCTCCTGGACGAAGTTTATTGCGCTCAAAGAGTAGAGTTTTCAGGAGGAAAGATAACAGGCTTAAGTGAAAGTGGACAAATAACAAAAACAGTGCTTTGTGGGAATGATCTGTTCTCTTGGCGGCTCCTTTTATGACATTTGTTACATTCAAGAAAGTCATAATTTGAATAGTGGTGCAATAAAAGTAGTTGTTGATACACTGACCCGTGAACTTGAAGAAATCGGCCTTTACGTTGTGGCTTCCGGATTCGACATCATGCCACAAATCGCTCTTATGTGAAAAAGGAATGTCTCAATGAGAAAACTTATTATCATCCAGCCAGCCCGAGCGAAAGTTTTTCAGAATTTTTGATCCGACACACCTATTCAAATCAATATATAACAATTGGATGGCATCTGGAACTTTTCTTTTACCACGGTTCCGATGTAAGGAGATGGAAAGGCCCCAATTTTGTCATATTAAAGAACTATATAATATCGAAATTACCAAAGGAACAAAAATTGGTCACCATTTAACAGAAAAATGTCTAGCGCCAACAACTCTAGTGAGGACGTCAGTTTTACTTGCCAACTCGGTCTTTCACGAGAGCACGATTGTTGGATTGGAATGGTACCCAATTTTTTAAGTTTAATTAGAGAATGGTGGAATAGACTAAATGTCAAAGAATTAAGTGCTGCTAACCGACTACGCGATCCTTCAAGAGAAGCTATTTATGGCAAAGACTCTTCCACAATCACTTTTCTTCAGGACTTTTCTACCTTCTTAGAAGAATGGGAAAATGGCCTCAAAAACGAACAAAAAATCATCCCTTACGCCTCAAACCTTCTTTCTTTGCACCATTCATGTAAAGAAATTCCTGCACTGGCTCTTCATTTAATTGACGTTTGGAACTTTGATTTCGTTCTTACCGGAAAATGTCAATCGAACAACATAGAGAAGAGATTTGGTCGATATCGCATGATGGCAGGTGCAAATTACTTCATTTCCATACGGCAACTCCTCCAGGCAGAAAAAGCTCTTCGTCTAAGAGCTTTTTTAAATACACAAAAGTCCCGATCAACGAACTATCTAAAATATTGAGGAGACGAATGATTACGAATGTGAAAACGATTTCAATTATGCATCAGAAATATGTGATTATCTCTTCTCCACAAATATTGAATTTACCAACGAAGACCAGCACTCAATAGGTTCTTTTCTACATCGGAGGATTCATTGCCCGGTCTATTTCAAAGCAAAAATCTTGTCCTGGATGTCGAAGACTGCTAGTAGATGATAGCTCGTTCAATACCAACCAGATCCAATGCACCAAAGAAGACGAAGCGGGGAAAAAAAGTTTGTTAGAAATTATCAACAGGGGAGGACTAATACTCCTTCAATCTATTGTTCCTGACAATTGTTCATATTAGTAATTTCTTGAATTTGATTATGAGAATATCGAACTAAAGAACAAAATTTGTAATGCATCTTCGTCTGTCGGAATATTTAGTTTAGCAACATGCATGAGGATCATGTCAGATGAAAATGCTAATTTAATCAGCAATAATAATGTGAATACGGCCACAACTTTGAAGACTTGATATCTACAATTGCAAGTACAATATTTATAATACACATGAAATTTTTGTAAAATATAAAAATGCATAAAATTCGCCTTGATTCGAGAGAACTTGTAACAGCCGAAAAAGAGCAAATTGTCTCATCAGTCTTCTGACAGTAGTTTTTTTAGTCTTCTGTAATCCTATATTGAAAGCATGTATGATTGAAGTACAATATTAGCTTATTTTCCTTATTACATAGTTTTGATGATATCTACATCATAAATTACCATTAGAAAAAACATAATATACACTCGTTCATTCTTTACTTATATACATATATATA
>CP045894.1:12866645-12892322 GCA_013387185.1 Caligus rogercresseyi
TGGACCATTAACGTGCATATCATCCGCGTAGAGATCTATTAGATGTGTTCCTTCATTGAAGGAGATTCCAAACCCATTATATTTTCTTGTTAGGGTTCGTGTAAGTTCATCAATTGCAGCGATAAAAGAAGAGGGGCTACAGGACACCCCTGTCTGCAACTTTTCTTGAGTAAAATTGGTGTACTGTATTTGCCATCCAAAGAGAAATCGAAGAGCCGTTAACTAACAGAGCTCTTATAGGGTTAAAATAACGTTTTGGTAAAGTCTTTTTATCGATTTTAAAATTTGATTATGATGAACCGAATCGAAAGCCTTACTAAAATCAACAGCTATCAATGCACCAAATTATTACTTTTGTGAAGTGATTCTATAGCTGCATTAATGTTTCGTGATATATCCGTTATTTTTCTCTTTTTGAGGAAACCCTTCTGTTCATCCTTTATGTTTATATTTAAAATTGGCTCAATTTGCTTGGCTAAAACTCCCGATAAAATTCTATAAGCTTCATTTAAAACAGTGATAGGCCTCCAATGATTAAAATCGGTCCCATCTCCTTTCTTCGGAATAAGCGCAATTCTTCCTTTAGAGAGAGAGCGCGGCATCGTTCCCCGTTTTTTCCATTTGTTCACCAATAGCAAACAGATAAGGAGCCATTTCTTTAGGAAGAAGAGAGAATGTACGCCCTCCTAATCCATCGGGACCCGATGATTTTTTATCCTTGAAGTCATATTGTATATATTTTTCTATATTCTGAAGAGTAAATACACTAGATTTTGACCGTTTTTTTGATTTAGGGAGATTTGATCTTTGTCCTCCTAAAATATCAGAAAATCTCCTATGAAAATAGTCTAATATTTCAGAGGATTTGGAGATAGTTTTATTATCAACAACTATGTTTTTTATGATTGAGGCAGAACCATTATTCCTTTGAGGTAAACACTTCATCCTCAGAACAGGGTTTGATTCGTATTCCTTCTTCTTTTGCATTTCCGTTTCTGCAATGTCAAAGACTCTATAAGAATTTAAAATGTCCATGGAGTATTGTTTAATAAAAATAGACGAGCTATTTAAAAGGCATTCTATATCCTCCTGAAGTTTTGAAGATTTTTTCTTATGGGATTGAATAAACTTCTTCACTGTACTAGTAACAGTTTGGGTGAGTAGTGAGTATGCATTTTTATAATTGATCTTACTCATATTTCTTGAAAGGTTATAACTTAATTTATTCTTAAATTCATTCTGATCATATATCCATTTTGGAACCCTAAATTGGGATTTTTTAGGCAGATGTTGTAAAGTAATATCAATTATCTTATGGTCAGAAGATGGTTCTGGTCTATAGGAAGCGTTCTTTATGTTTCTGACTAAGACACTAGAAATAAGGGCTAAATCAATTCTAGAAGATCTGTTACCATTAGACCAGGAAATATTATCTTCAGGATTGAATTTTCTTGTCAAATCTACCAGCCGAAGTCTATTAATGAGTTTTAAAAGTATTGGAGAATTTGGGTAAAGATGTGAGGGCTTGTCAATATCCACATTCATATCACCAATAAGTAACATAGGAAGATGATCATTATTTTGAGTGTTTATTATGGATTGAAAAAATTTGAAGACAGTGAGTTAGGTCCATAGACATTGAAGAGAGAGAATGTACAACCCGAAGTGTGAATGACCATTTTGTGCCAGTCACTTTCATTGATGTATTCCTTGACAAATAAAGGCTTCGAAAATCTTTTTGTGATGAATGTTAAACTCCTCTCTTGCCCGATCCAGAAAAGAAGTGATGAAATATATTCGGAAGACATTTGTTGCAATTCTTAAAGCATGTTGAAGAGGTAACTGTTTTAATGTCCTGAAGACATACAATATCAGGTTTTAATGTTAATAAATGCTTCATCAGAGCATGTCTTACACGACGATCTCTTCCACCTCTGACATTCAGGGATATTATTTTGGACATGCCCATATTAGAACAAAGTTCATTCGGTAACGTCGATGGAAAAAATCAGTTATCCTTGATTGATTCAGAGTCATTACGAGTTTTTTTTGCTTTGGTTAGAAGTCGAATCACTTATGTCTTGAGCGTTTTGGGAATCCCGTCTGTTTCTTTTACTAAGCGATTGCGACCTTGTCCGGCCTATCATAATTGCTTTGTTAGTCAAGAGAGGTTTCTTAGGTTTCTTATTGACTTCTAGGTTACCTAACGAGTTTGTTACTTCAACATTCAAATTAGAGTTAATCATTCTATCAGTTGAAATAATGCTATTACTCATTTCCTCAGTATCAGTTGTATGAGAACTGTTGTCGATGTATTTATTTGATTGTGACTCAATAGGATCCTTTTGAGGGGATTCAGGCGTCGTTTGTGATTTGCTTTGATCCACTTGATTCTCTGGACCATTGTCTAAAAGGATTAAGTCATCAATTTTTGTAAAGAACGGCAGTTCTTTATTTTGTACTTTTTTAATTCTCTCCATCATCCAAGTCTTATAGAAATTTATAGACTTGGTTTTTTTCTTTACAAGAGGAGCGATAATGTCCAAACATAAAACAATTACCGCATTGTCGTGATTGCCGAAGGAACTCCAAACTTTCAATTTCTTCACCAAAGGGGATCAGTGAAGGTATGTTTTTGGCATTTCCAGTAACATTAATCACTAAATCGGATCCTTTTGTGTTCCATGAAGATAATTAGGATCATTAAAGATAGAGAACTTTTTCAAAAAAGTCTTATCAGATGTTGATGCCCTTCCAATTTGAAAAGAATTTACTTTACAGAATGGTTCTAGCATAGATTTTAAAGCCTGCTCGCAGATTTTTCCATATCCATATTTTAACGTAATATCAAAAGTATGATCGCCATCCCTTGCAAGCATAAGCTTGCGACAATCAATCATGACCTTGAAGGAATTGTTTTCCTCATCTTTCAAATCAACCTCGACAGGAAGAGTAATTTCTTTGGAAATTCTATCCATTGAGATTTTTTGGCGTGTAATAATAGGGGGCGATGGGGTCTATCCCAATTTATACTATGCACTTCACTAGGATTTAACTTAAGGATGTCAGTAGCAATCAGAGCAAGATTGCCGGGATGCATTTGGCTTTTATTCAGGGGGCTGCGTTTATCTATTCTTTGCGCAAATAGACAGAAATTTTTCCATCCATTTGAGTCGTTAACAGTTCCATCAGAAATAAATTTAAATGAATTTTTTTTCAAGGATGAATGAACAGCTCCGCTGTAGGACATTTGTTTACAAGTTTTTGACGTTTCTTTCCTCTTAAGGTATCAGAGGTTTCTTTTGATGAACAGGATCCAAGGGTATTAGAGTCTTTAGCATGAGAAGAAGTATTAGTTGATCGGAGAAGAACCGCGTTCTCAGAAACAACAGAGCATAAATCTTCATTCTCAGATGAACGAGAAGAACTCATAGTATTTTCATCAGGCGGTTTAGGCTCTTCTTGCATCTTGATTTAAGATGAAGTTGACAGATAAAAGGAAAATAAAAAAGCGCTCACCCTCCAAAGGGAGAAAAGAAGATAAAATACGAAGACACAATATCAACGCAAGTTAAGAAGTTACGCAGGTACAGGCGATAAAAGGAAGACAAGCACTCCTTCTGGGATCCTTCAGACCAGGGAAGACCTCCGAGTACGAAGTTGTCGCGATCAGGTCCCTTCCGAAGTCCAAGAAGTTTCTTCAAAGGATGAGACACAGTGTTATTGATAAAGATCATTCCAATCTCAAGATAATAACACAAAAGAAAGAGCACACTGAAGGCACGTCTGCACGCAACAACAGATAGACATAAACTCCAATTTAATTAATTTATTTAGATGAAATTTAAAAAAAAGTTTAATTAGGTAACTACATTGATATTATTCTATATCCCCCCCTTTGGCCTCAATAACAGCCTCAATCTGGCCCTGAACCTCCGAGCAGCAGCCACCACATCACTGGCAGGGATTTCTTGCATTTTTGATGATGGAGGCCTTCAGCTGGGCAACGCTGCCATGAGATTGATCGTTGACCCCTTTCTTGACGGACGCCCCAGAGAAAATAATCAAGAAGGTTCAAATCTGGGTTATTACTAGGCCAGTCTTGAGCCTTCACTAAATTGGGAACTTTCCTGACCAACAAGGTCTTGTGGTCTTGGACCCATGACATGGTGCAGATTCCTGGATGAGTACCAAATTGTCCGACAAAACTTCTCATCCATCCAGGGAAAAAACCTCCTCCAAATGTGCACGTACTCCACAGTGTTGATCTTGAGGCCGGATTCAACGAAATGGGGGGTATGATGCCGCCGTTGCTGGCCACGGCAACAAATACCATCACACTGGCCGTATTTTTCGTCTTGAGAACAGAAGGGACACCAAAGGGTTCAAAGGCAATCACTCTGGAATTCTGCCTGCTGATATCGGCGTCAAAAACGAACTTCTTCTCTTCCACAAAAACAACCACTTTAGAAGCACTTTGATGTTTGAGGTGGTTCAACATCTTGGGGCACCTCTCAGCCCTGATGGTCTTGGCCTTGTCTGTGAGGAGATTTCTGGTCCTCCGGACATACGACTTCATCCCCAGGCTGTTGTTAATGGCCTTTGAGATGGTGGAGACATGCACACCACGGTTCTTAGCGAGGGTGGTCATCGGAATTGTCGGATTTGCCGTAATTGGCCTTTTCAGGCCAGCCAAGAATCTGGGAGGCCTCTTGGCATCACTTCTCTGCTTGTGGTCCTTCCTCTACGTCTTGCCCTCCTCCTTGAAGGCCTTTAAGACCCTGAAAACTTTCGACCTGGGAGCTTGGTGGCCTTGATGATCTCTGAGCTGTGCGTCCGGCACGGGCGAGAATGATGATGGGGACCTTTTCTCTTGCTTCATGGTTCTCACTCACACCACAGTAATTCAAGTTGTGTCAAACGAAAGATAATTGTCAGCTGATTCCAATGATGTGGAATTGGCGCAAAATTCAAACCAGATGTTACTTAAATTTAACCCTGAAAACAGTCCCCAATTTACGGCAAAGCCTGTACATTAAAATTATACACAGAAACAGAGTAAAACTATTCAGGACAGTTGCTAAAATACATAAATGACATTTTAGTTCATATTTACTGCCCTGAAGAATAACTTTATATAAAAGACAAATCATTTATTAGATTGGTTTAAAATACTCGATGTCTTCTTAAAATCCTTTTTGTTTCATTGAATGAACCTACATTCCATGAACGTGGATTTAGTTTTTAGTTTAATTCAAAAGTAAGAAAAATTATAATTGTTACTATTAGATATTTTCAAATCATTATATATGGTTTTAATGTATATTTAGGCGTTATTTGTATTTTTACATTATGCCCTGTTTTATACATATTGATCATCTTTCCCTTTAGTTTGTATATTTATAAGGATGAACACACTTTTGAATATAAATCTGGCCTGGTCTGAAATTATCCATAAAAAACTACGTCATATGTTATGTTTTGCCATTTGGGAGTCTCCAGTTCGAACTGACCCAAAAGTACCCGTGATACTACAAAAGGGGAGGAAAGAGCGTTAAATTTATTTATTGTATGTGCTTATTATTAAGAACATAAAGGCATATTTAAAGCACTTTTTGCACAATTGGCTGATTTTGTGTGTGGATGTTTTGAAGATCTCTAGTTACTATAATATGTAAGGCCATCAATATGTTTCTATGTAAATGTTATTTATTAATATATTAAAAAATAGAATAACACAATAAACATGAGATGAGACTAATGGTAAAGAAACAACCTAAAATATTGTGTTATCTATGCTATATTATAAATTAGTAATAACAGTGCCTCGAATTGCTTGGTGCATTAGTATGATATAATAATAAATGCAAGCGGCCATAAACCCTTTCAAGTATGTAACCTGAATTGCTTTTAAAAGCACCTTAATCCAATTTCAATTGAAGCTCAATCATATTCTTACTTCCTTCTCGATATATATGAAAAATATTTATCTTGTTTTTTTTCCTTATATTCTCTTCTCATCCCTTGCCATGTAGTATAAAATTGTACTATGCGGCATAGTTAGTAGAATAGAACCATTTGGAAGGTGATACGTATTTAGTAGCGGTTTCGATATGTTGAGGGAGTAGGTTTATTTAACTTATCAGCATATGGACTCATTTAAAGCTCTAATGCAGCGATACTCAACCCGCGGCTCGTGAGCCACATGCGGCTCTTTTAAGTCCACTGAAAATTTATTACATAATGCGGTGTCATTATATAATGTGAAGCTACATAGATCATGCAAAAATATTTTTCGTCAATGCGGCTCCTGATTAGGACAAGGTTGAGTACCGCTGCTCTGATGTTAATTCATATCGCATGTATGCAAGTAAATTGATCTTTACGTTTAGGTCACTGACAATATGGAGTACCCAAGTCACGTATGGTAGCGCATTAATTCGGGGTGTTGGTTAACTCTACACTGTTGTTGAGGGCAGCAAAAGAAAAAAGTTAAGAGAGAGAGATACTTCATAATCTTATTCATGAAATATGGAGAGGCATGTGACGTCATGTGACGTCACTCTCCATATTACAAGATACAAAAATGTGAAGTTTCACCCTCTCTTCAGTTATTTCTGTCGCTGTCTTTCCCTTAACAGTGAAGAATGAATAAATATCCCAATACTACGTCCCATAAAGTTTGACGAAGAAGAAGCCTCAGAGTTTGAGTACCCTCAGCCAGACGGCCGGTACCCCATGAAGATGATCTACCATATACCACCAGAAGAGTTAACTATAAATGCAGAAAACTCTTATAATGATGGTTTGGTAGGATCTGTGCCACCAAAAAGTGTGGATCCTGACTTTGTCCACCACATGATGAATCTAGCGAGTCTCACATGATCACTCAGAATGGATTGAACGATTTGGGTCGTGATCTGGATATGCCTAAGTTCAAGGCTGAGCTTGCAACAGTGGAGGCAGCGAATGTTTCCATCTCCAGCTACCGTACCAAGTAAAAAGGCCTTGACCATTATTTCAGACATTGAGGCGACATCAAATGAGTACAAAAGGCAAGCAAAAAAAAGCAGAAAACTAGTAGCTATAAATAATCAAACTGTACTCATGTGCTATGATAAGGATGTCTTTTGATGCTGTAAGGCCTGCTTATGTAAAAATATTATCATTATCGTTTTGTAAACCTGGTTATTTAAATTAAACTATGAGAGCTATTCTAAAACTGTCGATGTGATATTTGAGATCGTCGCAAAATTCTTGTTTTTATCGTGTTCCAGAACAAAAACGAATTTTTAAAATTAGTTGTCCAGTTTTATTTACTAAGAAAAAGTCTCCAGTTTTTGCCTATTTGGCTCGATAGAATTGTATCCTTGAGGATATGAATAATCATTATAACACTAAAGTTACTACATCCTGCGTCTTAAACATTGACAGTTGAAAACTCTTCCACAAAGAAAACTTTTCCATTGTATTTATCAAAATATTAGTTTTTTGTATTAGAGATAAAATTATCCTAGTGGATAATTCAGAATTATAATTGGGTCATGAAAGACCAAAACTCTCTGAAATAGGATTGCCAAGAAATGTTTTTGAATTTGAACTCAGTTAAACACGCTTCATATCTTCATTTACTCATTCACACAATCAATGGATTTTCATAGTCTTTCGCTAGGCTGAGGTCCTGCAGGTGAACCTCATTGATAATGTATTTTTAGTCCAAGTTCAAGTTGAACCAGGACTCCTTCTGACTACAGTAACAAACTATTTCAAAGGTTGTGATGTAAGTTTAGTATACCGGGATATATAAATATGTTTCCATATTTCCACTAGAACGGCATTAATACATATTTAATTCATCTTTTGCTAGAATTGTTTTTTGTATAAGCATTACATTTTTACATACCGAGGTTGAGTCATAAAGAATGAGCCTGATCCAGTAAAACTCGAAATTTCATCAAAATCATCAAATATTTATAAATCAGTAAAGACAATCCATAGAGATATAAAGATATAGAGAGATTATTCCCTTCAATAGCAGAGAAACATCGTTCAGCTGTCGCCTGTGCCCAATATAAACAAAGTAATTTGTATTACGTCATCGTGAATTGATCATAGAGATAAAAATATTTATAATATTGGGCACAATGACGAATCCATAAGCTCTCTATGTCTTTATATCTCTATGACATAACCCCCTCCGACTGCAATGACGTCGTGGCAGTGATCCCGGAGCTTTCGGAGATGGTTGAACAGCTCGCCTTCGCTAACCCTCTTCATTACCCGCTGCACAGCCAGTGTGGCGTCTTAGTGCCTCCCAAACTCGTCATTCCGGAGCAGGTACTACAACTTTCGGAACAGATACCAGCCGCAGAGGTTCAGATCGGGTGAGTAGGGGCTCTATTTCACCTGTTCAACGTCTCTCCTGGTCAGAAAGTCCCTGGTATCCGCGGCAGCATGAGGATGTGCGTTGTCCTACATTAGGAAACAATCTTTCAGGTGAATTATGTGCTGTTTGAGGTTATTGAACCGGTGTCCATGTCGTCTTCAGGTAGCTGATCATGGTATTCCCGTAAGCTGTGGTCCCGGCAGATAGTGCTACAATCGAGACACGCTTGAGTTTGCACGTGAATCCAATCACAATCATCGTCTTCCTCGCAGTCTTTTTCACTCGGGGGTCGAGATAACGGGTCCCCGTGGGCTCCACCTAGACCTCCCTCCGCTCCGTTGAGTCCCAGTAGAACCAGGAGTTGTCCTGGACTAACAGACGAGACCTCAGATATGAGACCTAACAGCACTTCACTCGCTGCCTCTTGTTGGTCTCATTGAACTGGTGGGGGACGAGTACACTCAGAACTTTTTGTAGTTCAAGATCCTCCGTCAAAAGCCTCGAAACGGTTTTCTGTGGTAAATAACCTCGGCGGCAAACTGTTGAGTGTCATCAGTAGTTATCCTTGATCAGACGCTTCACATCGGCGATCGTCTCCGGTGTTCTCGTCTCCCGGGTTCTTCCTTATGAAGTATTCTTCTCCAGACTAATTATACTACCTGAGTGAACACACGTAGTCGCTCCGTTGGAATTTTTGAGCTATCTCGTTACATTTCGAGATAAGAACCTAACTCATTCTTTATAACTCAGCCTAATACAATGGAACGGTTTGAGTATAACACAAAATAAATACCTCGATCCGAATGGATCCCTTCTCATTCTGTTTACTTAATTATTTATTGATTCATATTATCATATTACTAAATATTTAAACACAACATCCTGAATCAATTAACCCTTAAGTGCTAATGTAACTTTGAACATATTTTTACATACTATTTTTAAGATTTGCTTTTAGATAATTAAGTTACTTTTTACATTCTTGTGACATAACATATATTATAGACAATTGCATAATGTGCGGCTAATAATATTTGAAACCCCGATTCACATTTCTTTTTGTTTATACAAAGATGATTTTTTGAATTAATTGACTTTTATTAAACAGAAAAATATATTATATTCAGTGGAATTCTACGATTATTATTTTTGAATACGATACAGTGCTCAGAGAATCTGTGATCAGCATATTCAATAATGCAGTAGACCATAGTCACTCAGTTGTTTTGACAATTTGTGTTTATGACCAAATATTTTATTTGTACATATACTTCTTTTTAAAAATGACTTATATAACAATTCCTATACATCAATCATATTCATACCTTATTTATATGAGCAAGCACATAATCTTAAACTTGCCGGAGTTGTGATATTTGCATTGAATACAAGAGATTATATATATTTTTATAAATCTTGCTGTGGATACAACTAGGTTCGATAATTGATACCTCGAATATTTCCTAATCCAAGTCATTGGATAGAAATATATACAGGGATCACATAGATCTCTCATAATATAATTGTGTTTATAAAGAATAAAACACCTCGAGAGAAGAAAGAATCACCGACCTTTATATATATATATATATATATATATATATATATATATATATATATATATATATATATATATATATATATATAATATATTATATATATGTATATATATATATATATAAATATATATACATTAAAAAAAAAATATATATATATATATATATACCAGCGAATGTTACCCGGCGCTGCCCGGGATTTTTTCAAACTTGACAAAGTCTGGAATGAAAAAAAAATCACACGAATAATTTTAGTGATGTCATCGCATGAGATTTTTCATATTAAGAACAGTTCCTTAAAAGTCGTCATTGGGTGTTCATTGCCATTTTTTCCGTTTTGTATTCTTTATTGGCGGGCATTTAAACACCGTAAAAAGAAGATATTTTGTAAGTTATAAAGTGCCGAAGATATGTATGGTAACGATGAATATCAGAGTATTAGCTTGATCTCTTTATCAAGAAAAGTTAAGAGTGATTGACATCACTCTCCGTCTCTTGGCATTATTAAAATTTGAATAGCGCAATGTGGAATATTCAAAAGTTGTTATTTTCCACAAAACCTATCCATCCACAGAAAGCAATGTTATGGTAAACGAATTTTTTGGTAAAACAAAAACACGTCGTTTTACCTCAAATCATCCACAGAAAATTTGGAAAAATCTAACTTAGCAATTTTAAAAAATCGGCAAAAACGTTTTGGCGAATTAAATAAGCATGACGATGACGATTTTTTCCGCGAGTTGATAACCCCACTAAAACACTCCCTGAGCTCTCAAAACTATTCACTGAAATTTAGTCAATATCTAATAAACCGTTCGGGAGATACATGAAAACGAACGAACGAACGCAATTATTTTTTTATTAGTATATATATATACACACACAATATATATATATATATATATATATCAGAGCTGCAACTACCGAATGTAAATCAGTATTCGATACTACTGACGGTATATTTCAAATACCGAATCGATTATACGATATTCGGTAGAAACTACCAAATACCGTACCGATTGACAATCGGCACGGTATATTTGAAAGTAGGACTTTTGTGACATTCACATAGAGACATAAGGATATAGAGAGCTTATTCTCTTCAATAGCTGAGAAACATCGTTCAATTGTCGCTTTGCCTAACATAAACAAGCAATTTGTACTACGTCATCGTACGTTGATATTTGGATAGAAGTAGATAATATATTGTTTTTAGAAAAATGAACCAATATTTGAATGAAATTTACGCTTTGTTCTTTTAAGTACTAATGTAAAAGTAGAAGTGCTCCCTTGTGTGAAGAACTTTAACTTTGCAAAAAAAACAAACTACATGTATAAAGTAGATACATAAATATATTTTCAATATAAGCACATGCTATGCATTATATACTAGAGTACCTGAAATTGCATTTAATATCGGACAATAAGAGACAGTAAGTGAAAAAAAAATCTTTAGCCTTCCATTTACTACAAAATCCAATTACATATATAATTTATATCAAATTAGTATGTATTAAATTTCAAATACCAAGTCATAAGGAGTAATATAAAAAGGGAGAAATGGCTCAAATAATACCGAATGACTTTATTTTCAGGGACTACTTGTTTATGAAAAAACCAGGCTTGTGAGCGTTCAGCTTTTTTTGCGTTCAGCGTTCAAAAAAAATTAGCGTTCCGTTCAATGTTTTTGCGTTCAGCGTTCCGTTAGCGTTCAGCGTTCAAATATTAAAAAAAGTACTGCGTAGTGATGACGTTTTTTTTTTAATCAAAAAAGTACTGCGTAGTGATGACGTTTTTTTTTTAGAAAAGAACTTCCCAAAAAAAGTACTGCGTAGTGATGCCGTTTTTTTTAGAAAAGAATTTCCCAAAAAAGTACTGCGTAGTGATGACGTTTTTTTTTTTGAAAAGAATTTCCAAAAAAAGTACTGCGTAGTACTGACTTTTTTTTAAAAATTTCCAAAAAAAGTCAAAGAAAAGTTGGGAAAAATTGAACGCTGAACGCAAAACTCTTTTTTTTGCGTTCAGCGTTCAAAAAAAAGTTGCGTTCCGTTCAGTGTTCCGTTCATTGAACGTGCGTTCAGCTGAACGCCGTTCAATTTTGCGTTCCGTTCACAAGCCTGGAAAAACCATAGAAATATAAAGATATAGAAAGCTTTATTCCCTTCAATAGCAGAGAAACACTGTTTAGCTTTATTCTGTGCCCAATATAACAAAGTAATTTGTACTATGTCATCGTAGGCTGATCATAGAGATATAAAGATTTGTGTATATTGGGAACAAAAACTTATTCCTATGAAGAATCCAATAATCACTCTTTGCCTTTATATCTCTATGGAAAAAATACATAGAGGGACGAATTCACTAGATATTTACCGTTTATTTTTAAATTCCCAAGACTAAATTGTTTAACCAATAATTTCCGAAGGGTTAAGCATGCCGTTTCATGCGTCCAACATTTGCTGTCATTGAATCAAAACAAGAATGTAATGAAGGGATCATGTTGTTATGACGTCATATAATTTAATAACACTATTTTTGATCGCTATCTATTTGCTCAAGCAATTGTATGTACATAGCAAATTCATTATTTTTATTCCTCTTTAAGGAAGATATTACAATAAAACATTGACCTTTTGTTAGATATCACAGGAAAAAAAAAATCAGCAATACAATAGCTCGAATGATATACACCACTTGCGATATAAAACTATATTTTTTGCTGACCTTTTAAGCGTACTCAATGGATACCATCAAAGTCACTCTGATGCATGCATGAACTGTGTAATTTGTTGACAGATTATATACTATAAGCCAAACAAAGACGCAAGAGAATCATAATGATAATAAGTAGAATACCTGCAGAGAAAGATTGGGTCAATTAATCTATGGAGGGTAAACAAATTCAGGATCTATTAAGAAGACTAATGCATCACTTAAAGGTCAATTTTTCCGTCCTTCCGTTAAAAAGAAGTTCCTTATTTCCTGACAACAATAAACATTGTTAATGGCTTATTCGACTATAAACGCATTTGGCTTTTAGTTGACTTTGATTTTCGATTTAGGGTGTGTGTGGTCATAAATTTAAGTACAATAAATAATAACATTTAATTTTACTGATGAACAGTGTAATTATAAATAAGTGATTTAAATACAATTTAACGAGAAAATAGTAATATATCTGAATAAATTCGTTTTCTATACTTGCAGTAATACTGCAAGGTTGATTTAATGACATAATAGTGTACTTCATGTGCAATTATTGAAGGCCCACTGTGTATAGTTTTGCTCATAAAGTTTATTATGCAATTCAAAATATGTTACCTCTTGCAAGTATTAATATGTTTTCATGTGAAAACAGTAATATTTTAGCCCAAACATATGTCCCAATATATGCTTCTTTTCTACATAAACAAGAGAAACACCTAAACACTTCCTGTTAGAATGCTCTCAAATGGCAAAATTATTCAAACATCTAAGATATTTTTTAAGGCAAAATTTTAATTTTAATTTAAGAAAAAGTATTTGATTAAATAGGGTCACATTAAGGGAAAATATATTTTACCATAACAAAATATAATTTTATCCTTATAAATTTAGGTCCAATAAAGTTCCCTTTCCTATAATTTTGCAAAAATTGTTAATAATTTTATTACAAGAGACTTCTTATGAGTTATATTATGAGTAGGCCTGTTTATTTTTCTCGTAAAACAAATTTAGTATATATGATATTAAATAGTGTCAAACATAATACCAAAATAATGTAATTCAAACATATGTCACAATATTTTAATGACATACTTTTAAGTGCAAAAAGGGATTGCAAAAGCTCAATGTGTTAGGCGTGTTTCATACCAATGTTGAGGGCGCAGGTTCGACTCCCGAGAGGGAAATATCAATTTTGATCAACCTCATTGCAAAGAGTATCGGATGCAATTCTATCAAAACCAAATAGGCCAAAAGGTTAGTAATGATGAAAATATTTTTAAGTCTTTTTATTCATATAAAATATAAATCCATTATTACAACTCGTCTTTGAATATCAATTAAGTTATTAACAGTCATTTGTCAATAGCAAGAAGTGAAAATTAATCACTCAATTATATGTGTTCATAATTTTTGTTGAAGAAAAACTCTGAAAATTAACATATATAACTTTTATCCATTTTTAATCCAAAAAATATGGAGACTTTCAGTAATTTTTCCTTCAAATCCAGTTTCCTTGAACTATAAAGCCATACCAATACTCACTATTCACTATATAAAACGCATTGCTTAATTAAGACAATAAAAGAAGAACCCCCCCCCCCCCCCCCGTTCATGACATTCATAAAAATATAGATTCCAAGAAGATGACTTTGAAGGACTCATCAATTAAAGTAAACAAAAAGTATAAGCTAGCCAAAATATTTGGTAGGTGGCAATAACAATATATAGGTATATATTTACAATACTTTCAAAGAAAACTATATTATTTTACGCAATGCCCTCGATGTTGTTCATCAGTTATTTGTTGATATAGGCTAATACTGGTTCTTGATAAAGGTCATTTAGAGGTCATGTTATTTATGTTTTTTTTCTTCTTCAATAATACATAGTTTTTTTTACATAGGCAAATAAATATATAAATGGCAGTTTATTTTGGTACTTGAAGCTGCCGCTGACTGCAGCGCCAATTCACAGTCCCTGAGAAATATTTAATGCTCCGCTTCTCGAACAGCACACATTTGTTCCATTGGAATACGTTGAATTTGCACTTGAGTAGGCCCCCATACACGGGTTCACAGACCTCATTGGGACGAACTTGATAAGCTTCATCGTCCAAGTTTTTCTCAGTCCGTGTTTTGATCCGATTGTCCCGGCAGCGGATCTTATGTCGGTGTATTTCACAGAGGGTGTCTCCCTTGGAGTACATTTTCCATACTCGGTAGCAGCTCCCGCTCCAGTAATGCTTGTTTTCGATGTCACAGATGCCCAACAAGTACCGGGATTCTCCTATGAGAAAGAGACTCCCCAGTGGAATCAGGAGTAAAATAATATGGCGATATATTCTCCTCATGCTGAAAGGCAAAAACGCACTAAGGGCAACTCTGGTTAGTTTTAAGAAGGGTTCCTTGATTGAACTTTCATTCGCATCCCCCTTCTTCTTTTTTTGCAATACGGGGAAGAGACAAGGCAGGCACAGGACGTTTCTTTAGGGAGAATAAAAAACATGGCTGTCATGCCAGTTGAACATAAAAAATACAATGGAGTCAATCAAATTGGAATGACCACAGGAGATCTTTATTATATTCTTTGATGGTTGAATTGACATTTTTAAAACAGTCACTTACTCATACATTACTAGGAAAATAAAGATAAATATGATCTATTCGTATCAAACTAAGCTTTCGATTAAAGGTTTTAGGACATCATTTGGAGAAAGATGTATAATATATTGAGAAAATATTATATATCCGTGTCTTTTTAAGATTTTACACTATTGAAAAATCGCATACTTGCTAATGTTTCATTTTATATACAGACTTGACCTTAACGTATATGGGCTTATGTAATTTCACAAAATCTATATTGATAAAAATAAGTCATAGAATTTTAAGAAAATGCATGGCTGCAGTTGAACATAAGCCACATTTCTGAAATGGACACTAAAAAATCAAAATGTCGTAATATAATATGGATTAATCAAGTTAGATTAATTTCGATAATGAGCTAAAAATGAAAAATATAATCAGGAACGCCGTTTAATTAAAAATTGAAACTAGAGGCATATATACACTCAGAGAGTGCAAACCTCCGCCGTCACGGGGTCCTTATGAGCCTTCCGAGGCGAATTTTTCACGACTGGGGAGGCGTAGAGGGACAGGGGAGGGTTCCCCTCGACGGAAATTCCGAGAGGAAGACGCTCCCGGCACCCGATTTCACAGCACAGCGACATCTATTGGCAGAGTAGGCTAACTTGAAATATTTATTAGTATTTAGCTCATTTTGCATCTTAGTTCTGCACTCAGAGATGCCAAAATTTAATCACTTGTTCCTTTTGGCATTTTCAACGACTCCACAAAATTTCATCCGAATCTGTTCATTACTTTTTGAGTTATCCTGCTGACAAACCAACAAACAAACCAACACCAGTGAAAACAATACCTCCTTCGGCGGAGGTAATAAACTCAAATGAGATAAAGTACTTCAATGACGTCATTGGATAAAAGTTTACCATTATAACGTTTCTTTTTTCCAGTGCTTTAGGATGAAATTATTAAATTAAAGAAAAACAGTAATTGAATAATACAGAATAATAACTTCGTTTTGTTTTTAGACCCCATACTTTAAACAAAATAAATCATATAATTGCTGCTATAAGTTCATTACAAAATTATTTGAGATACTTACTTAAGTACAACAACATATTAACGAACAAGCCAACGTTACACTATTTTAAAAAGTAAAAGGAGAAAATATTTTAGATTTATAGGCTCAAACTAACCCTTCGATTGCTTTTGAATATTATTCTAGCAAACATGTGAAGCCCCTCATAAACTCCCTTAAGAAAATAATAAAATCATTAAGGATTAATTGGACTCGACACCTTAAAATAAAATAAATGATCAGGAAAGTGATGTACCATCAACCATAACTTAGTTTTTTGTACTTGAGTCGTCTTGTATGCATTTAATTTCAAAACAATTTTTTGTTCACGTGATTGGCCATAGTCCTCACTATTTTAAGCATGTGTGATATAAATATTTGACCTTCTCTGAAAATCAGGATTTATCCTTCTTGTAAATTTGTAGTGATACCAAGTGATAATATGTCCTAAATGCAAACACAAATGCATCTAAATTTGATAACAAAAATATGCGTATTATACAAGTATACTTTTTGCTTTAAAAGCCCGTTAATTGAGGTACAAATATTTGTTAACCATTTTATGTCTTACATTTTATGCATTTTCAAGCCCTGTAAATGAATCGAGTAAAAAATAGTAATGCATTGGTCTACATACATATATGATATATAAGTACTTAAGCGCCTAACTCATTTCACATGGCGGGCCAAATGCCCGGTTAGCCTTTTGGTATTGATCCTCAGAATGATATCATCTTTATATAAAAAATATAATATATAAATTGATTAAATATATATATAAATTTTAAGAAAATAATGTAAAAAAAAGATTTTATAATCTTTTTTTGTTTATTTTAAGTATTTATCTCATTTCAATTTATATAATATTAATTGTACGTGTTTTATAAAGATGAATTAAAAAATCAAAGAACAAATCTGTTATGAGAAAGTTAACAAAATTGTAATGTATTTTTTTAACGATCATATCAATTTATGTTTTTGTAACACAATCTGCCTTTTTAAATATATAAATAAGACCATCTTATAGAGAAAAAAAACATATCACATCTATAAACATCTGTTATTGTTCTCATTTTTTATTTGAAAATATATGAAAAAACTCAAATAATCCATTAAATACTTTCAAAATCAAAATTAAGCAAGAAATTTGTTCTCCTGGAAATAAAACTGTTATCCTCAAGCAAAAACAATAATATCAAATGCAAAATACAAGCAAGTATTTTAGAGAGTTTTAATATTATCTGAAGTTGTATTTGGCGTGCATTTTCCATTTTGAAAGGATCCCATTGGCCAGATTAAACAATCTAGTGGGCTGGTTCCGGCCATCAAGCCGTATGATCGACACCCTTGTAATTGTCTGTTTATAAATCAGTTGGCATACTTTTATAATGTTAACACTGATCATCGCAATATCCAACGAATACATGTTTTTGGATATTACTTGAAGTTGATTAAATAATAAATATAAAACCTTTACAGTTAAGCAATTACTGTTAGTCCTATATTCATCAGCGTTTATGACTAAATAGTTTACAGTACTCTATGAAATTTTATTTGCATGAGTGAATGTCAGAAGGGTCATTTTTGTTTTTTGGCATTCCTTGGAGTTTACATTTCCTAGAGGTGTGACAAGGAAATATTCCTCCATTTTGTAATATACTTTGCATATGTCTTAATCATATATTTAGATAAAAATGTCAAAATAGCATATTTGAAAATTATATGCCACTGCTAATAAACCATCATTATAGATCTTCCAACTTAATTTTAAATTTGATATTAATCTAGAATTATAGTGACTGTACTATAAATATCTTTAAACAACATGATGTCAAGTTCGAACAATCGAACTTCTTTGGTTTGAAAACTTTTGTATCTTATCTATGATGTGTAAATCTATGGATAACAGTTTTCCTTGGAAAAGTTTTAGAATAGTATGCCAAGTATATATAAATGGACCATTCATACCACAACCTAATCTGGTATTAACCAAACTTGGATTGGTTTGATTTCACATCCTTCTATTTTGTTCATGAGTCCTTTGGAGTTAGATTACAGTTAGATGCAGTCAGGAAATGACGTCAAAAAAGGTAAATCATGATATAGACCAAGTGCTTCAGTAAAATGTATTAACTCATTGGATCTTTCGTTCTTTAGGCACAAAAATATGTCTATACTCAGTTAAGTTAATATTCTTAAGACTCCAAAAAGTTTTTGACGCTAAATTTTTTATATTATCAACTCTACATAAATTAATGAGAATCTTTTGGTAGGTAGTTTAATTTTGAACTATAATGTTTATTTGTGTATTATTTTTATACACAATTCTACTACCCTTTTTCCTTTCTATCTCCTGTTACAATTGAAATAAAGGCATTATAAAAAAATAATGAGAAAGGTTTGAAGAGCCATAATGCATTGCTTCGATACTTAAATGAATCAAGTTTTAGTTTAATTTTTGCCTCAAAAACGAAAAATTCTATGAATTATTTAC
This sequence comes from Caligus rogercresseyi, assembly GCA_013387185.1. Taxonomy (NCBI): domain Eukaryota; kingdom Metazoa; phylum Arthropoda; class Copepoda; order Siphonostomatoida; family Caligidae; genus Caligus; species Caligus rogercresseyi. The sequence continues at coordinate 12,885,448 of CP045894.1, forward strand.
ATTCTATTCAAGCACTGGATCATACAAAATCGTATCTTTATATTAAAACACAGGATTTTCAGGAATACAATTCATTTTTTAGGCTCAAATTATTCAGAGGGGTGTCCTAATTACTTTCATATTTAAATTATATCAATTTCAAAGTCTTTATAAAGTTAAAAAAAATATATTGTAAAATAAGTTGTTTATTTTTTTGTTATGTATGTAGAACATTTTTTTACCTATATAGTTCGGTGAAATTACATATGCATATATATGGATAAGCATTGTAGCAAGCAAACTTATTTCTACTAATCGATTATCTACTCGATGAGCTGGATAAATAACGACCTTCCCTTATGAGTAGTCGAATCTGGGCCCTCGACATTGAGAGTTGATCATACTTCCGCTGAGCTAAGGCAATTGTGATAAAAATCAAAAAATAAGACCACTTACAAATTCATGATGATCATTATGCTTCAAATTATATTGGCAACATCATATAATTCAACTCGATAAGAAGTTCCCTTGATCGTGTAATTTGTTTGAGTCTTGAGGAGACTTTGAAGGGCGCCAGTTTACGTACTTCCTCTCTTTGGTCAAGTGCCTTAATAAACATGCATCCAAGGTTTCTAGAGGACCCAGCATGCCCACTTAGATCCATGGAATGTAGACAATATGCGAAATAATATTTGAAAAAAGAAGCTCTACACAATACGTAAAATTATTTATTTATTTGTTATTTTGTGTTTTTTATATTTCATTGTATTGATGTGGCAAATATGAAATAAAAACTTTGACCGAAAAAAAAATTGGGCTTCATGTAATTTTGTTGTGGGGTTTGTTTTTGGAAATCACCTACCACCAAACATCCTTAAAATAATGGCTATACAATGTTGATTCGGACTTATGAATGATGAGTAAACAATATCAACAAAAAAAATAACCAGACATTATCTAATCATATATCAATAATCAGAATATATATATATATATTGTGAAAAAAACACTCAAAAATATCTAATAAGACACAAAACAATTTATTTTCTCCAATATTTATTTTGTCTCTTTCAAAATATGAACCCTCTGGAGCAATACACATTTGCCCACGATTATTTCCATCTTTGAAACATTTTTATATGCATTGGCCGGAATAGCGTTCAGCTCTCTCTTTGCATTCTATTTTATGGTCGGTATGGAGTCAAAACGGGTTACTCGGCGTGGCAAATTTAGTTTTGGAAAGAAGAAACAGTCACATAGGTCAGATCTGAATTGTACTGTGCCTGGTCGATGGTATTTATCGAGTGTTTTGACTAAACACTCGTTCAGTATATGCCTAAGAAATAATAGGCTCTTCGTTTTGAATATCTTGCTGTTAGTAAGATAACTTAGTTAGTAGTCCAATTAAATGAGTAACTATATTTAAGCACTGCATCTATGGAATCGGAGTTATGGCCGTACACAAAAATACTACTAAATAAACATTGAGTATCACGTTTCATTAATGTATCAATAGATTATTGTTTTATAGCGAATTAGTACTACTGCATTAGTCCTCAATTTTGTCTGTGTATCATGCTGTGCAGCACGTGTATTAGAGATGTAACCCGTACGACCAGTCTACAATAATAACCATCAAGCTGATCTTCAGGATCATGAAAAAAGTGCGTATATTTTATCGATTTCGTATCTGGAAGGAGAGTCTTATTATATATATACAGGGTTGTTAACGGAACGTAAAATTGAACGGCGTTCCGCAGAACGGAAGAAATTGAACGGAACGATGAACGGAACGGGAAAAATTGAACGGAACGCTAAAAAATGTATTTTTGCGTTCCGTTCAAATAATATTCAAGAGGAAATCACCCAACCTCGATTTAGTATGTATTTTACATTTTTATCAGGTTTGTTATCGGTCACTAAATTTAATTATTTAGGGTCCATGTTTTATGTCGTTTATTGTACATAAACCAATTTATAATTTCAACCTGAAATTCGTTTAATCATTATACTTTAAAAGTTGAGATTTGCTCGATGTTCCTCTTCTCTGAACGCAAAAAAGCTCATCACCCACAAGCCTGGCCAATTGTGCCCCCCCATAACAACTGTAGGCCCCCCAAAAGCCTGAGCCTGCTGCCGGGCCTGTGTGTCCTCCAAATATATAGACATGGGTGCCCCACTAGTGATGATTGAAGTTTGACCATTTTCTATTTTTATGAAACGGACTTTCAGTTGATTTATAATATACATATATAGAAAGTGTTATACAAGAAAATAAGAAGTCCAGCATTCTCATGGGGGCCTGACTTGCATACTAAACTAATTAAGTTGATTCCAACGACTTACAGGGCAAAAAAAAAATCATCAGACAGACGCCAATCTATTGCCTTTGGGAAACATTAATTCTTGTATTTTATTTTATGTGAGACTCATATGGACTTTTTGGTGAAATACAAGATCTTAAAATTGTACGAGTATAATTTGTAGGTGTATTCTATATTTCAATTGATAAAATATTCCTTTTTTTCAGACATGTTGAGTAAATATACAATATGTCATTTTCTTTTCTTGGATCAAAAGGATCATAGTACTATACTGTTTTAAAAAAGGATTGGCACGCTTGCTCTTATATTCATTCATTGTCATTAATAATTGTTTTATTATGTTTTGAATTAAAAGTTCATTCTTTCTATTACAATGAGCCAAACTTTTTTCAGCTCCTGACAATCCAGCAAGAAGTGAGAAGACGTTTCGAGCTCAGTTTCACAGAAAAAACACAATCGATCATCCTCAGATCGCCCATGAATACTTCCAAAGGGCAACGTATGAAGAACAACGAAGAAATTTACTTTAAATTGGGATTACACTTAAAAGTTAAAAATTTGCTTTCATGTATATAGGTCCTTTTAATGAAGAAATAAATTTAATAGTTACCAAAATTCAAAGTGTTTTTATAAATTGAGAAGCACAAAGACCCACACTGTTTTGATGCCTATATAAGGAATATTATAAAAGAATTTTATGATAAATTCCCTCCCCCCCCTAATTCATGTATGTTCGCTTATTGTTTTTATTGAACGGTTGTGATAGTTTGTTAAAAAGTTGATTTCTTGAAATTATAGTTGTATTTTGTGTAAATGTACTATTATTCGTTTTCTTAATAAAGTTATCTCGTTGTGAGAAAAAAAAAAGTTCATGCTTTGATCATATCATAATTTTAACCTATGAGTTTCAAAACTGGCTTCTTCTTCATTGTTGCCTATCGATGTAGCTTGAGACAAAACTAGTCTTCCCCGTAACACCAGACTCCAAAAGTCTTTTTGGCACTTGTCTGCATACTTTTAGAAAAAAAAGAAATGTTTCTCACAGTCTCATCGTTGAGGAAGGAGAATGAATGTTTCCCATAGCCAATGGAACCTTTGCACTCTCGATTGACATGGAGATTGTGATATTGGCTCTCTAAGCATAAATATAACCGCTCATTTTTTACTATGTACATATCATTAACTTTTTAAAGACTTGAGCTCCATTGACGAGCGCGATGGGATATAACTAACAGAACTTTATTTATTCCGTTCGTTATCCCTTTCGATCATTATTGTTCTGACCTCCAAACTAATATCATTGTGATTGATCATGAGTGTTTCACAAGATTTGTTTTTAAGTGAAGACGATGTTAATTCTATTACTGGGTCGAGTGATCTAACCGCCGAAGAAATCATCACCGAATCATGTCCTGTTTCAACGCTTCAGACAAAGCTGTATCCAATATTCCAAACCCGTGGCCCTATATTAAGGATTACTTCCTGTTTAAGTCTACCAGTAATACCGAAACCTTGGGAATAGGTACATTAACGTCCTGTTTTAATGCCTTCTTTGCAAGGGAAAGAGGTTCTACTTAAAGTGCATACATCTTCAAAAGGTAATCTAATCCGACACATCAATAGACACCACTCCTCGAGCAAGGAAACTTTCGAGAGACTTTTGATTAATAAGAAGCGGAAAAAAATGACTGTCGTTGACCCAGCCTTCAAGTTTCGTCTATATTGTCAAGTCCAAACAAGACTCCTTGGGTGAATCAAGCGAGCATTGATAAGGCAGTCTTCAGGTTTGTGGTCGAGACTGGAAAAAGCCTTCAAAGTTGTGGATAACCCTAGTTTTATCAACCTCATAACGACTCTTCAACCTGTGGGGAATACGTGCGATCGTATTATAAAGTATTTGCCATAATGAACCAATTATGGAATAAATATAATCAATCTGGCTTGTTCGTGGAAACATAAAAGCAAAATTAGTAAAACCCTTGTTAATCCCCCCATTGTGCGCTGGAATTCGACCCTACGATGCGGTCAAGAGAGTACAAGAGCTCAGGGATAAGATAAATCAGCATTCGTACTATCCTCACTACCGCTAACCTACCCAATTTACCGAACAGGATTACAACTTCATCGATCATGGGTGCGTGTCATGCGGTATATATCCAGAGCGCTAGACTTTCTGCAGGGTGATAAAGCTATCTTTCTTGGTCATCTCCTGCCCACCATCACTTACCTCGAAAATTATCTTCAAGAGGAGAGGGAGCTGCGTCCAGGTGTAGGGTGTTAATTGATGCACTTTCTTTTGGTATCAAACGAAGATTTGGAGCCTACTTTGAACGTAGGGAGATGCTAATTGCTTCAGCATGTCTCCCTGAGTTCAAAGTAGGCTTTTAGACATCGCAAAGCAGAGTTAGCAAGAAATTATTCACTAGAAGAGGCTGAAGAACTGGGAGATTTTCCTTCTAGTCAACTTTCGCAAGAACCAGCAGCGGAAGAAAAAGGCAATTTCTTTGCCAAGAGGCCGAAGAAGACTGACTCAGCTAAGCAGGAGGTTGACCGCTTCTTAACCGATGAGTCTGAGGCAATGGAATCAATTATTGCTTATAAAAGGATAAAATTATTTTCATTCGACATAATGGTATATTTCCCAGCAGTGCCAGTTCGGAGAGACTCTTCTCCAAATCTAAACTTTTATTGTGAAGACAAGACAAAAGATAGAAGATTAAAATTTCGAAAAACAGCACCTTCTAGCAGCAAATAATAGTGTAATTTATAGACTAATGTTATTCTTAAGATTGTAACTAAATAAACTTTTCGTAATTATTATCAGATAAAGCCATAATTATAACTAGTATAGACCGAGAAATTCGTTGACTATATGTGGGTGGGATTTTTACATGCTTGACTTTTCATATTTTAACATTTTTGGGTCGGGGTAAAAATATGTCAATTTGTCTGGCCGATCCTCTGGTTCAATTATTTTATATCTTTAATATATTATCGAAGTTTGTAAAGCTTGTTGGAAATTTAATTGCGGTAACTAACTTCAAGCCGAACTATTAGGGCCTGGTTTAAAATTTATACCCGATACATACGAGGATGCAGTGAAAAGTAAAGAGCCTTCTTATGATAATTTTTTTGAAATCCAATTTTTGAACGGAACGCAAATTGAACGGCGTTCAGGCGGAAAGTTATTCATCAAAATACCTTCAGTATTTTTAAGTTATTAGATATTTTTTTAAATGCTACAATTTTGCAAAAAGCGTCATCTTTGGGCAGGACTGTTACTACCAAGGCCTGGAGGTCGCTTGTCAATGCTAATACAATAAACATGGAAAAGAAATACTAATACTGATACGAGTAGACGAGAGTTAGTGACAAGTTCATATACGTACATACATTCATATATAAAGTTATTTGTGTTGTCTTTTCAAAACAGGAACAGCAAACTCATAAATATCAACTTATATGACTATCAAAATAATACAATAATGTACATAATAATTTATTGTTTGATGATCATTAAACAGCACATGACTTCACCGGTTTATTTTTACATCAATAGGTTTTATTGCTTTTAGTCCATGAACATGTATATTTTTTGGAGTTGGTATATATATAATCCCTTGTATGAATCTATTTAAAGTGACGTCATATCACGTCCCTACTATAAAAGGAGGGAGAACCAATGTGGAGTCACTTCTGAAGAGGATGAAGGATCGACAAGGTGTCACACAATTTTTCTTAACAGGAGCAAGAATTGGCCTTACAAACGTCATATAAATTTTTCTATAGCCTTAAAAAATCTCTGCAAGAACCAATCAGACAAATGTAAATATATTCATACAATGTGATTGGATACTCTTGTTAAACACGAACTGACTATTATTTATTTATTCTATATGAAAGAGATTATGAAAGTTTATTTAAAATATTTGATTAATAATTTTTTTTATATTAACACAATAATTTCAACTTATATCGTTAAAAGCTTATATAATTTTTATTTAGTTATTTGGTTTAATAAATAGAAGAGTTACAATATTATAAGGTGTACTATTGAAATCTACGCTACCATTTAGTTCATCAAATTAAACAATCCAAAAGAATATGTTGTACATGCAAAAATATCTAATCATGATATAAGATAACAAAAAAATGTTGGGACATGAATGAGAATCTATACTCTGAGTAAATAATATATATTTCTTTAATAACCTTTCTTGCTTAGTAATTTTTATAGACAAACTAGCTTTAATAAAGTCATTTTTGTCTACCTCATGGAAAGATCCTAGGTTGGATAGACCTATTTTAATGTTTTTCTATAATATTTATTTATATCCTATCGGATGCTTATATCTACCATAGAGGCAAATAATATAATAATAAAGTAATATTTTCAAGATTATCGTAAGAACATAAGCTTGTTATAAAGAGGATGAAGATGTTTCTTTCTTTGATTCCACCTTGGATTTTTTTTTAAACTTGTCCTAGCTCGTACTCCAGGGATCCTACCTCCAAACAAAACCCCGATACATTTACAAAGTAATAAGATATTATAAATTCAAATCATGAAAA
>CP045894.1:12892422-12928900 GCA_013387185.1 Caligus rogercresseyi
AATAAACAATGATATATGATTCATTACATACACTTAATACAGAAAAATTGAAATACAATAAACATATTGATATAGTAAAATAATTTTACTTCTTATAAAGTGTGCATTTATTTTTAATTTCTTGTTGTTGCTTTAAAGATTTAGCAAAAATGACTAATCGTAATCTTATAAATCTATTCATGAGCTTATCTTTTAAGGAGTGGCATTTTGGAATAATGTCGAAGTCTTTAGTAATTAAATCACAAGCGTGTTTAACTTTGATGGATAAATGTTTCTTTTGTAATTTATATAATGACATGTCCATATTTCTAATGGCGTTTTCAATAGGCAAAATTATGTTTTTAAAAATTGCATGGGAACAATAAACAAGACTATTTCCGTTGTAATCTGATATATTAATTAAATGTGTTATGTTATCATAGTATGTATCATTGAAAGTACTTTTAAGTACGGAAATACACGACTCACATGAAGGCTCGTATTTTTCAATTTTAAAAATTAAATAACCTGATAAATAGTACAATATATAATCTCGGTGATAGTTAATTGAGATGCATTGGAAAAGTTTGATACAAATTGTGGAATGAAGTCATCCTCCACTAAAATTTTATTTTTATCATATGACATTCGCACATCCAAAACCTCCGCCAAAAATGTTGAATCGTCATAATTATAATTGCTAGACTTCACATCCTTCATAAATTGGCTTAAGCATATTAAGCGTAAAATGTATTTGAATTCCTTAGCAGTAGGCGTGGGGTTGGTTGCCCTGACCATACTGAAAAGGTTTTCAATACAGTCCGAGGAAAAATGTGCAGTTAAAACATAGTTCAATTTTGATCAAGTAATAATTCTTGCAAGTCTAATATTGATAATGATGTGAGGATGGAGCCAGTCTGTACAGGTTTCCAAGAGGCAGTATTATTTATTTTAGAAAATATTTTAATTTTTTTAATTATATTAATAAAATTATAATAAATGCAATTGACTCTTCATACATTGCCTCTTCCTTATAACTGAAACCAAATGAGATTTTCCTTGAACAAACTAAATCAAACCATTTTCTTAAGTTTTCAATAAACCATGCAGTTGTTAATAAAATCTTTTCACATTTCCCCTCCTTCACCATGTACCTTATCGTACGGCTAACATCATGCGACCAAAATTGTAACGCGGGACCTACTTTCATTTTGTCTAAATGACTTAAATGAATCTTGGAACTATCAAATTTACAAGCTGGTTTTAAAATTAATTTTTTTTGAAAGTCAGCAACTATTTGAAAATGTTTTAAAGAAATTACATTGGAAGACAGATTTTCAGATTTTACTATTTCCTCTGGTAAAATTATATCATTTGTGTACAAAATATTGCGCCAATTTTTTATTAAATGTGATGGGTCGGCTATAAAGTGGATTTTATCACTTGTATTGGCAGGACTATCGATTTTATTTTTATAATGAGACTTCATTCCACAATTTATACCAAATCATTTCCACATTGCTAAGTTTTGTGACCCCATATCGGTCGAAATACTTATTACATCTATTCCTACCTCACGAGACTTTTTTATAATATCAATAACAATCGGGCCATAGTCTTTACCATCGTATGCATTAGGGGTAAAAAAGTAAGCAACTACTTGTTTCCACCTCACAGTGGAAACGCCAGATAACATAAACACTAAAGCTTTAGTTGCATTTCCTTTAGAATTAGGAAATGAGGATTCGCCCATAATACTGCCACTTTTACTATCATAATCTATCGAAACCTTAATTGAACATTCATCCAAAGTTAATGAAGCTTTTCTATCTATTGCAGACATCGTTCTTATTTTAATTTTAAGCATATCAAAGACTTCAGTTAAAATTCCATCATTAAACATGATAAATTCAGTTCTTTTTTGCAAGGTTCTGATAGAAGGCAAAGGCAAATACTCTCTTACTAAATCGTAGCCAGATTTTCCACACGCCATCCTTAACTTTAAAGCATCTTTTATAGATTCATTGCTAAAAATTCTGCTTTTTGTATTGCTGACACTCAAATTTTTATGAAAATCATTATTTCCAATTTTTAGTTTTAAAATATTAACATTTTCGAAAGAGGTAATTTTTTTTTCCAAAAGTTTTATAGTAATCTTTAATGAGTCGATAATACGTTCCTGGCATTTAATCTTATTATATATAAATGACAATCATGGCACAAACTTTTTACATAGATTTCTCCCATACTTTCCAAATGAAAAAAAGTGCATTGCGATATTTTTGAAACGTTGTGACTTTCGTTTGAACTCGAAGGTTTTGCCGAATCTATTATGAGTGACGTATCTTGACGAATCTTGCAGTAACCATGGTCCGACTGTAACCGTGCCTTGACAGTAGGAATTGCATCAAGTCTCAAGTACTTCATATTTGTATATGTTTTAGTAAAAAAACAATGGGATTCAAAATGATTCTCACAAACTAACGAATTTATTTTAGGTTTCCAATCAAGTCGATACTTCAGATTGCTAATCCATTGGTTTCTTCTTTCTAATTCCTTTGGATTTTTTGGAGAGGGAAATCTGAAGAATTGAATCCGTCCTTGAAGTTTTTGATTCTTGGTATCGGATCTGTTGGAACATCCCATTACGGAGCATCCACCCATGGCTTCTATAATGTATTTCTCGTTTTTATGACGATAAAATATTTGTTTGTACGATGGATGTATATCTAAAGAAAAATGAATGGTAACTTTTGGTAATGATGTAGGAAAGAAGAGTTTACTTACTGTAAGTTGTAATAATTGAATGCAGACAAATAAGTGAATACGATAACGTAGATTGAGGTTGTAATATAACTTTGAACTGAATACTGATGACTAAATATATCTTTTTTCTAGACTTCAGTACTCTTATGTATTTTGTCATAATTCATCGTTCATCAACTCCTCTTTACCGGTTTGAATGAAATGTTAAATGGATAAGCGGCACCTATTGTTAAAAAAATAAACTACGGTTGGTCCATCATTTTTTTGTTTACATTTTCTTGTCGCGCTACTTTACTTTAACGCTTTAGTTATAACTAGCAGTGGAATTAACTGCGATGCAGGGGGGGGGGGGGGGGGCGCCACATAAACTCTTGCTAGGGTCAACCAAAGGGTTTTAGAGGCCTGTATATCGATATATATATATGTAAATCATAATATATATATATATATATATATAATAATATTATCTATATATATATATATATATATATATATATATATATATATATTAGGGTTGTTCTTATTTTTCAAATGTTTGAAATGTTAGCAAATTGTGGATTTTCTGTTTCTTGGTGATAAAAGAAGACGACATACAAAGTTTGAACAAAATCGGTCAACATTACGAGGTCGCGCAACGAGGTCAAAGTTTTAAAAATTTAGTAAAAATATAGTTTTCCGCAAATTTCTTCAAAATGGTGGACGTTACAGACTTCAATAATAATTATTAATTTAAAGGAAATCTAATTTACTACCAGACGTATGTTTGATGTTTTTTAATAAAACAAAGTTTTCAGTAAAAACAAAGCAAGAAATGGAGTGTGTATTGTTAGCTTATTTCATAGCTTTTTTGTATCAATTAACTTCACTCGCCTGTAGAAGATGACTTGTTCGCTTCAGAGTAAAATAGTACTTTTAAGTTTAGTAAAACTTTAGATGATAAATCCAAAAATGACCTTGGTTGCATTCTATCAATTCAGAATTCAGTACAATCTGAGTTTACATCATATGATTCAGAGCCTGTATTGACCTATAAGAAATCGATTATGAAAAAAATAAATAATAATTTGTTTCTTAGATTTGCGTCAAGGTATCCTCTCAAAATTTTACTTTGTCTCTGACGCATTATAATCCATTATATGCGTCATTTTGTACGCGAGATAGGTTTTTTTAATGTACATATAACTCTCTACTTATTAAATTGACATGATTTAGTATACCAAAATATTAAAGCTGGTTAACCAAGCTTTCATTTGATATGTTTGGTGTTCTAAAAATCGCTATACTTTAAGAGATATAAGCAAATACATTTTGCACGTACTCTCCCCAAAAATTGATCTTTTGATATGAGAATATACGATTACCATTTGGTAACTGCTGTTAGTGTTACCTGGATAGAACGAAAAAAAGAAGGGAGAGAAGTGAGGCAAAATACTCTCTCCTTCTCTTTCTTTTATTTATAATATATATAGGAGGTATATCACATTCACATACAGTAATTTATATTATCCTATTCTTAATCTATTATTAAATTCATGATTGGCATCTTGGCAACATTTAAGTGCCTTCTAAATAACTGTGTTTCTGTCTTAAGTATATTCCATTGCTTATTCGTGATTTGACATCATCACAAACGATGACTATTCTAAACAGGTACCTATAACGCGTAACGAAGTGGTTTTTAATGGACAAATAAAAAAAATACTCTCAGTCAATATGTAAATTATTCGCTTTGGACAATGTCAATGTTTATAACTTTTACTTTTTGAGCGTATAAAGTTGAATGAACTCTTAAAAACATTAGAAACCCCTTTTTTCGGTGATGCAGAAATTTGTGTACAAAGTCAACGCATTATTTTGATAAAGAAATCATAGCATAACGAATGTATGACCTTTCAAACGTTACATGACCCTGTACTCCCACATCGCATCAAGGTCAATAATATAAATTTATTTCAAAATGAATGGAGAAAAGAGACGAAGTTAAATGAGAGTCGTCAATGGTATAAGTATTACGAGATGTATATTTTTTTACTATATACAAAGTAATGGTTTTCAATGTACTAATACTGTTATGATTTATGAATATGTTTTTAAATAAATAATGTTATGACTTATCTTTACTTTCTCAAAAAATGACATTTTTGTTAATATACCATATATTGCCATAGCAAGTTACTATTAATTACGGCACATTTAATTCTTATGGCAAGTTTTAATATTTTTAATAATCAATTCCATGTGGATTTTGAATTTCCTTAAATATTTGTCACAAGTGAAGAAAAAAACAGTTAATCGTTATCGTTAGGGGAAGAAAAAAAATGCTGAATTTTTTGTGCTAGTCCAATACCAGCAATCGACCGGGTATCCGCCCGATCGCTTTCTGTACAAAACGTTAGTGAATTAACCTCCCAAAAGTTGGGGGTTGAAACAAAAGTTTATGCAGATGTTATTTCAAAACGTGAAATTAATGAGGGATACCCAAAAGAACACAATATTTGTGTAGTTATGGAACCCTGAACAACAAAGGAGGCCATTCTTGCCCACCGAGGAAAGCGTATTTAGTAGAATGGTTTATGTGAAAAATCCGGAATTAATTAAGTTCGCCTCCGCGAATACGGTTTTGCCTATATGACAATAGATTTGCAATCTCGATCGAAAGATGAAATTTTTCATTATAAAAAAGTACTTTTTTGACAATACTTTCACTCAATATCTTGCCGACAATTGTATATAAGCCATTTTTTAAGCAATGATTTTACTTTTCTAATTGGACCACTTCTCCTTGGTCCATTTTTTCTGGACAGCAGAGTGGGGTTCATAAACTATGTATGTACATAATTTTAACCTCCCATAGGATTATTTTACAATGTTTTTGGGTAAGTTTTTTTAATTAAATATCTATATCTGTATAAAATATTCCATTTTTTAAATATTAGTATAACTGATCTATTTTTTATATGAATCCATAATAATAAAAGAACAAGTTAAATATTTTATAAATCTCACTTATATTTCGTTAAACAAATGTTAAGAATCTTATCTTTACTCAAACAGTTGACAGAAAATGATCCGCTGGTTTGCTAAATTCGATATATGTAAAGGAAACATTCATTCTATAGGAGTTCATCTGTAGATTCCAATACTTAATTATGTATTATGATTGTTAAGTATTTAAACAAATATCATATGGTAAATCAAAAATTCCCTAGAGATACTGTGTTTGATGAAACTTTTTAAATAGTAAGATTAATTATTTAATAAAGTAAAAAATACTAAATAGCTCAGTAGGCTATTTATTTGTTTTATTCAATTTAAGTCATTTGGACAAAGTGTCGTTTTTATTTCTTTTATTTAAAGATTGTGGTTGTGATATTTTTTTTAATATTAGGAGGGAATGATAAGAAAAAAATAATATCTAATTTCGAACACTTTTGCTACATATGATATATGTTTTATTATTATTATTTTTTTTATCGACTTTATTGATATTTTGTGTAATTAAATAGAAATATATATATAAATAAACATTTTAGTTTAAAAATTATTACACAAAAAAAGTTATCCCACATTAATCATCAACAAAGAAAACACATACAAAACAAAAAGACAAAGTAAAGGAACAAAAGTCAACATAACATAAAATCAGAATCTTTTGTAAAACGTCGCTTCAGGTCGATCTTTGCATTCTCGGCGCAGGAAGGGAAGAATTTAACCAGGTCGCCCGCGAAATTCCAACGTCCTGCCGAATTCCCTGGAATCTTGATGCCGAGGGCAGAATAACGAGCCGCCCCTGATATCATAATCACTCTCAGGTCATTTTCTCTGACCAATCTCCAGAGGCTAAGCGCTCCCACCAGTAGGCTTTTACAGCTTGAGAGAGAAATCCATGGCCCTCGTCTTGATAGGAGCCTTGCTAATATTCGTGGTGAGACCGAAGAGAATTAACGGAGAAATATGTTTGTCTTCGATGTGTTTAATATTTAATCTTATAAAATCCCTCAAAATCTTGAGTAAAGGACATCCATAAAAAGCATGGATGATTGAATTGTAAAGGTTGCTACAATCCTTACAAGGAGTGAAAAAGAACACGTTTCCAGTGGAAATTTGGAACTGAGCTGTAAAGTGCTTTCCAGAAACAACTCTTTGAATGGAGGACAATATTCTACTCTTCCAGCGATTTGGTAAGTTTAGAGCTTTTATATAGTGAAGTGTAATTTTATCAGCTTCTTCTCTTGCGTTCGAATCAAAATCATCCTCACAAGCCAAGGAATGTGGCAAGATGATAGGCTGCGGCTCTTTTTAGCTGAAAGAGGAACTTTCCACAGTAAAAAGATTGATTTTTCTGAGAGATCATGAAGAGAGATCACGTTTGTGGAAATGGCCAATCTTTCTAGTTGTTGTGGAGAGTCTAAATTTGTAAAAAAATATTGTTTGTGACTATTAGATCGGATGATATCAATGATGGATGATTGGCAAAAACTTGGTTTCCTTTCCACAGAATCCTTTGAATCGTAGCGAAGACGGGTGAAAATTGTCCTAGAATGTCGTTAGAGTAGTCCGTGCCTAGAAACAGCACATTGTAAGCCCAGCTCGAAGAAATATAAGCCCTCCACTCCACATCGGGGTTCTTTGTCAAGTCAATTAAGACTAATATATGTATTTAGAATAAATCTGAACTGCATTTTTATCTCTGATTTGTCGTTGATATTTTTCAAAAAATCAACTTATATTTTATATTTCTCAATAAACCAAACTGTTTTAACAAAATGATAATATATATTTTAAACAATAAATACATAATAGTGAGAATAGGTGCAAACCGATGATACAATCATTTTAATAGTTAACAAAAAATGATGACTAATTTCAGTCGCGTTTGATTTTTTGGAATAAGAGGAATATTATTCCATGAAAAATTCTAGTATCATGGACGCTTATAATTATTAATAGCTTATTATTCATTAAAGGTTATATCTATTTTTACATTCTTGTGATTTATTCTAAATACAAATATTGGTATTTAAACATTGTCCGAAATTCGGTAATATTTCTTCTTCATTAATTCTTCATATTTTCTATTAAAGTGCTTCTAATACTGTTATACGCCTCAAGTGCTTCTGACATTCTCGGGCTATTTCTTAATATGCCATATTTTTTTTCCGAAATTAACTTCCTAATAGCATTGGGGAGAAAGGGTCGAGACCAATTCGGCCCAAGAAGAAATGGCCCAAGAAAAAAATGATATAGTTTTTCATTTTATACATGTGAACATGTTCAACGATAATTGTGAAGTATTCAATTTATACATAATTATTTGTAAAATAATCCAATATTTATCATCAATATGTTTTATTATATCAAGAAGACAATATTGTCAGTTGACTTCGAGAAGGCTTTTGACAATTTGTCACATAAGTTTATCCTGGAGCAGCTTTACAAATACGGCTTTCCGGACGGCTTTGTAGATATGATCTCGGCCATATTACGAAACTCCTCCTCTAAATTGGATCTCCCTGGTAGACATGAGGAGATTTACATCCGTAAGGGAGCGAGACAAGGGGATTCCCTGTCACCATCCCTCTTCATACTTTCTGTGAATGGACTGTTAGAGAAGTTAGCCAAGGATAAATCTATAAAGGGAATGGATATTGGAGGAACCATTTTCAAAAGCATCATGTATGCAGATGATCTTACCATTCTTCTATCCGGGTCGTCTACAACCCTGAACATTTCCATTGGAAGAGCTCTGCAAGTCCTAAAAGAGTTTGAATTTTCTTCGGGTCTCTCAATTAATGTCAAAAAAACCCAAGTGCTGACGAACTGCGAGGATATATTGAGGACGCATCATGAAGGCTTTGCATTCGTAAGGATGGCAAATATTCTTGGGATTATGGTAGCCAGCTCCTCAGAGGACTTGAAAAAAATAATAATAAAAATGTTACGGAGATTCTACAAAAAGCTGTCTTATTTTATAAAAGAATTCCACTTTCTCGTTACGAAAGACTAATTGCCTGGAACATAAATATATTTCCAAAAATATTTCACTTGCTCAGATACCTCCCTTTCTCAGAGAACCTCTGTAAAGAGATTTACAAACTAAGGGCAAGCCTAGTTTGGGGTACTTCCAAGCCATATATTTCAAAAAACAGAATAAACTCTAGCATTTCTCATTGGGGCTTAGGGTCCCTAGACGTGGAGTCTTTGTGGAAAACTTTGAACTTCTCATGGCTACGGAGGCTTACTGTGAACGAAGACATTTGGGCAAGGAGACTCAAAAATACCTTCTATCTAAATACTGGCTACGAGTTCCGGGAAAGAATCTTCATGGGCCCACTTGAGCTTCTTCAAGCTCTTAAGTCGTGTGGTTCTCACTGGAAGAGGATGGCCGAGTCCTGGAGGTCCTGTCTGAAAAAGGTTCTCCCTCTACTTCGCGGAGACGAGCCTTTAAACCATAATGGGTCGTTAGAAAGTTCCTCCGAGTTCTTCAATGAGGGGCATCTTACGTCTGTTGGGGAATTCTTTCAACGAAAATTTAGTATTAATAATTATATCTTAAGTCTTCGACTACAAAAACGCCGCACTCTTACCTCAGTGGAGAGGGCTCGATGTGGACCTCCTACGCCCTTCTATATCGCCCTTACGAAGCTTAACAATCAATCGATCCGGAGATCATTGTCTTGTTGCGGACACCCGTTTGACATCGTACAAAGGAGATTGAGGGATCTAAATGGAGAACCCAATGTTTTACCTTTAAGTCCTATTATCATAATGAAAAACCGATTTACAGACTCTCACCAAAAATGGTTTCGATACCGACTCTCCACATCTTCATTATTTATGAGTAAGTCACGAGCGGATCCGAGTAAACGAAGTTGCTATTGGTGCGGAGGGACCAAGGAGACTTCATTCCATTTCTTCTTCTTCTGTCCAAGAGGCTATTAAAATGGTGGAGAAGATAATTTTTGAAGCATACAACGTATCGCTATCGCCTTCAGACTGGCTCATTTCAACATCCTCATCCTATGTGGAAGCCTATGAGATTGAGCATTTGATCTCTACGGTTCAGAGGATCCTTTATGCCTCGAGAGTAAACGGTGGGGGATTCCCTTTGGGTCTTCATCGTGTGGTCTCAAGAAGCATAGAGGTCTTGCGCTCGGTATCGAACACTTCAATTGAAATGCACGGACATCATCAACGATGTCCCCACTCCCCAACGATGGTACTGTGTTTGAAGGAAGAGTTGATGGAGCTTCACACCTCTTAATTCTGCCCTGGACGGCTTCTTAGTGTATTTGTTTATATTTATTACAACATCATTTTTTTATCATACTTAAATCCTTTTTTATATTTACCTGTTTTCTTGTTTTAATCCATAGGATTACATTATTTTTATTGTATACTATTTTGTAATGTGAATTTTAGTGTAAAAAAAAAAAAAAAGAGACAATATTAATTTTGAATAAAAGTAATATTTTTTTAGAGTTAAATATAGTTTAGAAAATGTTTATTAATAATATTTTTCATTGGTTTAAAGTGTGTAATTCTTGGGAAATAGGGTTTTGTGATTCCAATTTGAAGCAAAACAAATTTTATTACCTATTTAAAAAACTAAAGAAATACAAAAGTTATATTATACTAATTATTTTAAATAAAAAAATAGGGCTTTTATTTGTTGTGACTGGAAATGGCTACTATGACCCTAAAAAGATCTAGTTCTTGTATATTTACCAAAATAAAAATATAATTAAAGAGAGGGGTGCGATAGCCGTCCGTGTTAAGGCGTGTTCAACTCTCAATGATGGGGCGCAGGTTCGAATCCCGAGAGGGGATGGTCATATTTGGTCTACCTCATTGATAAGATCCTAGGTTCGATAGACTAATTTTAATGCTATAATGCTTATTTATATCCATTTGGGTGCAAATCTATCGAACCATATAGGCAAAAAAATAAAGAAAAGTATTGTTTTCCCTTTACAAAGATTTTACTCTATTTTGTGGACAAAAAATACAAATATCGTAACTCATCGAAATAGTAAACAACAAATGAAAACTATTTTGAAATGGATATATTAAAAATCATCATTCATTTCCAATATACCCAGTCGATATTTAAGCAAATAGTTTTATTAACATTACCCATTAACGTTAGATATTTTTCTCAAAAAATATTATAGAAAATAAGATATCCAGAAGAAATGGCCCAGTAAAATAAGGTATAGGAAGATATGGACGAAGCGAAAAGGACCAGGACAAGATGACCTCAGATAGATAAGGAAAATTAAGACTCGTGGAAAAAATGTCCCAAATGTATGAAATATAGCTAAGTATTATACAATTTCTATTTCTCATATAAATTGAGTAAATAATGACAAAACATAACACTTTTTTGCAATTATGTACAATTTATTTCTTTGTTGTTATTAGATGGGGCAAATATTAACTTGGGCATCACATTTTTATTTTTCTATCTTGGTTCATTTTTTCTTCGACCATTTCGTACTGTCCTCGGCCATCTCTTCCATATATCTATATATTATATATATATATATATATATATATATATATATATATATATATATATATATATATGGGATTCGGTAGAAAAATCTACCGCCGGTCCGATATTCGGAATATACCTTCTACCAATCGATATCGGTATTCAGTAGATTTTATTATATATCTACAGTATCGATCGGTATTCGGTACGGTAGATTAGAAAGAGAGAGAGATTAATTTATGTATCTACTTTTACTTCGTCATATGCATTTGCAGGCTTGTGAGCGATCAGGAAAAAAAAAGCGATCCGATCAAAAATAGCGATCAACAAAAAAATTACCTATGTAGTACTAATTCAAAGTAAAATTTAAATGTATATAAAGTCAAACCTTTATAAGTATTCATCTTTATATGGCAATGGAATTATTGTCTCCCATAGCCAATGAGCTCAAAAATAAGACTTCTCCATAGGCGCCTGTCTGTATATTTTAGGACAAATATATCAGAATGATGGTTTCTCATAGCTCCAACACTCTGGCTCCACAATTGGCATTTGTCTGCATATTTTAAGACAGGAGATACCAGAATAAATGTTTCCCATATCCTATGACAGGGGTCGGCAAATAGTGGCCCGCGGGCCAATTTTGACCCACCATCTATTTTGTCTGGCCCGCGAGATGACATTAATTTCACGTAACTTTTTTTCTTAAACCCCATATTTAAAAAAAGAAAAAAAGGCATACAGCAATCCTATTAAATTCGAAACATTTCGTGAGATATAGATGATAGTCCTAAAGTGACAAAACAACAGGTGGAACATCTGTACAGTTATCCATGACGCACAGGTCGGAACGGTATTGACAGACAGAAAAAAGGGAATGTACAATTTTAAATAAGAGAAACAATATAACAGGACATTTTTTAGGACTACTATTAAAAAGGTCAGAAGGCTACTCACTTAATGGAAAAAGTGACTCCTCCTTTGGTCACAATTTGTGGATGTCGGGCGACAGGGATGTCACATTTATCCTCAAGCAGTTCTCCAAGCTTGCATTGGTCAGACGGTTCCTCTCATGTGGCTTGATTGCTTCATTGACGAAAAGCTTGACTCACACGTGTATGTAGATGGTAACATCGTCAGCACATAAAGGGCAAGTTTATTGATACCCATGTACTCTTCTGAGCATCCGATCCCGAAATCCTCCACGGAATGCGCACTAAACGCATAACGGACGAGGGAGCTTGACTGGAAATCGATGAGCTCCAACTGAAGCGTTGCCTCGTCCAACGAGCTCATGGTTGTTTTGGCCAGTGGTTTGGCCGTGATGCTCTTGGACACACATACACACGTTTCTCTTATATATATATATATATATATATATATATATATATATATATATATATATATATATATATATATATATATATATAATAAATGTAAAAATAGCTATGGCCTGCGATGCCATTGTCTGAAAAAAATCGGCCCACGTTCAAACGTAATTGCCGACACCTGGCCTATGAACTCCAAAACAATGACTTCTACATAGTCGCCTGTCTGTATATTTTAAGACAAAATTTATATCAGGATAGCACAAGCGGTTTTTTCCATTAGTATTAGTCTGTATTTAATGTTTTCTAAGCAAATATTAGTTGTTGGAATGGATTTTGGTCAATGTGACAGCTAGTTAAGTTTTAAGAAATGTAGGGGTTGTCTCAAAAATGCTTATTACAAACATTTTTCTTTTTTAGTTATTTTATACAAATTGATCGGATCGCTATTTTTTAGTGATTTTCTTACAATCAAAAGATATAAAGATCTGAACCTTTTGCAATACTCCGATCAGCGATAAAATATCGCTATTCGCTATTGATTGCCGATCAGAAAAAACTCCGATCAACAAGCCTGTGCATTTGATATCGGACAGTTTATAACAAAGGACAATTATATGCATCATTTGTTATATTTTATTAGATATTATTTGAAATTTAATACATACTAATCTTATACAAATTATATATGTGACGTGAGACACTATTTGAATACAGAACGAAATATAAGAAAGGTGGAAAAGTTTTATACGTATTTATGGCTATATATTTTTTTTGTACGGACGTACAACTTTATTAATCATATGAGTGTATTAATCAACATGTGTAAAAATAAGAAAACAAATAATCCTTTAAAATCGCTAAAATATAACATAAAACGTAAGAAACTTCATCATGATAATTATAATAATAAAAAAACAATCATCAAGGGGGCTTCTAAAATTTTATCCACAAATTTATCAAAATTATCAGGTAGTGGCGTTTTAGTGCATCTAAATTTATATAGGGCGTTTGTTATTTTGTTACTATAAAAATTAATTTCTGTTTGATGGGGGCCAATATATAAAAAAGAAAAATTATTGCTCTGTAAAATAATATCATATTTTAGAAATATTGCTAAAGCTATCTTTTCCCGAATTGGTCTAGTAGCAATACATTTAACAAGAAAGTGGTCTGTGGTCTCTCTATTTTCCTTACAGAAGAAGCAAAGTCTTTCATCTTTTGTTTTCCTATATAAGCTTCCCGTGGTTAAAGTATTGGTGATTATTTTATATTTTATCCAATATAGTGAAAAGTCAAATCTAAGGTTGGATAAGCCCTCAATAATTTTATTCATTTTAGCATTCACGTTCTCTCTGTCTTTGTGACGCTCGATCTGCTTTAAATATTTATTTTTAGTTATCTCATTAAGTTGTAAATTACGTAGATTTTTATTGTTAAAAACAAATAGAAAACCAAAGAAACAATTTCTTTGGCCAATCGGTCAACATTTAAAACTAATATTTTTTAAAACTCTTCGTATCTCCCGTGTTTCGTTAAAACATGTGTATTTGGTAAATTCATATATCTCACCGATAAAGTTTATTTTTTCTTTATAGAGGTCTCTCGAAGGAAGTCTAGTCTGTTATTATTTTTTGTTGGCTCTTGCCACCCCATAAGAGGAAGAATCTTAGAAGCCAATTCCTCACTAACATTTGCCACATTCTCCTAAATGGGCTTACTGTCTTTAAGTATTCAATGAGCCTCGAGGGGCCCTTTCCCCTAAATGAGTTGAAATCAAGACTTCTCTCCTCTTCCAGTTCACTTACCAATATTTTGGTCCACGAAGTTTCTGTATGAACAAATCTCTTAAACCAGGAAAATAATATGGTCTTCCATATGGTTCGTATAGAAAGGAGTCCAATATTTCCTTGGACATTGTATTCTCTCCCAGGTGATCCTGGGAGAACTTTCTTTCTTTAAAATGAATGAACGGGATATTTCATCGTATTTATGGCTATATTTACTTCATACGATGATGTTTCCATTTTTTATGATTTGAAATAATACGTTTTATGTACAAAAAAACAAAAATATTGACTTTCGATCATATTAGTTGGGTGTTTGTAGTTTGTTTTATCTCGATTGCTTATTACAATCAAAGGGTTTTCAATGCCCAATATCCTTCCAAAAGATGGAAGGCCGTAATTGTCGTGGAATCATTACAAATTATTTATGCTGGTATCCCTGCGCATCGATATGAATCTCCACCAATCACATGCTCCAACAAAACAATGGCTAGAATTATGCTTTGAAGAGAGAGAGAAAGAGAAAGAAGGGGGGATCTAAATTCAAAACAATACGTCATGTACTTCTTGTTAATACATCATTATTAATTAGTTATTTTCATTTACATACTTCGAATCAACTTGGATAGTCAATTCTGAATCCTATCGTGGATTGTATTTTGTCGAATTGATTGTGTGTTGCTATGCAGAAATTCCATCCAGTACATCCTTCATCCCGTGGACGTGGAAGCTCACGAAGGAAGGCTTGTCGCTCGCAAAAAAGGACGTGCAGCTCGCGATGGAGGGCTTGGCGCTCGGAGACGAGGACTTCTTCCCCCTCCAGGATTCATACTCCCCGGGGATCCCATCCTTGTCGTCCTCCGGCACAACGGAGGTGCCTCCGAATACACGAGTCCTGGTTCCACTTGGACTCGGCGGAGCGGAGGCAGGTCTGGATGGATCACATGGGGCTCGGATCTCAACCCCCCCCCCCCCCCGTGTGAAGCTGACGACGAGGAATACGATTATCCTGATAGGGTTCAGCTGCAAACTGAAGCGAGTCTCCATTGAGGTACTATCTCTCGGGAGGGACCACAGCCGACTGGAAGACCATTAGAGAGTACCTGAAGACGACCGGGAAACACTTCATGAAACTCAACGCAGGATTCGCCTGAAGGATTGTCTCCTGATGTGGGACAACGCCCGTCCTCACGCTGCCGCTTAAACAAGGGAGTTTATGACCCAAAGGGACGTGAAACCGGTCAAACAGAACCCCTACAACCCAGATCTGACCTCTTTGATCGATTCCTGTTCCGGAAGTTGAAGCATCTGCTCCGTAATGACGAGTTTGGGGGGCATGAGGAAGCCACTACTGCTGTGCAGCGGGCGATGAAGAGGGTGAGCGAAGACGAGCTGTTCGACCAACTCAAGAGGCTCTGGGAGCACTGCTACGACGTCATTGCAACCGGACGGGATTGTATTTTCTAATTTAAGTGTTTTTTAATATTAATTTGATGAAAATAATGAGTTTTACTGGGCCAGAATATTCATGGTTCAACCTAATAATAAGCTATATGTGCGTATTTTGTTGTATTTGTTTATTTCATTTGATCAAACGTAATCTTAAAAACATTTGATTGAACTATTAATTATACTTTGTAACACATTTTTGGTCCAATGTTTCACATAGGATTTCTTGTCTAAATTGTCGAGCCTTTAGAACAGATGAATTTCTTGCATTGTTTTTATATGTTTATTACGACATATTTGCACCTATAACATTTGGTTATTTTCTTAATTAAACGTTGCTTGTATAAAGTGCAACCTTTACATTAAAAACATCTAAATTTTTTGTCCATCTTTGTCCGCATTGAACGAATCAGAAAGGCCAGAAGCTCCGTCTGCTTCCACAGGACTTACAGAAGTATCTACAAAAAAGCATTGATTACACTATGCAACAAAAAATTGCCAACGGCCAAAACTTTAAAAAATTGATTCTATGGAGTCCATGCAATGATAATTGCTATTTCGAACAATGGGCTTTTGTTTTTTCTGGCCACAATTTAAATTTTAAAATTTTCATGTTTTAGGCCAATGGTACATAGGGATCTTTGATTTTCAGGGACAAGGCAGCAATTAACATTAATGCATTGCCAATACAAATTCGAAGAAAGATCCAATAAATCTATTGGTAATTAATATTTCCAAAACTCTGATTATGTAATGAGATAATTGCATTATAGTCGTAAAAATGGGACAAAACGGACATTTTCACGTTATGATAGATATATCACTCATGGACAATTTTTTCAGCTGTTATATTTACATACGTTCCAGGCTTTATAATAGCCATCGAGACCATTAGAACCATTAAAAACGACTTTATTATCAAATAATTGAGCAAAAATCATTAGGCACCTATGCTCCTCATATCTATGCTAATCGTTCTAAAGGTTTCGTGATTGTTAAAATTTTCTTCGTTCCGTATAAAATATTACTTTACCAATAGATTTATTGGATCTTTCTTCGAATTTGTATTGGCAATACATTAATGTTAATTGCTGCCTTGTCCCTGAAAATCATAAATCCCTATGTAAAGTTGGCCTAAAACATGAAAATTTTAAATTTAAATTGTGGACAGAAAAACAAATATCACGACTAAATAATCATATATCTGTAATCCCCATTCTCTAGATTACTAGATTCATTTGTTTTTTGCGTTGGCAAGACAAAAGTCATTTTTTGTTGCATAGTGTTATAGTACTTATGCTATGTCCGTTATGAATTTACCTTCGATCAAACTATCACCTTCATTGTTTATTAATTCAAGTGTCACATTAAATGAGTTAGAAGGACCATAAGATATGTCAGCCTCCACAGCACTTACAGAATGATCTACAACTAAAGAAAAATACTTTATTTTAATACACTATTGTTATGCTAGTTATGAACTTACCTTCAATCATACAATAATCTTCGTTGGATATTGATTCTAATGCCACATTAAATGTATCAGAAGAACCATAACATTTGTCAGCTTACACAGAAGTATCTACAACTAAAAAAGACCTGATTAGAATAATTTATGCTATGTTAGTTATGAATTTCCTTTCAATCAAACTATAATTTTCTTTAGTTTTACTGTTGGTCTGGTGTTCTTGACTGATCGTGTCATCTACACTGGCAATAGAATTGATGAAAAGCTGTTTCTTGGTTCCAGAAGATATTAGAGGAACAACATTCTTCATAAGGTATTCCTTCCCTTCCATCGATAAACCGTGCTTTTCCAATAAGAAATCATCATTTATTGATGTAAGTACATCTGAATAATAAATGCCACGTTTCAGAATGTTCATTGTACACTTTCTGAGCTATCTGACCACTCCTTTAATGTCACTATTCCAGGAAGAGAAAAAAAAAAACGGCTATAAAAAGCTCCGTGACAAATTTACAAGCAATGGAATTACTGGACACCCTATTGTTAATGCCGCTTTAATCACGGACAGCATATATACGGACGGAAAGGCTGCGAGAGCTGCTTGCATACTAGGTCCATTAAACACAGAAAGGGAAAATGAACGCGCTAAATAAATAAATTTGTTAAGCACATATCAAAACAGTATATTTTCAGTCAGTATGTCCAAGAACGAAGTAAAATTAAAGTAAAAATATATGAATTACAGGTAAATTCAGCAATAAAGACTGCAGTTTAGCAATTTTTCGCACACTTAAGCTCTATTTGACATTTCATAGACAGGTTGAGGTCTCTTCCTGGAGCTCCAGGTTGATGATGCAGCCCACGCTCCGGGCCTGCTGTATGTTTGCCCCGTGGGCTCCGATGGCTAGGCCCATAAGCTCACTGGGCACGTGAAACTCCTATGTGTAGCCGTAGGTGCTCTGAATCCGCGTAGCCTCCAGGTGCCGCTCGACTTCCTCCGTCTTGCTCTTGAGGAGGACCTTCAGTGTGAAGTTTCGAAAGCGCATGCCCTGGATCATGGCGGCTTTCCGCTGCGTGTCCTCGTCCGTGCTCACGACCCGCAGAAACCGCTTGGCGTTGATAGACTTGACAAAGACGGCGTGGGAGTCCTCGTCCTCTGCGTAATTGTCCTTCATCTCCGAGGGCAGCGAGATCCAAATAGGAATAAAGTCCTTGTCCTGGATGTGTGGCATGTTAGATCGGGGGCGAAGGCGGTCCTGGTGGACCACTTGGTTGAAGCCCGGGAGCTCCCCGGCGGAGGTTGAGCTGCGGAGGACGACCACGTTGCTCCGGAGCTCCTCGACGCGTGCGGGCTACCAGCCAAAGGCCTTCGAGTCCCGTGCAGTGTCGAGGAGTTCCACTTCCACCCCAATGTTGAAAATGTGCGTCCCCGGGTGGCTCCAGACGGAGGAGAAAGGGAAGCATGAGAGGGGAGCTCCCGGGAGTCGAAGCTAGCTCACGAGTCCCTCGGAGGAGAGGGATAGACTTCCTTCCTCCACATGGCCGCTGTAGTAAGCACCTCCACATGAGAGGAACTGGACACAATCGGAGACACAGAAGAGGGTGAGGAGACGGTCGGCGGGGATACTGAAGACGTGCTCGAGGACACACAGCTCCCGCTCACCACGGAAGATACCACGCCGGCGTAGCCCGACCGGCATCCGGGGACACAGCACTTCTTCCTCATGACGGACGAACAATCTTCTGGAACGTTTTAAGAGCAGCAGCTGTTGTGCCTCCTCCCCGCCCTCCCCGCCTCGGACCTACTCTGCTAGAGGTTTCCTGATTCTTTTGAGAGCCTTTACGTAGGTATGTTACACGAAATTTAAAAAAAACCATATTTTTTACCTTATTTTCGATTAGACTGTTGAGAAATGGTCGATGGAAACACTTTCGAGGATAATCACGGATATTTGTTTGACGGATTGAGCGTAATCGTCTTTTTTTCGTCTCGAAAAAGTTCCTCCTTTTTCTCTTATGCGTTTATAAGTCAACTGATTCTACGTTCTGCTGGCGTAGACTTAATAAACCATACCTTCTCTCAATTAAATCACTAAACCCTCCTTTTTAAATTCTTGTCACGCAACCTCTTTATATATATTTGAATATAAATCGTATTTTTTAAATATATTTTTTCATAATTAAAGTTCCCCATACACGTAATAAAGGGACATTTAAATTGACTACTGATTGGACTTTTTTAATGTGACTCTATTCAAGGTATAATAAAAAAAAATTATTAAAACATATTCAGGTCTCCTAGAAAAGGAAGGAGGAGGATGATTTGGAACCCGAATATTAGGGTTGAGTCTTTGAAATTGCCTTTTCATTACACTTTTAAAAACAGATCTACTAAATCTACTAAAAAAGAGGTTTGAAAAAGGGAGACTTCTGCCTTCTCCATTTTAATATTAGAAAACGTCAGGCTTGTGAACGGAACGCAAAATTGAACGGCGTTCAGCTGAACGCACGTTCAATGAACGGAACGCTGAACGGAACGCAACTTTTTTTTGAACGCTGACGTTGAACGCAAAAAAAAGAGTTTTGCGTTCAGCGTTCAATTTTCCCACTTTTCTTTGACTTTTTTTTGGAAATTCTTAAAAAAAACGTCATCACTACGCAGTACTTTTTTTAAATATTGAACGCTGAACGCTAACGGAACGCTGAACGCAAAAACATTGAACGGAACGCTGAACGGAACGCTAATTTTTTTTGAACGCTGAACGCAAAAAAGCTGAACGCTCACAAGCCTGGAAAACGTACATTAACTATGAACACGTTATATGGTTGGTCACAAACACAAGAGTGTGCAAGATGATGCCAACATTCCTGGCCAATTTTTCATTTGATTGCTTCTTCATAAACAATTATTCCTTAAATATCACATCAATTAGAGGGCTAATTGAAAAAAATATCAATACAAATGGAGAAGAGTAAATGAAGAATACTATTATGGTCAATCTCATTTTCACCAAAAAAAAATCCTGTATTCAAATAGTGTTCTCACGTCACATATGTACTTGAAATTTGTAGGAAATGAAGACTATAGATTTTTTTTTTTCATTTACTGTCTCTTATTGTCCAATATTAAATGCACTTTCAGGTACTCTAGTATTCAATGCATAGCATAAGTTTATATTGAATGTCATTTATGTATCTTCTCTATAATACTATAAGTTGTAGTTGTTCATTTATTTTGCAAAGTTCAAGTTCTTAACACAAGGGAGCGCTTGGGCAAAACGACAGTTGAGCAATGTTTCTCTGCTATTGAAAGGAATAAGCTCTCTATATCTTTATGTCTCTATATGAATGTTACAAATGTTATACTTTCAAATATACCGTACACATTGTCAATCGGTACGGTATTTGGTAATTTCTACCGAATATCGTATAATCGGTTCGGTATTTGAAATCTACCGTCGTAGTATCGATACCGATTTACATTTGGTAGTCGCAGCTCTGATATATATACATATAAATATTACATACATGATATATATATATATATATATTATATATATATATATATATATATATATATATATATATATATATATATCTATATATATATATATATATATATATATATAGTATATATATATATATAATATATATATATATATATATATATTATATAAATATATATATATATATATATCTATATATATATAGATATATTATAGATATATAATATATATATATATATATATATATATATATATATATATATATATATATATCTATATTATATATTATATATATATATATATATATATAGAGAATGCACCTTTAAATTAAGCAATAAAATTGACAGTTAATTGCCAATTATGACTCTATTTATTTTCTTATTAGGCTGTATTTTCCTAGGCCATTACTTCTTAATATTTGAAAATAGTGTTTATTACATTTTAATATAGGCAAAGACTAAATAAAAAATATTTCTTTTCTCGTTTTTATAATACTCTGCGATCCCAAATTGCTCAATATAAAAACATCAATTTCGAACGACAACGAAGAAGGCATAATCAATGCAATAAATAATAATTTGACTCTTTTAAGTATCAGTTTTTTGTTTCCAGTATCTTATAAAAATATTTATTTGGAAAGTTGAATACGATTAAAGTCATCTGTTTTTTCACTAAGAATTAAAAGAAATTAATAGTTCAAATATGTTTTAAAATTTGTTTCAATCTTAAAAAGCCCAATGATTGATTCTTGTAGTTAAATATTTTTTGAATATTTTAAACGAGATCGAAGTACTTCATATTGTTTGACTAATAGAAAGGAATGTTAAAAAGTGTTTTAAGAACCAATAGGTATCACTTTATATCTAAACAATCTTAAAAGCAAATATTTCTATAGCGAAACATTTTACGTATAAGAATCACACAACCTCTAAATGTTTGTGAATATTTTTATGTGCAATTATTCCTTGATCAAAGAATTTGAAGAAAGTGAATTATCATGAATTCGTTTTTATATAATTTTTATGTGAAATTTTATATTTATCTCAACAATATAATAATCGTATTATGAAAATTTTAGAATAAGTAAATATTGTAGTAATTTTGAATTGAAACAACTATCTACTTATTTTTAGTAAATTATAGTTTATTTGATTTTTAACGGATTTATTTTGTATGAGAAACTAATGTTCTCCCAAAAAACTATCTATAGTTAATGTTTGTATGCTAGATATATAATAGTTCCTACCTTCTAACAAAAAAACCAAAAATACCATAGTTAAGCCAAAAAGCTTAATAAATCAATTTTAACGAAATGGAAATAAAATACAATTATCAGGAGAGCTAGGAGAGGAGAACAGGATAGATCTATATAGTATAGATCCTATGCAAAAGAGTTTCTTAAAGGTCTACAGTCGAGTTGATTAAGTTACTGTGTCCATTGGTTAAAGTTCAGAATAATATTAATTAAACTTTGACATTGGTGGTGCCTGTCGGATCCCCCAGACTACCCACTCTGATGATTAACCCAAAGTAATAGAAAACCTTAAATAAACACACGACAGATGTAGGTAGAGGTTATATCTTTATAGATGATGATGAAATTATATAAAAAGAATAACCACCCACTCTTTATATTTATTTATTTATAAGTCCAAAAGAAAAAACAGCGAACACAGTAATTGTAATAGATGAAGAATAGTTCTTACGTAAGTCATTTACACCCGAAGAAGTATGATGATGTATATCTAAAATATTAAAAGAAAATATGACACTAGAGACATCTGTATTCACAGCATAATTCTACAATGCTCTACCAAAAATGTGAGACTTTTAGGCCGACCTCTCCAAGCAATACTTTCATACGATGGCTTGGATGAGAAATAACTTTCCATTTTAAACTTATTTCCCAAGATGAAAGGAAACAAAGGGAAAACTCAAAAATTGGAGACCCATTACCCTATTGGATGCTGCATATAAAATATACTTTGGCTGTCAAAATAGCTTTGAGTCTCCAAAATGGTGAAATCACCCTTTGTTTCGGGATGCAATATCGGACTAGAGGGGAATGGAGTATTGACGCGAGAATAACACGTGCTGTAAATAAATTATCCACTGTACAAAAATAAGATCATGGAACATACGCGTTATTGAAAAATAAATTCATAAATGTTCAGTGGTGGAAAAAATGAAAACGAAAATTAAAGGAAGAAGTGTAAAATTAACAAAGGTTTCTAAGACAATTAATTGCTCAAGAATTTACCTAACAAAATCACAAGGATCTCCGACTTTGGACAACCCTGAGACGTCATGGCATTAACATGTAAAAGTCTTATGATATTATTAGAAATTAATAAAAAACTTTTGAACTCCCCTTTCAAGATTTTTATCCAAATAGAGTGTCCTTGAAGAGTATTGAAAATTAAAAAGCTCATTAAAAAGCTCTTGACTTCATTGAAGACTTTCAATATCGTTTGGGCTGATTATAAATACTAAGAAAATTCAAATCGTTGCAAATTGTGAAGACTCGTTAAGAGAAATATCAATGACATAACCTATGATAACTCAACAATTTTGCTTGGATTGAGTGTTTCCACTTAAGCGAATAAATCCGACAAAATAAATCAAAAAATCCTAGAATCATTGAGGCAAGAAGTGATATTTTATAGGAAAACTCCCTTTTGCGATACGAGAAACTTACTGCTTGGAACGTCAACATCTTCTCATAAAATTTCCATATATTAAACCATCCCGTTCTCGGGAAACTTGTGCGAAGAAATATATAAACTTAGGGATAACCTCATATGGGAAAGCTCTAGACTGTATATTTCGAGAGATAGACTCAACTCAAGTATCTGCTCTTGGGATCTTGAATCCCTAAATATCGAATTCATGTGGAAGTCATTGAATTTATCATAGTTGAGGTCATTTCTTTTAACCAATGATTTTTGGGCAGAAATATCAAAAACAAATTCACGATTTTAAAGGCCAGTCAGAGCTTTTAAAAACTCTAAAGCTATGTGGCTCTCATTGGAAGAAAATGAGTAGGTCATGGGAATCAGTCATAGATAAATCCTTCCTCTCTTTGGCTCAAATGAGTCATTAAATAAAAAACAGTCATTTTGATAGTGCCTCGGAATTTTTAGAAGAATGTCAGCAACTTCAATAGGTCAATTCATTCAAGATGAAAAAGTTCTTTAAAAAACTTTATCCTATTCTAACGAGTTCAGAGATTTTGCAAAGGTACTCCAGGGCAGTCTTGTACACAGAGGTCGGTTGAACTTATTTTTTCTGTCACGAAATTTTATTCAATACTTGTAACAAATAATACAATGTAATACATACTACACTAAAATACAAATATAAATAAATAAATAAAACTGTCTTCAATAGTTACGTAAAAACATCCATCAACATTTTAGTTCAAATTTACTGTTAAAAGTGATGATCTAAATATAAAATGATAATTTATTTTGTTTCTTAAAAACGTCGATATTTTCTTAAAGTCCTCTTATCTGATTTTAAAAATTGAATTGATCTCGAGGGTACGAATCAAGGAGAATATAATAAGGTGAGATAAATAAGAGGAGATCTTTGACTTATGCTCTTGTTCCAAAAATATATTTTTGTGACGTCACGAATGCTACAATGAAAAAACATTATTTGTGTTATGATTTATAAATTATTATCAACTTTATTTCTCAATTGAAAATATTTCATGAAAATATTGCTCTGTTGCATGAAAAAATTGTTATGTAAAGGATTTATCATTAGTATTCATTATTTTAAGTAATTAGTAAATAATAATTTCAAACAATAAAATGATTTTTATAATCAAGATATTATTTATTTGATGGAACTTATAAATCACAATAATATAATTATACATATGTACATACAAAAAAGGGGAACATAATAATATAAATATAATTACGCTAATTAGTAGCCTGGCCTACGTGTTTAAGTTTTCACTAGCATTTTTCAGTTGAAATAGCTTATTAAGAAAATTGACTCGAATCCGTGTTCTTTTTTTACAAAACAATAATAATTTCTTTTGACCAATTTGGATATAAATTGATAAGTGGCTTAAAAAGTCTTTGAAAAATATGGGGTCTTTATCGATTGCGTCTTGATGGCTATTATGAAAGAAATGGAAATGATTTTCTTAAAGGTGGCAGAACTTCAAAAATCGGGTGAAGGGGCGGTAATAAATCAATCCAAGGACTTAGAGTTTTCTTCAAATCCTTCAATGTTACTCGTCTGTTTCCCCAAATTTGGGTGGATGTCTTTAAACTTCCTGACTAAGTATCCAGCGATATAGGAGAGACCGTCGTTGGAACAGTCATTGGAATTTTTCCTGTGTTTGCCGACTAGGCAGAGGAAGGAGTTTCCGTGAGCGCAAGTACTCAAAGGCCCGGGTACATATGCTCCGTAGGATGAAGGCGGTAGTTACATCTTCTTTTGAGTAGCCACGATTGAACTTTGTCAAAGGATCCATTAAGCTTCTTGTTTGAGTCGCTGTGTAATTCTTTACGTATGAGGTTCTAATTAAAGTTTCCTTAAAGCGTTATGAGCTAAATTTGAGACACTTAGCTTTGTAGCAGGACAGTTTCATTTTCGTGCGTGAGAGTTCCTCATTCCTCCTCACTAGTCAACTCACAATTTTTTTTTCGTTCACGGCCTTCTTGATGGACCTGTCTGAGGACTTGGACACACTTGAGGAGGATGATCCAGGGATGAAGAGTGAAGGAACAGCTTGAGACTTAAGCTTCTTCCTAGCAAAGGTACCAAGAAGCTCAGCCTGAATATTCCTTTGGAAGTCATCTGGAGTAAAATGAAAATCGCAGATCTTTGCATTCTTTGGCCAATCCTGTCGGATCTTCTGCATCGTGCAATCCAAAGACGTTCGATATCGAGATCCTTCGTTAGAAGTGCCAAATATTGACATCTAGAGGATTAGAGCAAGAGGGGACGGCACAAATACGATAACTTTCTCGAGAATATGACATTTTCGCTTTACAATACAAACTGAACTATAAATCAAGCGTAGCAGCTGTGACATCACAACAAAAATAGCCTGCTGTCGCCCTGCAATTGCCTACGTCGATTCCCATTGCCTCACCTTATTTATATTCACCTTGGTACGAATCGAACGACATTTCCCGCCCATTTCCAATCATCTGATGTTGCGTTCGGAATCTTAATTTATAGAGCTGAGTAGCGGGCAGCGGGTCCAATGATTATTGCCCTTAGGTCTTCGACCTCGATGAAAAAGTTTGTTGTAATTTTTTTTGCAACTAACAATTTATATTTAAAAGTGCTGTGTCTATAGCTTTGTGGCAAAGGGGGGCATTATATTTACGTTTATAAGACAGTAGATGATCAGAGAGAATAATTTCCCAAGAGACGTAAAATCATCATCACAATGAATTTATTTTTACGAAAACTTCCATTGAACTTGATATAGAGAAGAAACTTAAAAGAACAAGGCAGCCGGAGCTGTTAATAAGTTGCTCAAAAGAGGTAGCCTCTTTTGTCCAAAAAATTGGTACCTGCATAGAGACAACCGGGAAATGCCGAAGAACTTGTCCATGGGTAGAATAGTCCTTATACCTAAGAAAGTTGACGGAACATCATTCAACCACTGGCGTCCAATAACTGTTTTGAATGTGGCTTATAGGATTTTATCAGGTGTTTTGTCCCAAGAAATGGAACCGCAACTCAATAAACAAATTAACTGCGCTCAAAAAGGATTCCTGAAGAACAGGAATATAGCGGATGTCTCGAAAAATGTCCAGGCTGTGATAGATTCAGTAAGTGACAGGAAAACTTTTGGGCCCATTGTGGCAGTTAATTTCTCCAAGGCATTCGACTCAATAAAACATCCACAAATGCTCAAAATGGTTCGAAAACTGCTTCTTCAACCCAATAAGAGCTCTCCTTCTAAATGTAGCTTAACATTTCCTTAAACGGCTTTCAAAGTTCTTTAATTGAATTGAAGAAAAGCTGCCGACAGGCTGCCTCTCGGCCCACTGCTCTTCATTGCTGCTATAGAGGACCAGTTGTCCACCATTCTACAAAAGTATAAAGGATTTGGTATTTCCATTCAAGGAGATACGCATTTCCTGGACCTCTATGCAGATGACGTCACTCTCTATATCGAAGCCAATTCAGAGCCCCAATTGCTCAAAAGAATTGAAGTTCTCCTTAACCACTTTGAAAAGTTTGGCCAACGAGCTGGTTTAATGATAAGCCAAAGTAAGATCTCTATCCTCCCATTAGGCCGTTGGGATCCGACACTTAACATTAGAGTCGGTAAATTGGAGGTTAAAAGGAAAATAAGCATACTGGGAATGACTTGGTGTAGAACTTGAGTAGACTCTTCAAATTGGACAAAGTTAATGACAGGTATATAAAAACATAAACGAAAGGAGAGGTTTGATCTTCAAAAGAAAATAGACCTGAACTATTCGAGAATTGTACCCCTTGTCCTGTGTAAAGCCACAACATCTCCCTTTCTAGCAGAACTTTGTTTACGAGAAAAAGACTCTTGGTTTGGGAGCCTTTTTCATAAGTCGTATATTGAAGCCATTAAACGTCCGAGCGCAGCTCTTGGAGGAGGATTTCTCTATTAAGAAAAATAATCCAAAAATTATATCAAAATCTTTATTAGCCTCACAAAACATCTTACAGTGGGGTGGAGAAGACTGGCTTCTAGTGGTCTTCTGTATACACAACTGCTATTTGGATCGGACCTGACCATAACATAACGTCAAATATACCCCCATTCTGGGGGCAGCCCAGCGAATCTTATAGAAATGTACTCCCAATTTCCTTGACAATGCAGTGGTGGATATCATCCGGCGGAATTGTCACAAAAAAACATTCTTCAAAAACCTTGGAGATCCTGTTGCCATGAAAAAAATGTCACTGAACAAAATGTGCTCTCTTTGCATGATATACATAGGCTCTGGTCTCTTTTGTTCATGGAAGGTTGTTGTGTCCTCTCCAAAGAAAGACAAGAGGATTAAACACTATATGCACATGCCATTTAAAATGTCAATGGGTTTTGAAAATGATAAAGAAGAAATGTGTTCTTTTTTAACAAAAAAATATTCATAACATCCAAATATGAAAATAAGGATTCTATCCTCACTCAAAAACATTTGTGATGGAAGAAAATTCACGGCACAATTTCAAATTTCGGCAGGACTCATAAAATACTACAGGCCCTGTAAGGACTGAGGAATTTTATTTAATCATACAAGACATGCATTCGTCGATTGCCCAGCCATTGTACAACTAAAAATGTTTTGCTCTCAATGAATGTCGTCTAGGTGGCCTAGACGACAGGTCGTCATCCAGTTTGAGAACCATAATTATGTTTGGGCTCTCCTCAAGAGGGATGAAAATCTTGACAAAACGAAGGCGCTAGATTTTGCCCTTTTAAACACAAAGGCCTTGATAGCAAAGAAGCTTGCAAAGTTTGAAACAATAAGACCGGGAGAGATCAGAGGGATCCTGCTTGGAGCTAGAGGAAGATACGCGGCCTTTTCACTCAAAATCCCGTCGTTGGACGGTTCATCATGGATATTCGCGGCTGAATTGATAAAATACTACCCGACTAAACTCATCGCTTTTACCAAATTTGAGAGAAAATAATCCTGCATGAATTTGCATGATTTAACTTGCTTTTAATGTGTTTAATGTGTTTGGGCAATGAATACTAAAAACAAAACGGAAAAGAAGGCTCGCGAGGAAAATACGATGAGGGATCTAAAAAGGAAAAGGAGAATACGCGTACATTCTCCCCTTTCCTTATTTATTTTATAACAAATTATGATTTTGAGAACACAAAATAATATTTTTACTATTTACAAATTTTATGGACATATATTAAATAAAGCATAGATACATTTAAGACATTCTGCAAAATTATATTAACATACATACATTTTGTTTATTCTCCTTTAAGTTTTTTCAATCTCTTAGAATTAATCGTGATATTTTGACTGCTTGTTTTTCTTTTGTTTTTGTGAATTTGATCATTGATTTCCGAAACATAATTTTTGGACATACAATTAAATTTTAGCAGCATTTTGGAATAAATTTTTCAAAGGAATGGTCTTCTTTGCATTCTGCTAAAAAATAATTTCCAAAGCGTAAGTATAATTTTCCAAAAGTTTAATAAACGAAAGAACAAAAATATTTTTTGAAGAAGGGGAAGAAATCAACTCTTTGAAGATACTTTTTGAATTTTGAATTTCTGAAAAAAATGCATAAAAAAGGAACACGTTAAAAAAAGAACATCAGAAGGACGAGTTAGCCCACCTCGATTAATTTGATCTAAAAGTTTACTTTCATTATCAATATTTTCTAAGGAGAATAATTTTACATCGAATTTTTTATTTAAAGCTGTCAATAAATTGTGGCAAGAATGACAGGCTATAGTTTTACATAAGGAATGCGCGATATAACCAGAACAAAAGTAAACTATAGATACGTCATTAATATATTTAAATGAATCTTTAAAAGTAAAATGTTTTAAATTGGAAAATATATGTTGAATTTGTATCCCAAGAAAAATGATATTCCAGATCTTTAAGTGAAATTTTTGCCTAAACTTATGATATTCTTCATTCGAAGGCATTTTCTGAATCCAATATTTTGTACAATATGTTTTGTCAAAAATTATACTAATATTTTTATCCCTATTTTGGCTTAGAGCCTTGAAGCGAGCCTTTAGGTAAGTTATTGTAGAGTCAGCCAATCCAGTTTCTAAATTCAAAGATGAGAAAGTTCCGTAAGGCGACTTTTTTTAGGTAATGTGAGAACTTCTTTACGTAGATCTCTATAAATACTCATTGAGAAACCTTCCTCCCTAGATAAGGCGTACAAGGCAGGACTGTATCTCCGTTGTTGTGGACATTTAAACAACAAGGATAATGTTCAATCAAAAAGTTTAATTTCTTCTCTTTTGCTTCGTCCAAATGGGACAAGCTATTTGTCAAATGATTTAAAGCTGTGTTTAATTCATTCTCCAAGCCAAATAGTTGATTGGTGGAAGAGTTTGATGTCAATAAATTTAAGAAGGCCAAAATATTAAGAAGGGTGTCACATTTTGTAATATGATTGTTCTTGGTGATATGTTCGAGATGATTAAGATAGATCTCTATCTTTCACCCTGAAAAATACAACATAGCAGGGAATAAAGTCATCGTAGTTGTATGAATCAGTATTAATAAGAAAATACTGAGGAATAGTCAAGTTTTGATATGTGAAAAACAATATATAAATAAAGAAGGTTAAGGAATGAAGTTTGGCTTACCGTATATGGATTGTCATTTCTTCATTAATCTTTAGAATGAAGTCTATTGACGGTCCTCCATGACTAAAGTTCATCTTGAAGAACACCAGCTCTTTATCTTTTTCATCATAATGTTCGTGAACGCCGCTCGGAAGGCAAGTCTTATCCATTTTAATTTGAACCTCTTCGAGTGTTAAAAATGAGTTGGCCTCTTCAAAAGCCTTAATCTTTTTTAAAATTCGCTCGTTTTCATTAAGGAGTCGTGAGGAGGAGGTTGAGGTGGAGGAACGCTTTGGAGGAGGCTTTTTGAATAGTAGTGAGGAAGATTTGGAAAATTGGAAGGGACGGCATCTTTTTTTAATATCTTAAGACAAAGAGTTTTTCCAGATCTGTCTGAACGTGATGGATTAGAGTCAGTAGACTCTTGCTTATTATCGGAGGGCATGAAATGTACGTCACACAACGCAGAATGTCTTTAAGGTATCCAATTTTTTCGCGGAACAGCCTTTGTCCAGAGTTGGCTTAGGGACTCATCTTTTGGGAACATATGAAACCGTCTCTTTTCCCCCATTGCCCTTTGGTT
Organism: Caligus rogercresseyi; assembly: GCA_013387185.1. Taxonomy (NCBI): domain Eukaryota; kingdom Metazoa; phylum Arthropoda; class Copepoda; order Siphonostomatoida; family Caligidae; genus Caligus; species Caligus rogercresseyi. Next base: position 12,923,090 of record CP045894.1, read on the forward strand.
TGTAGCCACTCTTGCAACCCGGAGCAACACAAACCTTCCCCATTGTCGTCTAGTTTGAAGATAAATAGGTAGTTCTAAAACGATTCCTCTACACACTTCCACTACTTCATTCACGCGGCAAATAAATAAATTAGTCGATCCCACTTTGTATTTGTGTTTTGAAAGGTTGCGCGACTTTACCATTCCTGATTGTTTTAGTATTCATTGGTTTGGGTTATCCTTTTTTAAAATATAAGAATGATTCTTTGAAGAATACGGGTATATGATATACTGACTCGATAAGATAAAATAATTACTTTATTTCATAAATGACCTAATGTATATGTATCGAAACAAAAGAGAAATTTTGCGGTAAACCTACAGTAGTGAATAGAGTACACTGAATCTTTACCTTAGAAGGCGCTAGACCGCATAGTCACAAAAATTGATTATTTACTGCGTCATTATTTTGCAGTTATACGATGATGCAGAGCGGTTGAAAACCATCTCCATTCGCCATGAAAAACAAAACCATCAATAGATATAAGTAAGCGATGGATTCAAGCTTTCTGCAATGGATCAGCTGGGATAGCTTTCCCTGTTGATAAGTAAAAAAAGAGCAACAGCTATAAACTTGTAGCGCACGACGACATGGATCACCTTATTAATGTTTTAGTAGCATCAATGCGCATCATAAGAAATGATGCTAACTATGTGATGCTATTGTTTTTCATTATATTAATCAGTATCTGCTGAACTGCTGAGCAAGAAATACATGCACTTTGTTTTCTCCAAAGAATATTCGTTTTCGTTATTCATTCGCATTCCTTCAGCAGTACATTGGTGACCCCGACAAGGACTACGCAAACCATTTCTTAAATAAAAAGTTTAGCATACTCAAATCCGTCATGAGTAAACTGAAAAATCTACAAGCTCAACTCGCCGCCGCAAACAAGGAACTCGAGGCCCTTCGCGCATCATCTCTTGTAGCAGCCGTTCAGACGCCCGTCCTCGCAGCCGCCGCTCACCTCCCACCACTCACATGGTTGGACATGAAGGATTGGTTCCGTCAAGCTGAGTTGCAGCTCGCTTACAAGGGAATACCATCATAACGTACCTAGTTTTATTACGTCACGTCGTGTTGGGACTCCTCCATTAAGCGCAATCTCCGCGAGGAAGATAAGGACCCGGTGGATCCATAGGCCTACCAGACAATAAAGCGCATCATTTTAACCCAGTGCCGTCCACCAGCCTATGCCTGAGTTGAAAGATTTATTGAGTCGTTGGAGACCGGATTTATCGATCCCATCACCGCTGATGCTGCATTTCGGGTGGCTTTTGAAGATGACACACCAGAAGTAGCATTGGATAATCTTCGATTCAGCATAGTCCAACATGCCCCTCCGTCAGCAAAGGCTGTCCTGCAGGATCGTTCAGTGGTCCTTTCGATAACTTCATGGACCTGGCAACCTCACTCTCTTTCAACCTGCAGGTTTCAGTCAATGCCTCAAGCAGCCGCCCCCAGTCGGACAAGAAACAATTTTGCTTCTACCATCCCCGTGTCGGAGCCAAAGCTCAGAAGTGCCTCACGCCAGACATTTGCAAACCTCTCATGGCTACAAAAAACGCAATTGCCACCGGCCTACAATAACCCAATACCGGTGGCCAACATAAGCAATATCGGAACAGCAAACCACATATCCAATTTGCGTTATGTATTGAAAATACAGTAAAAAGCGTTTTCTCATCGATTGTGGCGCTGACTTGCCATCATCCGAATTAAGGATATTCCCCCAAGCCTCCGTAATAAACTCCGCCCGGACTCAGTCAACCTTTGCACGGCCACATTGTCCTCGATCAAGTCTCATGGTAGATAAAAAACAACCATCAATAAATATAAACAAACGATGAACTCAGGTTTTCTGCAATGGGCCAGCCGGGATAACTTTCTCTGTTGATGAGTAAAAAAAGAGAACAGCTATAAACTTAAAAATTACGCCCTTTTCATGTTCAATAGTTCATATGAAGAAGTTTAATAAAGATTTCCACAGTTAAAACTGTCAGATTATTATTTATAATCAAGTTATGAAGACAAATTTAATCAAAATGACTGCCAAAAAATATTTATTTCACACATAAACATAAAAGGTATGAACGACGAAGAAGTTTATAAAATTGATTATGAATATAAAAATGCAACCAGCATTCAGATGAATATATAAAATAATATAATGGAACAATATGCATGACCGTTTATAATGCACAATGTATATTTTTATTATTAGCAAATCCAATTAAAACACAGTTTGTTACACATTTTTTCTTATATTGAAGAGTTTCATTTTGAGTCATTTGTGAGATAACAAATAAATTGTCACGGTATTTAGAGGTAGAATTGCGACATAAGGTAAATATTGATGTCAATATGGATGGCCTAAAGAATACAAATTGTATGAACAACTTGAAATATCTTAATTGAATTCTACTCTTTCGTAGGTATGAATGTTCAATTTATACTTAGTAGTGGTAACGATGGCCATGATGGCCACGGTGCCCACCAAAGCCACCTCGAGGACCCCAAAACCACCACGGTGCCCACCAAAGCCACCTCGATGACCCCCAAACCCACCACAGCGTCCACCGAAGCCACCACGACGACCCCCAAAGCCACTTCAATGACCACGGTGTCCCCCGTGATGTCCATGAAATCCTCCAACAAAGCCCACATTACGACCCCGTCTTCCGTAGCTAGTGCCTTCCGTCATCTAAAAATGTCAAATTATTATCAAATCAGTCTTCATGGAACTCTATATAGAAGTATTCTCACAATGAAAAGGACAAACAAAGCAGGGCCAGTGAGATGATTGAGAGCTTCATGTTGATTGATGATTATTGTCGAACTCTAATTCCTTATATATCAAAGTCAATATACCCCCTTGTTTGGCTTTACTCCGTCCACTTGTAATAATACAATTGCATTTGATTGCCTACACAAATTTCTCCAATTGTAAAGTTATACATTGTTAGTCCATCCACATTACTTATTCTCTTTATGCCGAAAACTTTTTGCACAATTACTTCCAACATAGTCAAACGCTGCTTTATGATTTCATTTAGTTCATTTAAAAAAACTTATTTCCAATTTAAACAATTTATGATATAAAGTAATTATGTTATCTTATCGAGTCAGTATTTCATACACCCGTGTTCTTGAAAGAAGAATTCTATATCTAAAAAATGATAAACGTAATTGCTATTGATAATCAAATAAGTTTATCGGTAATGTTTGAGTGGTTTTATTAAAGACAACTCCCGACCTTGTTATAGTCTTTAAGATCACATCATAATTCAGTATTGAAATTCTTGGCTTAAATTAAGTATTTTTTTAAACCATCATCATTACTATTTGAAATTAATGGTATTTCACTTCAACTAGATAATAAAAAAATATATATTACTACCTTCACCCTCTATGGACGGAGAGACGTCGCTTGAACAAGTTCTTTCTGAAATGATAATGGAATGCTTTGAAATACTACTTTTAACTCTCCCATTCTCAGTTAAAGCTTTATTTGAGAACAAATTCCAAGTTCAGTTAGCTCTTCATTTGTCATTTTTCCTTAAGCATTTTTATGAGCTTAAATAATAACTTCTTCTGAATAATAACATGATTATCACTTCACTTTCTGTTGCAATATGAAATTAAGTACCTCGACGTTCACAACCTTATGAGGTGCATTCGTACAAACAACCTTGATAGCTTTTCATCTTCGTTTTGATCTTCAATTGTTGATTGGCTATGTAAGAATTTTTTCCACTTGATTATATACTCTCGGATACTTTTAAAAAAGTACAATCTTTTAATTTATAATTTCTAACTGATTCTTTGTCATTTTTTTGTTGATCTCTTAAGATATATCCAAAGTGACGTATAAAAATATGTTGTAGACGTGTTCAACATTATTGGCTTTAAAATGTAGATGAAAATAAATTACTCTAATTCAAAATATAATTTTCACCCATCCCAATATACTTTTAAATAAGTTAGTATCTCATATTTATACTTTAATTTGGAACATTCCTGACTAAATCATTGCCTTTCAGAAAATCAGAATCATTGATCCCCATGGAGTTCTCCTTGAGGCCGTTCTCAAGTCAAATTCCGTCTGTAAGAACTGATTGATGCTGAAAAGCAAATAATTCTATATTATGAATACAAATAATTTTAAATTATTGAGTTTAAATATCTTTAAACTAATATTCAAAAATAATGTCATCATAACCTTCACATTTGCACAATCAGCATATAAGCATTGATACATGAAATATGTTTATCTGTAATGTTTGAGTGGTTTATGCAAGGCAACCTCTGTTGTTTACTTAGTTGTTGAAAGGCCATGCTGTGTAAGCTTATTGTTGTAAAAAAGAAAGAAACCATATATTTTTTTACGAAATACTACCACTTATATAAGATAAAGTCACGGCATAATGATAAAATGTGTTCTGATCCTAATGTTAGACGAATTTAGATCACAAACTTGGGTATGTATATAAAATCTTTAGCAAACTTGCATTTAAGGGTAAAGACTGAGCAATAGATTGAGGATAAGAAACATTATTACATATAACTTATACAAATCATTCAACAGAAAACAACTATCATATCGCCATCCAGAAGAAGTATTCGATCATTTCTATGTTTCACATTTCCCTGTCCATCTCAATGTAAGTTGCTAAGATCAAGTTTTTTCAACAGGTTTTAAAAATGTAAAACTTTCTAAGCATATTTGAATCTCCTATCATGACATTGTGATGCCTGCCTCATTGAGGCTTTAGCTATTCCATGCTTGTCTTAAAAGTTCCGTCAAGGAACAAATAAACTAAAACTATGACCTAGCTTTCCTTGAGGTCCCAGGCCAAACTTCAATCCACCACGAAACAGAAACCTTCCAGGAGGAAATGATCCGCAGATGAAGAGGGAGTGAGACTAGGAGTACTTCGCAGACTTTTTCACCCAAAAAAGATTTAATTTACTCAAAATCAAACTAAAAACGAAAAACAAAAATGTATGTCATCTCTCCTACTGCAGCGTAAACATGAGGTTAAGGGACCCTTTTCATATTCCAGAGATAAGAAAGTGTACATTAACCTGTGTAAATTCAATTGGAGTAATTATGGGCGCTGTCAAATTATGAATTGCTATGACAAATACTTAGTCAAGCCTTTGAATTAAATGTCTCGTATTTAAAAAGAAGAGTCGTCAATGTATCCAGTATAATTATAGAATATATGTTTTGAGTGGTTTCTATAAAAAATGATATTTATCTGCATTAGTATTACGTTCATATTTTCATCTGGTAAATATAAATTAGATTAATTTTCTCTATTAGTTGCTCATATTAAGGTGTTTTTCAGAACGTCGTTACAATAAAAAACGAAAAGAGTCATCAATGGATCCAGTATAATTAAAGAATATATGTTTTGAGTGCTTTCTATATATTAATAAAAAATAGTTCTCTGCTTATACTAATATCGTATTTTCATATGTTTTAGTATAATTAGATTAATTTACTTTATATATCTACCCATATAAAGGTTAACATTAAAAAAACATATTAAGATTTATATGTATTTAAATCTTTTTGTAAACTCGCTAGAACATGTGGGGAGTCTCAATTATTCCATGGGAAAATAATACTATTAATTTAAATATACTATTTTTATACATAGATAGTAAATATATTTATTTAATTTTTTCAGTATGAAAAATTCCAATTGGCATATTAGTCTAAAATTAATACTTCGGAGTAGTTATGTTGCTCTGAAGAATTC
>CP045894.1:12929000-12982170 GCA_013387185.1 Caligus rogercresseyi
TTCACACTTCGGGTTGTACATTCTCTCTCTTCAATGTCTATGGACCTAACTCACTGTCTTCAAATTTTTTTCAATCCATAATAAACACTCAAAATAATGATCATCTTCCTATGTTACTTATTGGTGATATGAATGTGGATATTGACAAGCCCTCACATCTTTACCCAAATTCTCCAATACTTTTTAAACTCATTAATAGACTTCGGCTGGTAGATTTGACAAGAAAATTCAATCCTGAAGATAATATTTCCTGGTCTAATGGTAACAGATCTTCTAGAATTGATTTAGCCCTTATTTCTAGTGTCTTAGTCAGAAACATAAAGAACGCTTCCTATAGACCAGAACCATCTTCTGACCATAAGATAATTGATATTACTTTACAACATCTGCCTAAAAAATCCCAATTTAGGGTTCCAAAATGGATATATGATCAGAATGAATTAAGAATAAATTAAGTTATAACCTTTCAAGAAATATGAGTAAGATCAATTATAAAAATGCATACTCACTACTCACCCAAACTGTTACTAGTACAGTGAAGAAGTTTATTCAATCCCATAAGAAAAATCTTCAAAACTTCAGGAGGATATAGAATGCCTTTTAAATAGCTCGTCTATTTTTATTAAACAATACTCCATGGACATTTTAAATTCTTATAGAGTCTTTGACATTGCAGAAACGGAAATGCAAAAGAAGAAGGAATACGAATCAAACCCTGTTCTGAGGATGAAGTGTTTACCTCAAAGGAATAATGGTTCTGCCTCAATCATAAAAAACATAGTTGTTGATAATAAAACTATCTCCAAATCCTCTGAAATATTAGACTATTTTCATAGGAGATTTTCTGATATTTTAGGAGGACAAAGATCAAATCTCCCTAAATCAAAAAAACGGTCAAAATCTAGTGTATTTACTCTTCAGAATATAGAAAAATATATACAATATGACTTCAAGGATAAAAAATCATCGGGTCCCGATGGATTAGGAGGGCGTACATTCTCTCTTCTTCCTAAAGAAATGGCTCCTTATCTGTTTGCTATTGGTGAACAAATGGAAAAACGGGGAACGATGCCGCGCTCTCTCTCTAAAGGAAGAATTGCGCTTATTCCGAAGAAAGGAGATGGGACCGATTTTAATCATTGGAGGCCTATCACTGTTTTAAATGAAGCTTATAGAATTTTATCGGGAGTTTTAGCCAAGCAAATTGAGCCAATTTTAAATATAAACATAAAGGATGAACAGAAGGGTTTCCTCAAAAAGAGAAAAATAACGGATATATCACGAAACATTAATGCAGCTATAGAATCACTTCACAAAAGTAATAAATTTGGTGCATTGATAGCTGTTGATTTTAGTAAGGCTTTCGATTCGGTTCATCATAATCAAATTTTAAAATCGATAAAAAGACTTTTACCTAAACGTTATTTTAACCCTATAAGAGCTCTGTTAGTTAACGGCTCTTCGATTATCTCTTTGGATGGCAAATACAGTACACCAATTTTACTCAAGAAAAGTTGCAGACAGGGGTGTCCTGTAGCCCCTCTTCTTTTTATCGCTGCAATTGATGAACTTACACGAACCCTAACAAGAAAATATAATGGGTTTGGAATCTCCTTCAATGAAGGAACACATCTAATAGATCTCTACGCGGATGATATCACGTTAATGGTCCAAGCTACTTCTGAAAGTCAACTTATTAGTCGAATTAATGTTTTACTGTCCGCTTTTAAAAAGTTCTCTATTAAATCAGGCCTAACCATAAACCATGCTAAAACAGCCATATTACCCTTGGGATCCTGGTCTCCCGAACAGCACATTACTATCGGTGGATGTAAAGTTGTTAAATCAGTTAATGTTCTAGGGATAGAATGGATGAAAGAAGGAGCATCGCAAAATGACTGGACAAAGTTGAATGTAACGATTTATAAACAGATACAACAATGGCGCAGTTTTTCTTTACAAAAACGCATCGATCTTTATAATGGTCGTATAATTCCTCTTGTTCTGTATAAAGCAACTTCAATTCCCTCCTTGGCTGAGTCGGCAATAGCGGAAGAAGATGCTTGGCTTCAACGCCTCTTCCACAGAAACTATATCCCTTCTCTCAAGCGACCTAAGAATAGGATAGGTGGTGGATTATGTCTACTCGCTTCTATACTTCCAAAGTGCTATAGAAAAATAATTGAGGATTTGGGTGCTCACCCAAATAAAGAATGGCGACTTGTTTATACGTCTTCCAAATACTATACTTGGTTGCATATGGGTACGCTTTTAACAAATCAAAAACTAGAAAAATTCTCTCCTCTTCTTGCGTCGATGCAAAGAATTTTATGGAAAGCCAAACCTGTCTACCACTCTGACACTTCGGTAGACATAATACACCAAAACAGAAATGTCAAACCTTTTATTAATAGATTTGGCGACCCCTCTCGTTTAGAAGAAACCGCTCTGTTGAATGGAATTTTTACTTTTCATGACTTGAGATCGGATTCCACTTTTGGCGGAGGAAGGTTTCGGTTTCCACTTCAGAAATCTGTAAAAACCTTATGCCCTTCTATGCCGTGGTTTTCAAAACTAATTGTTAACAAGCAAACATTGAATGAAGTACGCATTTTAGCGGTAAAGTTTTTAAATCTTCTAAGTCTTCCTCCGTCATGGGAAAAAAGAATTTTTAATTCAACTTGTGGAATCGCTGACGGGTCCAAATTCACAGCTCAATTCCAAATCTCAGCAGACCTCATCAAATTTTATTATCCTTGTAATAACTGCGGTTTTTTATTTAATAATACATTACACGCCTTCGTGGATTGTCCTCTACTAAAGACGATCAAGCACTTTACTCATCTAAACGTTTGTGGTAATATGGACTTAAATTCGAACGTGATTAGAGCTACAATTCTTTTTGGCGCATTCAGAAGAAGAAACAAGATCTCTCCTCATCAAAAGGCTGTTGAATTTGCACTGCTCAACATGAAATCATTAATTGCGAAGAGACTGACAAATAACTCTTATATTCGAATCGAAGACCTTAGAGCAATTATGATTGGGGCTGCTGCTCGTTATTCAGCCCTCTCAATAAAAATTCCCAATTCATCTGCGACGTCATGGACATGGGCCGGAGATTTGATTAAGTTTATTCCTTCAAATTCTCTCGAATACATGAAACTCATCAAATCAACAATAAGACGGCATCAACGTTTTATATTGAATAGAAATAATTTTTAATATGTCATTTTATATTATGGTTTTATCTTTAGACAGTAATTTTGAATTATAATGTTCATTTATGTTTTGTTTTTTACGTAACTGTCTTAAGATTGTGTTTTTTTCCCCTTATTTTCTAGTGTATTCTTATATTTTTACACTGTATAGATTTTAGCTAATAAATAAACATCTTAACCAAAAAAAAAAAAATTAATTATATACCTAATTACAATCATTTTCGTTTTCATTGAAACAGTCCTAATTTACCGGCAAAGCCCTGTATTTTATTTTTCCACTGTATACAATTTTCACAGTTACCGAATAAAATGTTTTTAACCGGAAAAAAATTGAATGAACGTTGAATGTAGTGTTTAATTATTCGAAATATTCTCATGAAAAATCAATAATTTCAGTTATAAAGTGATCACCAAAAGCTAATGAACATGTTAAGTGGAGTTTGTTTGACTCTCAATTGTTAAGAGAACAGGTTCGACGCCCTAGAGGGAAGGTCTTTTTTATCGACTTCATTAAAAAAGTATTCAAGGTTCGATGGAGTAATTATAATACTATAATGATTATTGGTATACACACAGATTATTTCCGGGGAATCAAATAGACAAAAATAGTGTATTTTTACAAGCATTTTACTTAAATAAAAAATACTTTGATTGTCGTGAGCATTATACAAAAACTATCAAAAACCCGGGGAATGGTGAAAAATAAGTAATATAACTGATGGTAAACTTTAGATACAACATCAAAAACAAATAATATACAATTCAGATTTAGTATTCGGTTTATGATGGGTTCAATTTGCACTTTGGCTTTATTCATAGATTTGGCAAATTCTTATAATCTTTTATATATTGATCATAATCATGCTGAATGCTGATCGCTAAACATAACAAAGTTCATTAGATTAGAGTGTGTAATATTTTTTTTAGAATCAAACGCAGCAAAAACAAATATTGAACCCTTGATAAAAGATGTTAGTCCTATAAATAAATGAAGAAGTACTGAAACGTGAATCATATACTTGTCATATTTAGCACTCTGTATATATTAAACGTTCTTCTAAAGTTTTCTTAATATGATTCTCAGTTGTGGAATCATAGTTATCCTATATTTCTTTAAAAAGAAATGTTTGTATATATTTTTATATGAATTACCTATAACATTCACACATCCTCAAGACATAAATGCAGTTTTTAGGTCCATTAAATAAATGTCCTCCAGTTCGTTAATGCCTTAATATCACGAAATTAAACTGTTTAGAATATGCCTTCACTTGAAGAAGAAGAAGAAGAAGTAGTGTTATGATTACTCATCTCCTTTATCATGCCTCAGTAATGAAGGTAACTTTGGTGAGCTGTTATGTTTGGCCAAGATGTAATTGAATTCATTTGATTGATGCCACAGGTAACTCACGGGCCACTCTGTTTCTGGACATATATAAAAAGGGGTAATGCAATGCAGGAGATCATTTCCTAATGGCTTCAAGTCATAAGATGACCACTTCCGTCATGGCAACAGCTACTGGTTTGAATTCATAGCCTTAAATGAACTCTGGAAAGGAAACAACTGCACTTAATGGCAAGTTGTTATCAAATAAACACCTCTCAAATGAGTATATATATATATATATATATATATATATATATATATATATATATATATATATAATATATATATATATATATATATATATATATATATATATATATATATATATATATATATATATATATAGAGGTGCTAATTAATTTTGAATCCCCATGACGGAAGAAGGTCACGGCTGGTTCTTCATTTGACATTTAAATAACGTCAGTTCATTAAAGTTGATAAGGAAATCCTACCAAAGGTACATAAATCTATTTTGAGCGTTGGGGCATGACTTTTTGTACAAGTTTAAATGTGAATTTTCTTCATTCGGAATGCACCAACATAAAAACAAGCTCATTGCCTTCATTAGGATGCACAGAGAACCGCACTATCCTTTAAAGTGTCATAATATGTTGTGAAGACCTACATGAGAGACGAATAGTGACATGTCTTTTTTTACAACAAAGTTGAATGTACCTTTTTATTAGCATAATTTTTTGTTGATTATTACTTTATATACAATGGAATATATATAAACGATACTAATACGTATAACATATATAATCATCTTTAAAGTGTGTAATGTAGCATCGAAGTTGAACACACACTTAAATATTTTCTGTTTTAACATCTTATCAACAAAACATTAAAATAAATAAAAGTGATCATGAATAAAGCACTACATGAAGTCTTCAAAAAAATTAAATCTTATGTTTTAAAATACGGTCATAGTGATGTTTTTTGGTTAGATATTTATTCGGCTGTGAGTGTTCACAATGAGATCAAAAGGGAAAATGCCGGGCTACAGCTCAAAGTGGGATCCCTCTAATCACTTCACGTAACTTTTACACATTTACTTTTGCCAAGCGGACGGCATATTTATTATTAGGGAAAATAAAAATTGATGCATTTATATTGCTTTAATAATAAAATGACTTGAAAATTTTTGAATTACGAAAAAATATTTTTTATTAATTAACTGTGAGGCATTTATTTATTTCTATAATAGTATCGTTTGATAGTATAAACTTTCAATATATATACATACAATATATATATATATATTTATTTATATATCCATATATATAGGGATTTTAAACTAAAATTTAAAGAGATCCAGTTAGAAAAAAAGCTTCAGCAAAGATTGGAAACATTGTCAAAGTTATGGTTTTAGTGTCAAACATAGGGAATGTTTTTGAAGTAGTATTAATATCTGCATTTAGTCTGCATATGACTATGAAATCATATAAATTACGTTGTAACTACTAAATATACTATAAAATATTTGACGATTAAAATAGAAGTGTCCCTTTAAAACTTTAAATTCCTCAAGGATTAGAGAACCTTGATTTACAGTAAAAAAATATTGACTAACATGCATAATGTATTTAAGTTTAATATACAAAAATTGTGATTCTAATAATAATTAAAAAATCCTTTAGAATGGGCAAGAAAACTATTTAAAAGAATATAAAATAATTCAAGAACAAAGAAATAAAAATCGTGTGACATATTGATTGTAATTTTTTATGGGTAAAATTGCTGCGACGTCCAAGCCCTCTGACGATCTCTTTACATCTATTATTTGTTGAACTTCGGTAATAATAGCGTTCACTTAATTGCAGTAATAAAATAAAACTTCTCACCTAAAATAGTACAACTTTAATCAATCAATTTCAATACTAATTATTTATCTATAAGATATTAATTTGTCTAACAACTTTCAACTTAATCGATATTATTTGTTGATAAGATATTTATTTAATATTATTTTACTTAAGCACTTTGCGAGCCGATTTTCCTTTTGTTTTGTGTTCTGTAAGGGTACAAACTTTTAATGTATTTATTTTTCAAATCGACCATCCAATGGATGAAACGTTTAGAGGATTATTTTTTAAAGCATTGCTATAGAGGAAATGTGGCTTAGATAAACATATTGTTGAATGAAATTATAAGAAACCAAAATATTTTAGATGATAAATAACCATTCATAATGCATGCAATTTAATATAAATTAATCATAAATTAATCACTGGAAATAAAAGGCAATATGTTCATAAATCTCTTTTTTATTTACCACTGCACCAGTATCGTCAAATAGATCAATATAAATAAGTGATGATTTGGGTCCGTCTAATCACATAATCATTTTTACTATATTTATTATTATTACATATTAACAAATTGATTAAAAAAAATAATATTTATGTGTAATTTATACCAGTGTTTGATGGTCGATTTGAAAAATAAATGCATTAAAAGCCTTTACACTTACGAACACAGAACAAAAAAGGAATATCAGTTCGCAAAGTGTTTGGTAAATATATATATTATCAACAAATAATCTGGATTAAGTTGAAAGTGGTTAATCAAATTAATATCTTATAGATAAATACTTAGCATTGAAATTGATTAATTAAACTTATACTATTTTTTGGAAAGATGCTTTATTTTCTGGTGAGTGTGATAGCTCATTGCGTTAAGGTGATCTCAACTCTCAATGTTGGGGGCGCGGGTTCGAATACCGAGAGGGGAAGGTCAGTTTCGGTTAACCTCATTGATAAGATCCTAGGTTCGATAAACTACAATGCTTAATTATATCTGCACAGATGCAATTCTATCCAACCAGATAGGCAAAAATATAAAGTTATAAGACCCAAGAATGTAAAAACTAACCCTCTTATTAAATTCTTTCCACTTTATATAAAAAATTGGTATCATTCGTAACAGACAAAAATTTTATATAGGTACATTAATTGCTTAATCTGAAAGGCATAATTTAAAAACAAAACTGGCACAATAATTTATAATATATTGAAGAGGGAAAATATACAAATCAGCCCGCTAGATGGAGCACTAGTATGTTACTCAATGTGAGATGATAATTACGCCTATATATGTACATTCATGGATAATAATATCAGTTATATGCCAGCTAAGAAAAAATAGGTTTTGTAGAATATGGGTTTATCCTCTTTATGTAAATATTAACTTATGTACCTATTAAATTATGTTAAACATCGAATAATGAAGGTCAGTAGGCGGGGTGGTCAGATCATATGTAATGCCCTAGACCACCTATCGTCTTTCTCACTTCTCATCTCTATTTGACAATTATAACAGAGAGTTAAAAAACAAATGCACTGAGAAGGAGGACCTATAAAAGTGCACCATATCACTTGATGAACCATTCATTTTAGAGATCTTTGTATAAAACAAGTATCTTGCAATAGTTGTTAGTAAATAGCCTACATTTAACTTTTGGGCAAAATGCTTCCCCGAGTAATTCGAAAAATACAAATCCATAGCATTTGCTTTTGGTGGACTTCGGCAATTAAATCTTAAGTTATAGCATTCGCAATTTGATTGACAATGTCCTTGATATATACAGAGTGAGATAAACTCTTTCAAGATGCCAAATGCCGAAAGTGTCATCCACGTATAACAGCAAAGCCAAATTTGTACAATAAAATTACCGATAAACGATAATCATCGGCCAAATTTATTTTTGCATATTATCATTTACGTCATCGTATCACTTATTGCAAGTTGAGTTTTGAAATATATTCTTTTAAATCACAAATTGAGCTTTTTAAATGTATAATCGCTCATCTTGAGTCGAGCTATGAATGTTTTATCGCTTATCACAAGTTGAGCTTATAAAATTTGATCGAAAAACGAAAGTTGAATAAAATTATCATTCATTTTTATTGCATCTTTAAAAAAGTTAAAATTTAATTTTTATTGCATCGTAAAAAGTTTTCACAGACATAACTGCAATTTCGAATATGGGTTCATTTATAATGTAAATCTAAAAACATGTTTCACACATATACCTAAAGCAATTGTGTAGTAAAAACATAAATAAACATTGTTTTAAAAAAAATTTGCTCTGAGGTAATACACATCCAATAAAATATTATATCAGTATAAAATAAAATAATATCAATTTAAAACCATATCACCTTAAACTACACAACTTTTAAATAGTTTAAAATTTCATACATATATGTCAAAGACAAACACAGAAGTATGTACAAGGCTAAAAAAATATTTTAGTTATTAAAAAACTTTTGACTAAATTTGCGTACATTTTGAAGCATGATAGGAAATAGCTTACTTCCTTTGCGGCCAGAGTTCACGAATCATCATTCTGACTGGTAATTTTAAGATAGTGTATCGTGTCGCTGCCTCAATGAGAATTGTCTTCAGTTCTTCCGATAGTATTGGAGTATATAAGGTTAGCTTTTCCGATTTAAGTGCCTTAGAGTTCAGAAAGGGCACTATTAAAGGCCCTCGTTAGCTACGAAAATTAATTTTCTCCTAGGCCAAACAGTACGCTTGCGTTTGTGTATTTGGACGTCTAAGGATCGCAATCTTTACAAGGTTAATAGATTTTTAGCAAATTGGCAGAAATGTGCAGTGAGTTTTCCTCATGTCCCATTGTTCTTTTTCTCTCTTTCTGAGGCAGATTTAAGAAAAGTTGTTGCATATTTCTTAGTCCTCTTCAGAGTCCAGTCGGGTAAGACAAGGTGTCTGCAAGGATTGACGGTCTCTTTAACCCTTTATACTTACTTATATACCTCCCTTCACGGAAAGGGCATTATTGTCTGATACATTTAATGTATAGTGAAAATTCCACTCTCTGCAACCTTTTCTTCCATACGTTTGGAAGTTTCAATATAAAAAAAAGTTTTTATCATTATGTTCAATGTTGAGTCATATGAAACATAGGAATATTACATAAAATCCTCTGCTTGCATCTCCAAATGGAAGCGAGGTTAGGGGTTTAATAGTTAGTAATTTTAGTTCCAAATAAAATTTTAATTTTAATTGAATTTAAAACAACATACAAAGAAGGGGTTCTTGAAAGTATCAATAATAATTTTCAAAATATTTTTTGGAATGATAGAGGAGAGTAACGTCAACCTTCCTTCCGGACCCATCTTCCTCCTTTTCAAAGTTGGGATGTAACGATGATGAAAAAGAGACTAAAGCTATTTGTCTTCGTTGAAGATAGGGTTTTCTTTCATCATAGGTGACGTAGTTGCTCGTTACAGGACCCATGTGACTATTTTATAGTGGAAGAGGTTAACTCCTTTTTGAAGATTAAAGTTCCTACAGATGCGATTTTTTTGCAAAGGTGCGAAATAATTTCTGTCCAGTTCCTCTCGTCACTTCCCCACCGGTTCCAACCCATTCCTAGCACACCAATGTTGTTACGCATCTCGCAAGAAAGAATAATTGGTCATTGAATAAGAAACCACGATCCCAAAGGAAGAATAGTGGTTTCTTCTGGTTGACTGATAGGCCAAATATATTTTCAAATTTATTAAAATAGTTTAAAATTCAATCAATCATTTATGTGAGCTAGGCTTCAGAATAAGAATAAAATGATGTCATCAAAGTACATATCTACAAAATGCAATGCTGGAATTCTTCCATGTCAACTCCACAACCACCGTACGTCTTATATAATTTTTGAAAAAAGTCCTCCATCACGACTATAAACAAGAGAGGTGCAACCCTGTCCACAGTTCTTACTTAATATTATTGCTTTACTTACGAGTCCATTTAAAAATAGTACCGTGACGTATGACGTACCATTGTATAATAAAGTTTGAAGAGGATTAAAGAATCTGCGAGGTAATAATCGCGTAACTGCATTTAGAATTTGTTGGTGAGATAAAAAGTCCAAAGCTTTTTTGAAATCCACAGTTATTATTGTCCCATATTTTCCTCTTGTGTTAAACTGACTCTGAAGAAGCTTGTATATTTAGTGAAATATCATCGATATATCTATTCATCAGGGATCCTTTTTGATTGGGGCCAATAATCTCATTCAATGCAGATTATAATTGTTGAGCTAAAACTCCTGAAGGATATGGTATGATTCGTTGAAGACCATAATGACAAGAGCCCGACCTGTCCCTCTTCTTTGGAGTCAAAACTATTATTCGTTCGGTTAGTAACTTTGGCATCCTCCCTTTCTTTTCTGCAATTTATCACAGAATAATAATATGACATGATAACAACATTTCTTCAAAAGTATACAATACTTTTCTTTCTTAACAAATTCATCAAAAGAACTAAAAGTATTTGTTGTTGTAGAGACTAATTTAGTCATTATCATGTCCTTACCCCTAACTAAATACATGTCAGCAATACAAAACACCACGATTATTATTTTTTTGTTGTTGTTGTTTTGTTACGTAATAGTAATCATTCTCAATTAATGTTTAACTCATGATTCATCAAGGTAAAGGCATAAATTAGGGCGACTTCATGGGGATGGATCATATAAATTATTTGTTTTTTTTAATAACCGAAAATACTGAAATATTTAAACGAAATAGAGCAGTTAATTTCCTTCATTTTGAAAGTGCATATTTATTAAGATAAGTGAATTAAACAGTTTCCATATTAAAAATGAATTGATAGATTTAATCATTACACCTGTATACGTTAACTACGGTTGAGGCATTATATACGTGAGAACTTATATACATAAAGTATCGTGCAAAACGTTGTGTTGGTTTGACTATTGAGCTTTTTTGTTCTGCTGAAGTAGGTTACTAAGGCTACATAATCTTTGACTATTCGAAGGTCCCATCAATACTACACGAACGTTATTGAATAAATGAGTTGGACAATAAATCTTGGGTTTTTTGTTCTGAATAGTCAACCTTTTAACTACTTTTAACAATTGCAGTTTCGTACTGCAATTATATAATTTCGTACTAAGTATATAATATTTTATTCTTTAAACCATCACGTGTTATGATTTATGTTTTGCACTTGTTCAAATATAGTGTCACATTGCAGAAAAGTTAAAGTTTTCACATTTTGTATATTTCGAACTTATGTCATGTCTTCAGATGATTTGTTTTAATGAACGAGCACATGTTTCCCATCCCTTGTAGGTATTGTTGTCATTTTACAACTTTTTATAAATATTTTTCATCGTTCCAAAAATTATAGTTTTGTCAAATGAATCAACAGGTAAAAAAGTTCCTTCAACATAGTTTTATCACCTTAATCTTCCTTTAAATTATATTTGTCTTCATAAAATATAAACGTTTCTTCAAATACATAATCCAAGGTAAAAGCAGGTGAAAAATGAAATAACATTCCTGCTGGAGTTAACGATATAGAAAACACAAAACGCCATACTGGTTTAAATATTTTGCCGATACGGCGTTCTGAGACCCTTTCTCTCGGACTGTGACCCTAGGGAGTCATAGAGAAAGGGACAAATCTTTTCATTACGGGAATTTTTCTTTTTTTTAAACAGGCGACCAGAATGTCAATAGCTCTTTGGCTCTTTGTCTGAAGTTTCATGACTGCAACAAAGGCAGCCTAAGGTAAAAGCGGCCAAATATACAATCCATACCCCTCATATATCCAGTGAATTTATCGTGGTGTCAAGTTAGTTGTTCCTAATCAATGGCTGAGCTCAACGTACTTCAGTATTTATTAAAAAATACCCAGGCCGTTCATGGCCATAGATTTAACCCATCGTGAGCAAGAGAATAAATTATACTTTCCTCCCATTGATCCTCATATTATATCAATCCAAATAGTGTATGGCCATTACTTGAAGGCGGTTTTAGAATCTCTCTCTATATATATATATATATATATATATATATATATATATATATATATATATATATATATATATATATATATATATATATATATATATATATATATATATATATATATATATATATATATATATATATATAGGTATATATATACAGAGTGTACCAGCAAAATTTAGAAAATCGTAAATCAATTTTTGCTCGACTTCTAGAAACTTTATTTGACCTTTTATCAAGAAGCATCCGAAACAAATGTTGGAAAGCAAGATCTTGGATATCTTTCTTATTTTACATAGCCTCCTTTAGCTTCAATGACTGCATCAACACGGTGGCGGAAAGCAGCACAGCCCTTCTTGATGAAGTCGTTAGACATGTTGGCCCAGGGAGCAGTGATGGAGGCCTTGAGAAAGTCCACATTGAATGAGGAGTGCTGTTGTCTCCCTCTCCAAAAAGCCCCACATAGCAAAGTCCAGGAGATTGACATCTGGGCTTGAGGGTGGCCAGTAGTTTGCTGGCCAGAAATCGGCAAAATTCCTTGAGCAGAAGTCCTGGAACAACTTTGATGTGTAGGAGGGAGCTCCATATCCTGAGTCCACACATAGTTGCCACTTGGGTAATTTGCCTTTAATCAGGGCAAAACATGGTATCTAAGGACTTTTACGTAGACATGGGGTCAATTTTATTTCCGGCCCGAAAATAGTACGGAGGCATGGTCTTCCCGTCAGATGCCACGACTCCTAGAACCATCAGTTGGACTGGGTGTTTGGCTCTGTAGACTCCCTTGACTTCATCTACTGACTCAACAAGGTACCGATCATTTCTTCAATTGTAGACCTGGTCCACTGTAAAAATCTTCTTGTCTGAGAAAATTGTCAAAGTAGACTTGTTCTTGTGAAAAACTGAGCGAATTTTGGTGCATCTTTCGAGCCTCTTGGCCTTCATTTCCTCTGTCAAAAGATGCCTGGGCCTCATGACATAATATTTTAGGCTCAGGCCATATTTCAAAGCCCTTAACATGGTAGAAGTACCCACATCCAAGGTCCGAGCCAGTCTTCGAATAGACTTTGTGGGATCCTCCTTCACCGCCTCCTTGACTTTCCCAGAAAAACGTAAGTCCTCTTATTATTTGCTCATCCACTGCTTGAGTCCTGCCAGTACCTTTGCCATCCTTTAGAGACTTTGAAACATTGTAAACTGTAGCCAAAGAGCAGCCAACAATATCCACGATCTCTTTTTTGTCAACTTTGGCATGAAGGAGGTCTGTGATCTTCTCACGTTTCTTCTCCTCATGACTCATGGTGAAAAGTAAGTGAAAACTATGTTTTCTAAAAAGCGCTCTACATGGCTGGTACAACAGGAAGTTTTAATATAAAAAATCACTAAAGTTCGCCCCAGGGTAGCTAGAGATAATTAATCTAAATTATAGATTTTGCTGGTACACTCTGCATATATATATATATATATATATATATATATATATATATATCTATATATATATATATATATATATATATATATATATATATATATATATATATATATATATATATATATATATAGGGTTGTTCTTATTTTTCAAATGTTTGAAATGTTAGCAAACATTGTGGATTTTCTGTTTCTTGGTGATAAAAGAAGACGACATACAAAGTTTGAACAAAATCGGTCAACATTACGAGGTCGCGCAACGAGGTCAAAGTTTTAAAAATTTAGTAAAATATAGTTTTCCGCAAATTTCTTCAAAATGGTGGACGTTACAGACTTCAATCATAACTATTAATTTAAAGGAAATCTAATTTACTACCAAACGTATGTTAGATGTTTTTTAATAAAACAAAGTTTTCAGTAAAAACAAAGAAAAAAATAGAGTGTGTATTGTTAGCTTATTTCATAGCTTTTGTGTCAATTAACTTCACTCGCCTGTAGAAGATGACTTGTTCGCTTCAGAGTAAAATAGTACTTTTAAGTTTAGTAAAACTTTAGATGATAAATCCAAAAATGACCTTGGTTGCATTCTATCAATTCAGAATTCAGTAAACTCTGAGTTTACATTATATGATTCAGAGCCTGTATTGACCTATAAGAAATCGATTATGAAAAAAATAAATCATAATGCGTTTCTTAGATGTGCGTCAAGGTATCCTCTCAAATTTTACTTTGTCTCTGACGCATACATAATCCATTATATGCGTCATTTTGAACGCGAGATAGGCTTTTTTATTTTTTTATTTTTTTTATTTTTTTAAATGTACATATAACTCTCTACTTATTGTTATTTTGGATGTGTAGCAATAAAGTCTAAAAAAACTATAAAAAACCTCTCTACTTATTAAATTGACATGATTCAGTATACCAAAATATTAAAGCTGGTTAACCAAGCTTCATTTGATATGTTTGGTGTTCTAAAAATCGCTATACTTTAAGAGATATAAGCAAATACGTACTCTCCCCCAAAAATTGATCTTTTGATATGAGAATATACGATTACCATTTGGTAACGGCAGTTAGTGTTACCTGGATAGAAAGAGAAGGGAGAGAGTATTTTGCCTCACTTCTCTCCCTTCTTTTTTTCTTTCTATCCAGGTAACACTAACAATTACCAAATGGTAATCGTATATATATTTGAAAAATAAGAACAACCCTAATATATATATATATTAGGGCTGTTCTTATTTTTCAAATGTTTGAAAAGTTAGCAACATTGTGGATTTTCTGTTTCTTGGTGATAAAAGAAGACGACATACAAAGTTTGAACAAAATCGGTCAACATTACGAGGTCGTGCAACGAGGTCAAAGTTTTAAAAATTTAGTAAAAATATAGTTTTCCACAAATTTCTTCAAAATGGTGGACGTTAGAGACTTCAATAATATTATTAATTTAGAGGAAATCTAATTTACTACCAGACGTATGTTTGATTTTTTTTTTAAACAAAGTTTTCAGTAAAAACAAAGAAAAAAATGGAGTGTGTAATGATAACATATTTCATGGCTTTTTTGTATCAATTAACTTCACTCGCCTGTAGAAGATGACTTGTTCGCTTCAGAGTAAAATAGTATTTTTAAGTTTAGTATACCTTTGGATGATAAATCCAAAAATGACCTTGGTTGCATTTTATCAATTCAGTACAATCTGAGTTTACATCATATGATTCAGAGCCTGTATTGACCTATAAGAAATCGATTATGAAAAAAAATAAAAATAATGTGTTTCTTAGATTTGCGTCAAGGTATCCTCTCAAAATTTTACTTTGTCTCTGACGCATTTATAATCCATTATATGCGTCATTTTGTACGCAAGATATGCATTTTTTAATGTACATATAACTCTCTACTTATTAAATTGACATGATTTAGTATACCAAAATATTAAAGCTGGAGTACCAAGCTTTCATTTGATTTGTTTGGTGTTCTAAAAATCGTTATACTTTAAGAGAAATAAGCAAATACATTTTTGCACGTACTCTTCCAAAAAAATTGATCCTTAGATATGAGAATATACAATTACCACTTGGTAACTGCTGTTAGTGTTACCTGGATAGAAAGAGAAAGAAAAAACAGAAGGGAGAGAAGTGAGGCAAAATACTCTCTCCCTTCTTTTTTTCGTTATCTTTCTATCCAGCTAACTGATAGATAGAAGATAGATAGATAGATAGATAGATAGATAGATAGATAGATAGATAGATAGATAGATATATAGATAGATATAGATAGATCTAGTAGATGATAGAAGATAGATTGAGTAGTCACATGAGCATATAATGTTGTTTTGTATTGCCCAGACCTTATTATACAAATATTTGTAATTTCGCACTAACGTAATGTTAATAGTATGAAATACACGGCTAAACTATTAATTCAATAAGTTTAATTATTTGACGCCGATCTTATCAAAGTTTAGTGTTCTGCTATATTATTTTTATTAGTGGTTAAATTTCGATAAGAAGGTTAGACTTTATTCATTTCTAAAGCATCAGTGAAAATAAACTGAGTAAATATTCTTCAGGTTAGTTGAGTTAATAACAATAACGAGTTCACGCTCAATAAAGCAAGATGAATGTAAAACATATTGAAACATAAGTAGATTTCTTTAAAGCAATATTAAATCTTAATATATTTAAGTATCGCAACAATATTTCTTTGGCTCTCCAAACCTATTATTTTTTGTAGTAATTTTTTAAATCTTTCAATAATGTCGTTCATAAAAATTTCTAAGATAATTAAAATACTTTTTATTCCCGTAACTAGATTTACTAGTTTTTATTAGTGTTTTTAATTGTTTGACAATTACTATGTTATTATAATTATTGTATGATATTTATATATCTATAGAACAAATTGTACTTTTTTTTTAATTTAATTTGACGTATTTAAATATCTTGGGTTTAAGGACAAATAATTGCTAAAAGGATACTAATATCATATTTGGATTCATTGAGTATTATTTCATATTTCATTTGCTCAATCTAGTGAGTTCACCCAAAATTTGTCGATGTATGATATTCAAGTTCCGTATGATATCTCAAATCCATTAAAATATAGCAATTTAGAATAGGTACTTTGTACTCAGAACATTGTTTTGCTAGTAAAAGTTATATTAAAATTGAAAAAAAAAATTATCATCTTATTAGACTTATAAATTCAGATAAATATATATTTTAACTGTGTAATAGAGCTTCCATTTATTTTGTTAATGTTAATACTCCAAGGATAAATACAATGTATAAGGCATATTAAATTTAAAGTTCATCTACCTTATCAAAATATTGGCTTACATTCTTAGGGTTTTGGAAAGTGGAAAATCAATTCACCCATATTGGCGTCTTTTCGCTCGATTAAATGGATCTGAAAAGTAGTTTTGACTATTTCTTATCTATTGATCAAGTGTGCTGTCCGAATAAAAGAATTACAGTTGCCATGATCCGTGGAAGATGTTTGCCATTTTATCTTTGACATCTCGATGTTTCTTGACATTCTTTTCACACAAATGAGGTTGAAAGAAGGGGATTGCAGTCTTGACTTTAGTTTCTGATATGCCCCCATCAAATGTTGGGCTGCGTAACTCATTGAAAGTCTCAAAAGATTTGTCATATTTTTTTGGAATAAAAAGATAATTTATATGTTTCAAGATGTCTCTCATTTGATCAAACTCTTAAGAAATCATCTTTTAGACAGAGGCCATTATCTGATTGAGGGATCTACCATTATTTAAAAAAATTGGACTTAATAAAAATAAATCCCCAAGAATTATAAATAGTTCATAAAATCAAGGAAATTCATTAATAATGCCAGAGCAATTAAAAGCAAAGAGTTTGTCTAGCGCCTCAACTGTTGAACCATACGACAGCTTCTGCTATTAACTATATTTTTCTGAATAAAAAGTCTCAATCCGATTTTATTGCTACACTTAACTCAGGAATAAGATGTACTACACTTATAAATCTGAATGCTTCCATGGCAGTTTTTGAAAGAAGTTTGTGAGTATTTATTTACATTTATTATTGTTTGTATTTAATTTGATGGATATTAGTTTTATTTCAATTGATCAGTCTTAGTTTTTATTTAAATTCATCAATATTTTTTATAATCATACTTTACTCATTTTTTATTAAACTTGTTTATAAAGTTCAACAGTAATATTGAATACTCTGTCCAACTATTATATATGAGGAAAAAATGGATGTCCAATATTATATAATTTAATAATATTATTCAACTTTTATTTATAAAGTTTCCGTGAGAGTTATTTTTTTTGTCCATAAAAAGAAGATGTCTTTATTATAGTTGAAATATTTTTCTTTATCATTCATTCCACGACTTGCGAAGTAAAGAAAGAAGGTGATGTAAGCAAATACCCAATGATGTCAATTCGCTTCTTCACATTAGTTTCTTTATAATTTACATATACATCACTGGAGAGTTTATTACATTTATTCCTTTCTTTTCTACCTTACATTGTTATATTAATCTTATTATAAGCGATAATTCTTACAAGAACAAAAAATCTTGATTCTTTTAAATTAAATAAATGACAATTGAAATATTCCTTTTAAAATATTAGTGATTTTTGTTTGTAAATCATCTCAATATTTAGTTATAAGGAAATTTATAAAATATCCCCAGCTAGCACGGCAGATGAAGTCGGACCAATGACGACTGAGAGCACGCCGGGGATTTATAAAAGTTTATTAAGTAAAAATTCTAAATGTAACATACCTTGTATTCTATATACCTTGATTCACACATTCTCCCTTTCACACTCCCAAATATCCCTCACTTTTCTATCTCTATATATATGGCAGAGCCTTATAAGGAGAGTTACGACAATAGATTGGAACGCCACCTGGTGAAATATTATGTCGGGCTCAAAACAACGCAGGGAATGAAAAAAATTATTATTGTTCTTATGTTATTCTTAGAATAAATAAATCGGAATTTATGACAAAAACTGTGTCTATAAAACCTTTCATTATTGGGGGTATTGTTTCAGTAAATAAATACTCTCCTTATCCATTTAACTACATATTTATAAATGATTTACTAAATAATATAAAAAAATATATGTAAATCATGTGGTAAAAAAAAAATATCCATAAGAACAATTGTCCAAAAAATATCCTAAGTATTGATGAACTGGATTTATCATTGAACCCGATTTATATATCCCAGATTATTGAAATGATTAATTATAAATGACAAAATTATTTAAAAAAAAGATTTTTTTATAATTGGAATATATTTTACAACACGTAGTAAAAAAAAAAATATATAAATATTATTTATATTTTTTTTATAACTACGTGTTGTAAAGTATATTTCAATTGAATAAAAATATATTTTGTAATTTATAATTAATCATTTCACTAATCTGGGATATATAAATTATTATAAAATACATGAATTTGATAATTATTTACATACTTTTCTCATCACATACTTCTACTTCCAAATAAATTGGAGGTTTTATTAAACCTATTTTTTTACTATAGTCGTCTGTTCTCATAAATGTATTTGTAAACGAATTTGTATACACCTTGATATATATTGACATTGTGGTATATTCTCTAATGATGATCTATTTAGTTGAACTGCCATTTCTGTTATTGAAGATCCTATTTGTTTCATTTTACTAATCCTTTTACCTATAATTTAAATATTCATTCAACTTTTGTAAACTCCTAATAAATTAATCCGAACAAAATTAATCCCCCAGAAGAAGAATAGTTTCTTAATGAAATTTTTTTTTAAAGTAGATCTTTAAAGTTTATATTGTTTTTATACTTCGAAAAAAATATTTCAAAAGACTATTTATTTACAACTCTCTCGATAAATTATAAATATTGTGAGCCTGACTTGAGAGTCAGCTGCTAGACAGACAGGTCTCACGACGTAACTCTCCTTATAGGGCTCTGATATATGGCAGTGCCTTAGAGTAGGAGAGTCTGGACGAAAGACTGATGAGTCAAAACCAGGCTTGTGAACGGAACGCAAATTGAACGGCGTTCAGCTGAACGCACGTTCAATGAACGGAACGCTGAACGGAACGCAACTTTTTTTTGAACGCTGAACGTTGAACGCAAAAAAAAAATAGCTTTGCGTTCAGCGTTCAGCGTTCAATTTTTCCAAACATTTCAATGTAGTTTTGATTAAGTATTTTTTTCTGGGATATAAACAAGGGGATGAAATATTATAAGAAGAACTTATAAACTACTCTCCCACGAACTCTCTATAGAATAGTAAAGCACTTTTTTTAAATTTTACCCCAAGTGACAAAATTTACACACAATTGAATGACCTTTTTATTCATTCATTCTTATTACAAAATAAACAACTTATTTAGTATTTAGGTATGAAACTATTGTTGAAATAAGTTGAGATTAAGTCTGACTACGGGATATTCATCTGGGCTGTGGACTCGGATCATGGATTTACTCATTTAGATGGACTCGGATTCGAGGACTCGATAACTTAAATATTAGGACTCGGATAGGAGGGCTCTAGAGTTAAAATCTTAGGAATCGGATACGAGGACAGTATTAGTTTCGTCAGCTTTTTCCATTTCGTCATGGAGAATAAATGACAGTCTACGAGCAAACAAAAATATAAATTTACAAGGTTAGTCCCTTTACGCTTCCTAGTAATTAGCATAGTTTGGTAAACATTTTATACTCGCACGTCACAATTATATATGGATGTTTTGATGACTATAGATGATAATTTATTATTAATTTGGGTATTCTCCTGGATATAGCAGATATATAGATTTTTAGGTGCCATGATGGTCGCGAATGTCTCAACCAAAGTACTCTGAGGAATGTAAGATCAATTATTTACACATTCCCATAGGCCAAGCGACCTAGAAACTTGTTGTTGTTGCTTTAAAAAAAAGATAATATGACGCCATTGTTCAGCCAAAAAATTACCCTTACAACAGTTGCAGTTAATATTTTGCGTTTTGTTTGGTTCCTTGCATAAATTTAATGTTAATAATTGATATTGAGATTAAGTTATTTTCCAATGACGAAGACGATATTAACTTCAATTTAATGTAGTAAATGGTTGATGCGTGCTTATATAATATTAAATGTGTTTTATATTGCAGAGATGATAAAAAAATACATCTCTCTAAAATAAGATGTATTCATTTAATGTTGTTTTATAATATTAATTTGTATTATATAGCTTTGATCTCGAATTAGTCTTGATTTATTACACCTTAAATATGATTATAATTTAAAATGTAATGTATCCATTACGAAGAAAGTAGGGATCCAGTTACTCATACATCGAAGGTTTAAAATACTATTTTGCAGATTCTTAATATCGAACTCGGACTCCGTTATTCGAAAATAAGCGAGTCTGGTCATCGCGACACTTTTTAAAATATATTTGATCTGAAGTTGTTTTTAATAAGATTGAAATAGTTAAGTTTCTTTCATGCTGACTGGCGTGTTTGTCTTTTATATGTGGAAAACTATTTATATAATGATTATTTGATACGGGTCAGGAAAAAATATATAAAAGTTGGGGTTTGATCAGGGGCACCCAACCTTTTTCTTTGGCGACCCCCTATAGAAAAATCTCCAGTCTGGCGACCCTCTTATGTAGTGAATATAGACGTTCTGCGGACCCCAGGTTGGGAACCCCCGGGTTAGATCCAGTCAACAAATTTATATAATTTGAAAGTCGGTTCGGGCTCATTTTTATTATAAACCCCCTAAATAGTACTTCCATTTTTCAAAATTACACATTGTTATTTTTTAAATATTTGAACGCTGAACGCTAACGGAACGCTGAACGCAAAAACATTGAACGGAACGCTGAACGGAACGCTATTATTTTTTTAACGCTGAACGGAACGCTGAACGCAAAAAAAGCTGAACGCTCACAAGCCTGGTCAAAACATAAGCTGACAAAACCCATAACAAACAAATTTCATATCATAAATTAATAGGTGTTAGGATTTAATAGTAATTTTAATGTTTTAATTGCTCTTTTTCTGGGTAAGTTTTAAGCGAAACCTATTTTGATGACTGATCCTAGAGATATAAAATATAAAAACAAAAAGGTTTTGTGATTGATGAAAGGCTTCCCACATTACGAATAAAATTAGAAATGCAATAATATTGATATTCAACATATAAATCCTATTTCTGCTCAAAATAGTAGCAAAATCATAAAAATATGCAATTCATAGCAAATTCAACTCAATGACCATCTTTTTACATTAAATATATCCCGTTTGATTTATACAAATAACATTAAATTTGCTATTAAATCCAAACACCTATTAATTTATGATATGAAATTTGTTTGTTTGGGGTTTTTGTCAGCATGTTATGCAAGGTCTGTATAATCAAGGTAGTTAAAAACTTTACCTAGAATAAGAGCAACAAATGATCTTTCCGGAGTAAAACAACAACCTTGGAAGCATCCACATACTGCCATCGGAGAAAACTTATGTCTAAAGGCAATCCTATTGTGCATCGCACAATTCAAGAGTAGAATGAGGCTACTGCCAATATTCTCATTTTACTCTTGAAACTGATTGGACTCCAGAACGATCATTTGTTGCTCTTATTCTGGGTAAAGTATTACGAAAAACCTATTTTGATGACTGATCTTATAGATATAAAATATAAAAACAAAAAGGTTTTGTGATTGATGAAAGGCTTCCCACATTACGAATAAAATTAGAAATACAATAATATTGTTATTCAACATATAAATCCTATTTCTGCTCAAAATAGTGACAAAATCATAAAATAATGCAATTCATAGCAAATTCAACTCAATAGCCATCTTTTTACATTAAAATATATCCCCTTTAATTTATAAGAATAACATTAAATTTGCTATTCAATCCAAACACCTATTTATTTATGATATGAAATTTTGTTTGTTATGAGATTTTGTCAGCTTTTGTTATGACTCATCAGCATCTCGTCCAGACTCTGCTACTCTAAGGCACTGCCTTGGTGTGATGGTACAATTGAGTTCAGGCTCTTGTTATCACTATTCTCTTTCCTCGTTTGAGGAAAAACAGATTCAAATATAAAATAAATACCTTCCGTTCCGGTCGACTTGGCCTACTTCATAAATGAAATAAATATTCCTCAAAAGAGGAAAGACAGAGTGATAACAAGAGCCTGAACTCAACTGTACCAAGGTATATAGAAATACAGGTAGGTCACTCTCAAACATAAACAAAATGTGACATCACTGGAAGGATTGTTTACCAGGGTTTTCAAAGGTATGCAATTATTTAATAACACGAAACTTCGATCACTGATATTTGAAATAGTGTTGATTACGTTATTTAATGAAAAAAGAAAATATATATTTACTCTATAGTATTTCTAATTATATTCCATTTTCATTCAAAATGGTTGAGCAAGTATTGAAGCTGGGATTTTTTAGACTTTACCAAATGTGTTTCAAGAGAAAATTATACGTAGAAAATAAAGAATGGACATAGGATCATCCGGTTAATTATTTAGTGACGTCACATGTCTGCTTCATCAACCAGCAATAAGCAGTGCCCAAGAATATTTTTTTGTGGAGTCCCAAGGAATGATTCCGGGTTTCTTGATGTGGATGAGACAGAGGTAGGTCTCATGAGGACGTGAATGTCACCCATCATAGAAGAAGCCGCCGGTAGGCAAAGCGGCAGATTCTCCGATGAAGGAGTCATCAACTAAGCCCACCCTCGTTTGATGGAGTGAGACTCGACAGACTCCCGACCGAGACCCTGGCTTTGAATACATGACTCTTCATCCGGTTTTTATTTGTAAAAACGATTAGTAGTTTCATTTAACCCTGAGAACACCTATCAATGAGATAGTAATCTAAGTCAAGTCTGTCTCAGAAAAAGGTACGTTTTGATAGAATTAGGATAAATTATTAAGTTTATATTCATGATTGTTTTGTATATATTTTTCATTAGTATGGAGCCCCAAAAATAACGGATATGATGTTATCCAGTTGCAGTCCAAGAAACGCATCCTTAGTGCTTAGCTCTGCGTTCACTAAGACTGAGTTAGAGCGTCTCGCCCTCAGAAGTTTGATTCGCGTAAGAACCTTGGTTTATGGATATGAAACCCAACAGTCCCACCATTATACCCTTTATTGACTGTCTTTGTGTTCACTAAAGCTGTATGAGGACACCTTGCCACTCATGAAGTCCTCTCTACCTACGTCAAAACGCTCCCAAAAAGTACATTTGTACTCCTCTTGAAGGCTAACCTTAGCCTACTCAACCTTCCCCACCACATGCAAAGAAGAATTTGTGCATAATTAATATACAAAAGCGGTCGAAGTTATTTGTGAGCTTCACCGAACCGAATTATGGAGGAAGCTGATCCATAGTTAATGAAGATGAACTTTTTTAAACACTTGTGGAACAAAAAAAAAATCACCATCTGCCTCACGAAATCGTAATTTCAATCCACAAACACAATAACCTGCAATGGCAGAACCTCTAACACAAATTTCAAAGTCAAGCGATTCGGGTGTAAGATGAACTTGCTGCTATATAGCAAAATATCAGGAGGAGCTCCCATCGAATAATAATTAGGAATTCAACCTAAAAAGTCACATCTAAAAACTACTCCTAGCGTTTTCTCTGAAGCATGAAGCAATTTTTTCTGGAAGTCATGGTATAGTAGATACTTTGGCGCCAATTACGCCGCTCAACTTGGAGAGTTATGTGCCCTATAATATTATTATAAATATATAGTATATGTTTATAATAATCTTAATGAAAGCATGCACACCATCATGAAGTTTTTGTATAATTCAATTATTTGTTATGTATTAGTATTCGTATTTTTGAATAATAGTCATAATATTAAATCTTATAACATTATGATTTGAGGTTTATCAAACTTTAGTTAAAGTTATAGGTTTGCTCAGAGGACCCTGCAAAATATTTTTTTCTTATTAACTTTTGTGAAATCCATGAATGCATTATTAATTACATTTTTGTTTACTTATAGATACCTCCGATGTGATGCCTTGAAAGAGTGAATTCGAGCAGACTTATTCTAGTAAAGTGGCGAAGAAGAGGAATGCCCACATTCGTTGATATACTAAGATGATATTCCAAAAAATATAACTCCTTGCAACTAAGTTGTCTAACTACTAGGACGCGATGGAGCAACTCGATACGAAGGACCTATCAACGTTCAGCTCACTGATAATATACAAAAATGTATTATTTACATTAAACATTACACACAAAAAGAAATATGGGATATGGTTGTTCAAAAAATGTATATGAAGTTTGGCCATGTTTTAACCAAGAAAGGAATTTGTTTTATTTACAATGGCCCTGATAGCACGGAAATAAATTTTATTGTAACTAAAATACAGATTTTACTTTATAAATTAAGAAGCACAAAATCCCCCCAATCGAAAAATGATTTTAAATATGTAAATAGAATTGTTGTTGAGTTTTGATTTTGTTTTGTTTAATATTAGTTGTGTAAAATTTTATGTTTGTACGTGTAATGATTGAGTTTTTTTTTGATGTTTGGTAACATTCAAAATAAATGTTGTACGAAAGTACAAAAAAAAAAAATAATAATAATGTATTATTTAGGATAGGATAGACGACGACTGAAGGAGTATCATCATGACGTCAAAGATTTACGGAAGAAAAATCACTTTTTAACATGGGTGGGATGGAAAATTTTCGTGAAACTACAATTTACTCTGAAATATATACAATGAAAAAATAATGCTGTTTAAGTTTGTTTACTATAAGTGTAATTATTCGTTTAAGTTCGTCTTCAATTCTTATTTGACAAGTATTGGAATCTATTTTATTCATGGCAACTAATTAATTAAAACAATTTTCTTAAAAAACGGCAGGGGTAAATGAATGCCATAAATGCAACCATAAAAAATGAGTGAACTTCTTTAATGGAGGTTTTGTGACTAATAGTACACATCATTAATTCTTCAAACTTAATTGATTTATATTCATCGGATGAATCAGTTCTGTCATGTAATTTAATGTTTCGCTGCTGGTACTATTGCTAATAGATTGCGTAAGACATTTCAATGACAATAGATGTTTAATGCAAGTTTTGTTTCTTATTGATATTCATTTTATTCATACATCTAATTATTGTTTTGTATTTTAGAAGATAACTTCATTTGGTTTCAAATGTAATTTATAACATATGCATGTGGTATTACTTCTAGAATAATATATATATATATTTTGATAGAATGTACTACAATTTTTTTTCGTACAAAAAAATTACATCTTTATATAACGAACAAATGAAACAAAACAATTTATACCTATATTATCAGTAAATATAAAAAAATATTTTTTTTATTACTGAAATATTGGGGGGGGGGGGGGGGCATTCATGGATTGGACTCTGTATTAATAAAATTGGATTTGTGATGTTAAAATCATTATTTCCGATAGAATTTACAACAAAATACTGATAAAAATAAATATTCACACTTTGGTTGACTTAATTAAATGAATCGAAATATTTTGCCAAGGAGAGTATTAGCATTTCGGAGGCCAATTGAAACCATAGAAGATATTTATTATTGGTATGGGTAGAGGTGCAGCAGAAGACACAGTAACATGTCAATGTCCAGTCAGGGGAGCTTTGAAGTGTGCATTGTAGCAATTTCATTAACAAAGACGATAGAAAAAGCAGAAGGAGACACTGAAGCCTTATGGGCTGCTTGCCCTACAAGATTCCACTTTATGATGATGTGAGTAATCCGAATGGCAAATTATATCAAAAAATATAGTTCCGGCAAGATCCTTATAATTTAGACAATTGGACTCTGATCATTCAAGTGACAAATTCGAAGTCCCGGAGAACGAGAGCTCTATCTCTTGAGGCTAAATTCATTACTTCCATTGACTGGGTGCAACACATGCTTACTTCCTCATGATTGAGATATAAATTTTGCCCAAGAGGCACACGGATGTCTTTCTAATGAGTGCTTAATCGAATACTTCAGTCTATGGAGTAAACTTGCAGGGACTTTCGCTTTCAGAAGTTAATTTCTTCTAAGCATTTTTGTGAGTGAACTCGATTCGGAGGATCCGAAGTGGGTTGACAAAGATGTCAAATAAATGTTGAAATCATAGAAATGTGAGCCAAGATCTAAAATTAAGTTTCCTTAGAAGATGGATGAGTATGATACTTGAAATTAGTAGAAAGGATAACAACCTCGTCCACAACTATTCATAATCAAAGTAATAAAATAACTAAAACTATTTAATCAAAGAATTATTTTAAATTATTTTTATTTTCTCTAAGAAAAATAACATCAATATTATTATCAATATTATTGATTGAAGTTTCGAGAGTTAAAGAAATTAATCCCTTTGAAGTCCCTGGTAAACAACCCTTCCAGTGGGTGTCCAGAAGAAATGGACCAGGAAAATATGGACTAGGAAGAAATGGACCAGGAAAGAATGGACCAGGAAGGAATGGACCAAGGTAGAAAAGGAGAATTATGACTCATGGAAGAAATGGACCAAATGATATTAGGAAGAAATGGACCAGGAAAATATGGACTAGGAAGAAATGGACCATGAAAGAATGGACCAAGAAGAAATGGACCAAGATAGAAAAGGAGAATTATGACTCATGGAAGAAATGGACCAAATACATAGGTAGGCAAGATTTTGAGTGAAACATACTTTGAGTGAAGTATTGTTTAAATACTATTTCTCATATAAACTGAGTAAATAATAACAACAAATGATTTATTTTTGCAATTATAAATAAATACTCTCTTTATTTATGTCAAATGTAGTTCAAAATCACCCAAATTATTGTAAATAATACGTATTGTCTTAAATAACGAAAATACCGATGTTAGAAGCACTCAAAAATTAAATACATAAACAAAAATAAATATATGCCTAATTTCGGACGAGATTGTTTTAATCTTTAAATAAAAATATTTGTATTTAAAATATATCTCAATAATGTAAAAATTGAATAAAACTTGAAATCAATGATAAGCAATCAATAATTTACAACTGCTCCTGAAACTATAGTTTTTCGTGGAATGATATTCCATTTATTCCATATTATACGCGACCGAAATTGGGCATTCATTTTTTGTTAACTATTTAATTGATTGGAATATCGGCTTGCGTCCGAAACTTGACACCTATTCTCTCACTATCATATATTTATTAAGTTACTTCATATTTACAATTTCTTAGATATAACATACTTGTTTATTGAAAAATTATAAAATATAAGTTGATAATTACTTTTAAAAATACCAATCCACAAATCAGAGATAAACCGCAGCAACGCAACATAAATACAACAAAATGATGAAAAACCTGCTTCTAATTTTGGACACTTAAATTTTGGATTAGAGGTGTTTCGAAAAATGAACAATATTCGAGCTTCTAAGAAGAGGTAACCGTTATGGACATCAAGGATATTATTCTTAATTATATAGATAGAAGAAAGTTTAACTTTATTAATATTTTTTATATTTTTATTCAACTAATGCAATAAAACAATATAATGTAGAGAGCGAAGTTCTGTTTCATATAGAGGCCTTTTTCTAAGAAGGATATATAATTAGTGAACAACAGCAACATTTAAAAATAATTAAGAAAGTAAATATAAGAATGAATCATTGCACAGGACCCGAGATACATGCATAAATAATCATTTAATGTGTGTTTTCATTTCAGCGCATAACTAATTTTAAAATGCGCATTTATTTCAAAGTAGCAGTCTGCATCCTATTTAAAATTTTCATTCAAATTTGTTTGTTTGTTTGTGATTATATTGTTAACTATTTTTCCGGTAAAAACCCTCTAAAACAAAAATCGTCTTACCACCTCAAAATCATCTTCAGAAAATTTGGTCAAAATCTAACGTTGCAATTTTTAAAAAATCGTCAAAAAAAGTTTTGGTGAATAAATAAACATGGCGATGACGAATTTCCTGGGAGTTTACAATCTCATTAAAGCACTCTCTAAGCTCTCAAAACTATTCACTGAAATTTTTGTCAAGATCTAATTAATCGTTCGGGAGATACTGGGAAACGAACGAACGGAATATTCTTTTATTAGTATAGATTACTTTTTCAAATCCAAAAATTTAATATCTCATATTCTACCTCCAAGATAAATATCAAACTAATAACGGTTAAATTTAAACAAAACCTAGATAATCTGCGACCCGTGGACCCTTTTGTGGCCTTCGTGTACTCCTAATTGGATTATTTCGACATAACTTGGATCTTATGTGGCCCTTTATGTAAAAATAAATTGCCCGCCCTTTAAAAATAGACAGTAGAAAATTATTTATTTACTTTAAAATGTTTTATTCAACTCTTCAAAATAACTAACAAAAAGAAATTTCCAATCACAAAAAGTCTCCACGACTTTAAAAAAGCAATCACCTCCATCTCGTTCCCACTAAAATCATGGACGTCGAAATAAATTAACACCTTAGAAATTTTAAATATTCTCAATCCTCCTTTTGAATATACATAATAGGAAGAGGGGTTGATGTTCAAGGCTCCTTCACCGGACTTGATGATTTTCAAATCATTTTGGACTGCCATGGAGCTAGGTTCATCAGGAGATCATGGTACATCGTTCATAGAAAAACAGGACTGAGAGGTACATTAGCAAATTCCACTAAGAGGAACAGGTCTTCAATATGGAGGAGGTTATGGTAGGAGGGCCCCTTCCTGAAGACGAAAAATATAACCCCTCTCACGAGGACGAGGGATGGGAAGTCCTAAATCGAAGAAGGGGGATGGGACTCCTCTCCCGAAGATGAAGGATTGGACTCCTTTCGAGGACGAGGGATGGGACTCCTTTAAGGAAGGCGAGGGACGGGAATTTGGTGTCTTTCTGGAAGGGAGGCGACTGACTCGAGGGGGTCCAAGGCATTGTCTGTATGTGTTGAGATGCCTTTCCTTTCTCATGTCAGGAGTCTTGAGCGTCCCAATTGCCCAGAGAATGCAGAAGGAGGGAGAAAGGCAGGGAGCGAGGGATCTCCGACTTGTTCTTTCATAGTATAGAAAAAGTAGTGAAAGACTCGGATCTTTGGAGGCTCTTTTTTTTTTTTGTTGACTGTGAAGCCAACCCTCACTCTATCCCTACAAATATTCCATTTATAATAATCTCGTCCGAAATTAGGCATATATTTCTTTTTGTTTATGTATTTAATTTTTGAGTGCTTCTAACATCGGTATGTTAGTTATTTAAGACAATACGTATTATTTACAATAATTTGGGTGATTTTGAACTATATTTGACATAAATAAAGAGAGTATTTATCTAAAAATGCAAGAATAAAATCATTTTATGTCATTATATACTCAGTTTATATAAGAAATAGTATTTGTACAATACTTAGACATATTCCACTCAAAAACTTGCCTACCTATGTATTTGGTCCATTTCTTCCATGAGTCATAATTCTCCTTTTCTACCTTGGTCCATTTCTTCTTGGTCCATTCTTTCATGGTCCATTTCTTCCTAGTCCATATTTTCCTGGTCCATTTCTTCCTAATATCATTTGGTCCATTTCTTCCATGAGTCATAATTCTCCTTTTCTACCTTGGTCCATTCCTTCCTGGTCCATTCTTTCCTGGTCCATTTCTTCCTAGTCCATATTTTCCTGGTCCATTTCTTCCTAATATCCTTCAGTGATGTCACATTTGTTTATGTTCGAGAGTGACCTACCTGTATTCCATATACCTTGAACTGTACCATTCTCACATTCTCCCTTTCACACGCCAAAAATATCCCTTTCTATATAAAATATATATTTCTATCTCTATCTATATACCTTGATTTCAAGCAACTTTTTCGGCCAGTGATTGTTGACATGCTTTATCTTCCCCTCCCTCTCTCCTTCATGTTGGCAAATAACATCCTTAAGAGATTAGACACTAAACCTTCTTTCTCAGAGGTTTTATATTGGATAAAACAAATTTTCCGTATGTCAAGCCATTTGGGAGCGACAATGGCCGCGAACGAATTAACGGAAACGCCCCTCGTATCTTAATGTATTATTTTGTCAAAATAATTTTGATATAATTTCATCGATAAAGCTCTATTAATCTATCTGTGCATGAGTTCAATATGACGATAGAGACACTGGCGATAAAAGGTACTTGAAAGTATGTCTTGTTTTGACAGCTGTTCCTACACGTGTGTGATGATTGTTTTTCTTTTACTATTGCTAGGAGAGTATTTACTACGGAATTTAATTGTCTCATATATATTTAACTGAGTTATATTAACTCCGTAGTCGGCCGGCAATGAGCATGGAAGCCCCCAAACCGAGGAAATCGTCCTCCAAGAAGAACAAAAAGTCCTGGCGTCTCAACTCCGACGTAGGAGAGGTAGAGGACTTCCTAGAGGATCGCCGTCTTGAAGAACGCCTCGGTGGATCCTTCGATGCTCGCAAAGATGTGGAACTCTTTGTCGTGGACACCGTGGCCCCAAAGGAAGAATCCAAGACAAAAGATAAGAATAACAAGGAGAAGCCCCTTAAATGTTTTTCCTCCCTGGAGAACCACTCAGCCATTCAGGACCCTGTTCGGGTACGAAACCACGTTAAAACTCCTGCAGAGCGTGAAAACCCCATCATCAAACACCTACGAAAGAAAGATAAGCTCAAGGATAAGATAGCCAAGGTCCATCGGGACTCACACGCCATTAAGAAGAGCGCGCAGAAGGCCAAGCCAATTCGTCGCTCTGAGTTTGATTTTGATCTCTGGGAATCAGGTGAAGTGGCGAACAGCCTCATTGAGAGCGAATGGGTTGGTCCCGAGAGTAGGAAGCAGGCCTATGGGAACACTCGGGTTAAGGCGCCCAAGACAGTGAGTGACAAGACTTCAGAGCTGCCCGCTGTTGAGCTACCACGGGGTGGAAGCTCTTACAATCCCAGTTTGCAAGACCACAAGGATCACATCTGGCGAACTGCCCTCACGGAAATCAAAAAGGAAAAGGATATTCGCCGAATTGAGAAGCATACCACGGACATGTTCCCCTCCCGACGTAAAACTCACGCAGAAGAGTTCAAGGAACTTGCACAGGGCTTGCCGGTCTTGACCCTGATATGGACAAAGACGACTCCGACGATGAAGAAACTCTGGTCGATGGAGAAATCATGGATGATGTTGAGATTGTTGGCTCAGGGGAGATGCACAAGCTGAAGACTCGCAAGCAGAGGAAGAAGGAGCGATCCTCCAAGGCTGCACTTCGACGTCGTGTGCTTCATAAGTCCAATCTCTCCAAGGAGCAAAGTATATTCCGTCTCAAGACCTTTAAGAAGGAGCTCGACTCCATGGATAACCAGATCGTAGAGCGGACTCAGAAGCGCAGTGCTGCCAAGGAACATCGGCGTAAGTTTGAGCCCCTCAAGCTGGGCCACTACAAATATGAGGAAATGGAGGAACCCGTTAAGCTGACCGAGGAGTTGACTGGTAATCTGAGGACTCTTAAGCCCGAGGGAATCTCCTTGAGGAGAGATATAATAGCATGCAGAAGAGGAACATTATTGAGACCCGTGTTATGGCCAAGAAGACGCGAAAAGCCATTGGCGGCAAACTTCGTAAGAAGAAGGTGGAAAAGAGAAGCTATAAAATGGGATGGGAAAAGAATTAAAATGGTTTACTATATGAAATATATTATGCTTTTTAATAGTTATAGGTTGTTTGCGTTTTAATTTTAGAGGTTTTTACGATAACTTTTCTTTTTGCTGCTTGGGACGACGAAACTGTTTTTTTCATTTTGTTCAACTAAAAAGCCATCTTCAAAGGGAACTTTAATAAATAATAGGAGTGAGAGATTCTTGCAATAGCAATAATAATGAGCAAAATTACATTTGTTAACGGAGAAGAGGGATTCCATTCATTTACAAGTTTATGGGTCTTTGTAATTGTAGTTGTTGGTAATTATTAATATTCATGTACGACCTCATAAATAGTAATATAAATTTATATATTTTTGTGATCCAAATAACTTCGGGTATGAAGCCCATCGGATTCCATTAGGATCTCCCTTTTAACAGGACGTATATTGTTCTTGAATTAGCGTTGGAGTTTCCTAAACCCTTAGTTATTCTTATACAATACGTGGTATATCAGGTCGAGCTTAAGGTAAATATTTATACATTATCGGGCTGTGGATGATTTTAATACCGACTTGACATAGAAAGAGAAAAAAAACTGAAAACATAGAGACATCTCTCTGGCCTCTCTTTTTATTATAGTATTAAACCTCTCCCTTTTTCATAACAAAGCTGTTATTATTATTATTGCGTTACATTAAACAGCTTGAGTTATTAATTCTAGAGGTGGAACCTTGATACGGAGTTCCCCCTGTGTCCGGAGTCACTTATTCGACAGGATTCCTGGACGAGAGGAACTCCATCGTCTCTTGTTGGGACTGACTTGTTCTTATGGTAGGTAGTTCAATGCCTCCCTCGTCACTGAAGGCTCTCTAGGCTTCCTCTCAAAGCTTATTAATTCTCTTAGCATTTTTCTGGCCAATTTTTACGACGAAAGTGAAGGAGGAAGACAGTAAGACCGACCCTCATAATTCATCTAGAAGATGGTGAGTGCCGAGGAGACG
Organism: Caligus rogercresseyi; assembly: GCA_013387185.1. Taxonomy (NCBI): domain Eukaryota; kingdom Metazoa; phylum Arthropoda; class Copepoda; order Siphonostomatoida; family Caligidae; genus Caligus; species Caligus rogercresseyi. The sequence continues at coordinate 12,962,535 of CP045894.1, forward strand.
CCCACCCGTTTCTCCTGTGCTCACACCATGATACGACTCTTCACGGAGACTCCCTCATCTCTCGTCGGGACTCATTTGTTCCTATTGTAAGCTATTCTGTGATCTCCTTGTCACTATAAATCTTTATGACATATTCTAATAAATAATTTATTTGTTTTTCCGGATAGCTTAGGCTCTAATTATCGTCATTGACCATATATAATAGCGTAGCTGGACTAAATTATCAACCGACGAGTGATCCAGGACGCCGGAAAGTGATGTAGGATAGTAATAATTCATCTAGAAGTACGGAATGTACATCAAAGACAGTCCTCAAGGAGGAGGCATGTGCGATAAACGGCAAGGAGGACTGTGAAGCACGAATTGAGAGTCCATGGGGGACGTAGCCAACGGTTTCTCCTTTGCTCACATCAAGATACGGCTTTTCATTCAAAACCACCACACCCGAGTCGGACTGTGATGTGCAATATAAAATGTGTTATTTTTGTTACAAATCTGATATATACTTTTTCAATAATAAAAACGATGGCTTTTATTTTAAAGTTTCACCGTTTTTCATAATAGTATAATTCAGTGCTTTATTATTTATTTCATTACATTTAGCGTTTTGTTCCAATACTGGTTTTTAAGAAGGTTATCATTTTCACACCATATCCAATAAATCTCAGTCTGATGGTTTTTAATGGTTAGTAAATGGCTATTAAAGTAAGATATTTTACTTTTTGTATTAAGAAAATTATAGATTTTCATTAACTATTTTAAAATATATTTTTAGTTTTCTAAATAAGAAGAAAATATTGTCAATGTAAAAAATCGTCAAAAAGGCATATATATAAATATATATAATATAATTTTTCGAAACATTTTAGTTTATTCTATTATAATATCAATCCCTTATATAGGCATTTCTTTCACCTTATTAAGGGCGTAAATATATGTAAATGAGATGTTTCATATATCGGCGTTGCAAGGTCAATTCAAAATGCTGTCTTGCCCTGATTTGCATAAAGCACAAAACTGGTGCATTTATTTTTATTAAATATTTGCTGATTAGAAACTACCAATTGCCAAATTGTTATTTTTCACCCGAAAAAAATTATCACTAAAAATTAAGCTTATGACTGATTCATATTATTTCACAATTTCATATTTTGATAATATAAATGAATGACCTTGTAAAACTTTTACTTTCGAAATTCGTTGGTGAGATATTATCTGGATTACGAGTAAATACGAATATTAAAACAAGCTAATATTGTTTTTGAATCAACTGTTGTGCGTCTTCAATTTTGGACGCTGTTCTTATTTGAATCTCAAACTATAAAGTACTCTCGGAAACGAAATGGACTTAAAGTTATTCATCGACGAGGAATATGTCATAGCGTTCTGTCGAGATCGAGGCTTACTTTGCAGGAGCTTGCTTTGTCCTGCATGTTTAGCCCCCTGCAAAGAGGCTAAAAACGAAGACAGTTTTTCGTTGTCCTAAAAAAGTCTGCAATAAGGAGTTTTCGATTCGTATTGGCAGCGTATTTGCCAAAAGCCACCTTCCCATTTCCAAGATTTTACATTTACTGTTCCAAGGCCAGTCCGTGACAGAGTTCAAGAAGTCGGGGTGAATAAAACGACGGTCATGGAATGGTACAAGACCTTCCGAGCTGTCTGCTCAATATATCTCTGAGAGCATCCGGTTCTGTTAGGGGGGCCAGGAAGGATCGTGGAGATTGACGAGTCGAAGTTTGGGAGTCGAAAGTATAACCGGGCAAGTTAGTCGATGGCCACTTGGTTTTTGGATGTGTAGAGAGAGGCCAGGATGGTGGTTGTTTCTTATAAGAGGTGGAGGAACGTAGTGTCGGAGTTCTTTTGCGAATGGTTGAAGATAGAATTGCGCAGGGATCCACGATTATATCTGATGGGTTTGCTACCTACCGACGGATATCTGACATGGGTTATAATCACCTAACGGTGATTCATCAGCGTAATTTTGTCGACCCTCTTACAGGTGCCCATACTCAAAATATTGAATGTCTATGGTCCCAAGTAAAAAGGTTTATGAGGCAAATAGATGTCATGAATACTTCGAGGGACCTTTTCCAAACTTATCTTGATAAATTTTTTGTTAGAAAACTGTTATCCATTCAGACATTCTTAACAAAATGCTGGATTTGATTGCTAAAACAGTATTCTCCACCGATCGGGATTCAAGCGGAATAGTTAATTCATTATAGTATTTGTGTCAAGATAATATATTGTTGATGTGAGCGTCGGACTATAAATATGAGGTGTTGAATTTATATTTTTGATATATAATATTCATATCCTTGCATTTTAGAGAAAAAAATGATATTTTGGAAATATCAAACATTTGTATAACATTTATAATATATATATATATATATATATATATATATATAATATATATATATATATATATATATATATATATACAGGGTGATTCACTTAATTGAGACTCACATATTACAAACTACAATCTTGTATTAAATTTTACATAAATAATTTTTAAACAAAAATGATAGCACAATGTGTAATTTACAAAATGTATTTCAATAAATTTTCACATATCCTCCTTTGGACTTCACTACAGCTTTGAACCTCCTCATGGTGGATGCAACACAGGCAGGAATCTCTTCCTCAGACAAAGATTTTCACGGTCCAGGCCACCCACAACAGTCAGAATGACCGGGTTTTATCTTGAAAAAAGGAAGACATCCCCGTGCAGCTGAGGACTCTCTTCAGAAGGCAAAAGCCACCCTCAGTCATGGTCTGAGCTGAGAAGAGATTCCTGCCTGTGTTGCCTCCACCGTGAGGAGGTTCAAAGCTGTAGTGAAGGCCAAAGAAGGATATGTGAAAATTTAATGAAATACATTTTGTAAATTACACATTGTGCTATCATTTTTGTTTAAAAATTATTTGTGTAAAATTTAATACAAAGATTGTATGTAGTTTGTAATATGTGAGTCTCAATTTAAGTGAATCAGCCTGTATATACATTAGGGTTGTTCTTATTTTTCAAATGTTTGAAATGTTAGCGACTTTGAGCATTTTCTGTTTCTTGGTGATAAAAGAAGACGACATACAAAGTTTGAACAAAATCGGTCAACATTACGAGGTCAAAGTTTTAAAAATTTAGTAAAAATATAGTTTTCCGCAAATTTCTTCAAAATGGTGGACGTTACAGACTTCAATAATAATTATTAATTTAAAGGAAATCTAATTTACTACCAGACGTATGCTTAATGTTTTTATAAAACAAAGTTTTCAGTAAAAACAAAGCAAGAAAGGGAGTGAGTATTGTTAGCTTATTTCATAGCTTTTTTGTATCAATTAACTTCACTCGCCTGTAGAAGATGACTTGTTCGCTTCAGAGTAAAATAGTAGTTTTAAGTTTAGTAAAACTTTAAATGATAAATCCAAAAATGATCTTGGTTACATTCTATCAGTTCAGAATTCAGTACAATCTGAGTTTACATCATATAATTCAGAGCCTGTATTGACCTATAAGAAATCGATTATGAAAAAAATAAATAATAATTTGTTTCTTAGATTTGCGTCAAGGTATCCTCTCAAAATTTTACTTTGTCTCTGACGCATACATAATCCATTATATGCGTCATTTTGTACGCAAAATAGGCTTTTTTTAATGTACATATAACTCTCTACTTATTAAGCTCACATGATTAAGTATACCAAAATATTAAAGCTGGTTAACCAAGCTTTCATTTGATATGTTTGGTGTTCTAAAAATCGCTATACTTTAAGAGATATAAGCAAATACGTACTGTCCCCCAAAAATTGTCTTTTGATATGAGAATATACGATTACCATCTGGTAACGCCAGTTAGTGTTACCTGGATCAGTGCCTTAGAGTAGCAGAGTCTGGACGAGATGCTGATGAGTCATAACAAAAGCTGACAAAATCTCATAACAAACAAAATTTCATATCATAAATAAATAGGTGTTTGGATTGAATAGCAAATTTAATGTTATTCTTATAAATCAAAGGGGATATATTTTAATGTAAAAAGATGGCTATTGAGTTGAATTTGCTATGAATTGCATTATTTTTATGATTTTGTCACTATTTTGAGCAGAAATAGGATTTATATGTTGAATAACAATATTATTGTATTTCTAATTTTATTCGTAATGTGGGAAGCCTTTCATCAATCACAAAACCTTTTTGTTTTTATATTCTATATCTCTAAGATCAGTCACCAAAATAGGTTTTTCGTAATACTTTACCCAGAATAAGAGCAACAAATGATCGTTCTGGAGTCCAATCAGTTTCAAGAGTAAAATGAGAATATTGGCAGTAGCCTCATTTTACTCTTGAATTGTGCGATGCACAATAGGATTGCCTTTAGACATAAGTTTTCTCCGATGGCAGTATGTGGGATGCTTCCAAGGTTGTTGTTTTGCTCCGAAAAGATCATTTGTTGCTCTTATTCTAGGTAAAGTTTTAAGAGAAACCTATTTTGATGACTGATCATAGAGATATAAAACATAAAAACAAAAAGGTTTCGTGATTGATGAAGGGCTGCCTACATTATGAATAAAATTAGAAATGCAATAATATTGTTATTCAACATATAAATCCTATTTCTGCTCAAAATAGTGACAAAATCATAAAAATAATGCAATTCATAGCAAATTCAACTCAATAGCCATCTTTTTACATTAAAATATATCCCCTTTGATTTATAAGAATAACATTAAATTTGCTATTCAATCCAAACACCTATTTATTTATGATATGAAATTTTGTTTGTTATGAGATTTTGTCAGCTTTTGTTATGACTCATCAGCATCTCGTCCAGACTCTGCTACTCTAAGGCACTGACCTGGATAGCAAGAAAAAAGAAGGGAGAGAAGGGAGGAAAAATACCCCCTCCCTTCTCTTTCTCTTTCTATCCAGGTAACACTAACAGAATTACCAGATGGTAATCGTATATTCTCATATCAAAAGACAATTTTTGGGGGACAGTACGTATTTGCTTATATCTCTTAAAGTATAGCGATTTTTAGAACACCAAACATATCAAATGAAAGCTTGGTTAACCAGCTTTAATATTTTGGTATACTTAATCATGTCAGCTTAATAAGTAGAGAGTTATATGTACATTAAAAAAGCCTATTTTGTGTACAAAATGACGCATATAATGGATTATGTATGCGTCTGAGACAAAGTAAAATTTTGAGAGGATACCTTGACGCAAATCTAAGAAACAAATTATTATTTATTTTTTTCATAATCGATTTCTTATAGGTCAATACAGGCTCTGAATCATATGATGTAAACTCAGATTGTACTGAATTCTGAACTGATAGAATATAACCAAGGTCATTTTTGGATTTATCATTTAAAGTTTTACTAAACTTAAAAGTACTATTTTACTCTGAAGCGAACAAGTCATCTTCTACAGGCGAGTGAAGTTAATTGATACAAAAAAGCTATGAAATAAGCTAACAATACTCACTCCCTTTCTTGCTTTGTTTTTACTGAAAACTTTGTTTTATAAAAACATTAAACATACGTCTGGTAGTAAATTAGATTTCCTTTAAATTAATAATTATTATTGAAGTCTGTAACGTCCATCATTTTGAAGAAATTTGCGGAAAACTATATTTTTACTAAATTTTTAAAACTTTGACCTCGTAATGTTGACCGATTTTGTTCAAACTTTGTATGTCGTCTTCTTTTATCACCAAGAAACAGAAAATGCTCAAAGTCGCTAACATTTCAAACATTTGAAAAATAAGAACAACCCTAATATACATGGTATACAGAGAGATACATACCGAAACTTAAAGTTATAATTTTTTGTTAAAGAATAATAACACAAAAAGTTCATGTTATGGAAGGAAAGAAAAATACTTAATTTTTTTTTAAAGTTCCATGATGAGATATTAGAGGCAAAAACTTCTTAGAAACGTTTTCAAACCAATAAAAACATGAATTTGTATATTTCCCATTTGTATCTATTAAAAAAAATCTTAATTGCAATTAACATAAAAGGAATGGATAAGGCTAATGAAGGCGTAAATAAAACTTAGATACTCTTTGGACTTTCCAAACAGAAAACAATCGTTTAAACGCTTATAAGTAATTGATGCTGCGGTTTTAAATGCTAAGGCAAGAATAACTAGCACACTAACTTCGATTGAGGGTTGAAGTCTCGAGGATCACCGTGGAATTATCCTAACAGCCGTCGCTAAATATGGAGCTCTCACCCTCTAAGTCACTTCCGTAACCTTCAACTCGAGGACTCTCGCTTCGAGGGAAATCAAGTATTTCTTAACGAAGTTTCAAAGCTACTTTAAGATAATTAAGGATTTATTAAAATTTTATTAGCTATTAAAATATTAATGTATGTTTTAGTCTTAATTATACGAGATATTTCATTATAATGTGATTTTAATATTATTATATACCCAAGTATATTATATCATTGAGTCATTTTTGTTTTGTTTAATCTATTTTGATGGTTCATTTTGTCGTTGTATTAATTGAAGTGAGTATTTTTATGTATTTTATACTATTATTTAAGAACTGAAATACAGGAAAAGAACATTAAGTATATTAAAGTAATAGCCAACTACTAATGTTATTTATTGGATATGATGAGGAAATTATAAACTTGATATCTTCTGAATTTCATTTCGTCTCGGTAGATATACAATTGTTTTTTTCATCTCCTTGTCTAAATAAATTTAATAAATAATAAGCCCCTCAATTAAACTATTATGAAAACGACAAAAATTGTAATTAAAATGACAGGATTGATCTCTTTGTAAAAGAAAATATTCTAACAGATTCTTTAGTAATTATTTTATTATTTTTTTACATTTATTACAAAAAAATACAATACTTTTGATGCGTTGTTTCTTTTATCTTCTAGATGAATTATGAGGGGCGGTCTTACTGTCTTCCTCCTTCACTTTCGAAGTCAAATCGGCCAGAAAATGCTAAGAGAATTAATAAGCTTTGAGAGGAAGTCTAGAGAGCCTTCCGTGACGAGGAGGCATTGAACTACTTACCATAAGAACAAGTCAGTCCCGACAAGAGACAATGGAGTTCCTCTCGTCCAGGAATCCTGTCAAATAAGTGACTCCGGACACAGGGGGAAACTCCGTATCAGGTTCCTCCTCTAGAGTTAAATAACTCAAGCTGTTTAATGCAGAGCCCTATAAGGAGAGTTACGTCGTGAGACCTGTCTTTGTAGCAGCTGACTCTCAAGTCAGGCTCAAAATATTATAATTTATCGAGGGAGTTGTAAATAAACAGTCTTTTGAGATATTTTTTCAATTATAAAAAAATATTTTTGAAAAATTATTTTGTCATTTTAAATTCATCATTTCACTAATCTGGATATATAAATCGGGTTCAATGATAAATCCAGTTCATCAATACTTAGGATATTCTTTGGACAATTGTTTCTTATGGATATTTTTTTTACCACATGATTTACATATATTTTTATATTATTTAGTAATCATGTATAAAATATGGAGTTATATGCATAAGGGAGAGTATTTATTTACTGAAACAATACCCCCAATAAATGAAAGGTTTTATAGACACAGTTTCTGTCATAAATTCCGATTTATTTATTCTAAGAATAACATAGGAACCAAGATACATCAGACAGAGGGAGTTAAGCCTGCTAGGACAGAATGGTGATTTTGACGTCACAGATATACTCTTATGTTATAAATTTTGATAAGAATTACTAAATAAACTCATATTTTTACTTAGCATTTATTTTGAAAAACACTAATATAAACATAGATCGTAGAAAATACATAGGATCTTATTTTAATGCAAACATATTTTATCTTTAGAATTACTTAATTAGAGGCAGGAATTGACATAAATTCAACGCAACCTCGTTAAATCATATAAATCATGAAGAATATTTCGGGATACTTTATGAAGGATAACATTGACTTTTCTTGTAATATTTGGGTCCTTTTCTAGAGATATTTTTTCTTTTAAATTTTTAAAATAAAATATTCAATTTTATATTATTTGGACAAATTCTTCAAAGTATGGTCTCAAGACTTTTTTGGAGACTCATTCAAGCCAGGGAGATAAAGAATTCAAATTGATGAAATAATACACATGAATTATAAATGGAATAAGTTTATTATATTCTAGATATTATATTTATATTAAAATAATATATATGAATTCATATTTAAATGAATTGAATATTTTTCTTTAAATTACGTGAGGAGGGCATATTTTTACTTTTGAAATCGAAAATTTTGTTCTTCAGTGCCTTTATTATAATTAATGTCCTTAATCTGGCAAACTTTACTATAATATCCGAAGGGAGCTTCATATAAACGTCTTCGTAATGATATTTTGAAGGACATCAATCAGCTTTTTTATGACATTTGCGTCCCTTTTTATGCCATATTCTCCCTGAAATTGATTGAAGAGGGTATCCAGTTTCTTGATAGCTTGGACAAATTCTTCTGAGGGTTGTCTTAAGCCACATTCATGAATGTAGAATAAATATTGATTGCAATGTGAATTAGTTATGAATTTCACGCCATATAGGACATTATATTTAATTTTTGAAATAGCCAAATGGTTGGTCACCTCCTTTGATAATAAACAACACATTAAAATGAAAGAAAAATAAATATTTCATTCAACAGGGTTATTTTGTGTGATTGTTTGATGAAGGACTGAATGAATAAAAGTTTATCCTATCCCGAAATATTCTTCATGATTTATATGATTTAACGAGGTTGCGTTGAACTTATGTCACTTCCTGCCTCTAATTAAGTAATTCTAAAGATAAAATATGTTTGCATTAAAATAAGATCCTACGAATTTTCTACGATCTATGTTTTATATTAGTGTTTTTCAAAATAAATACTAAGTAAAAATATGGTTTATTTAGTAATTCTTATCAAAATTTATAACATAAGAGTATATCTGTGACGTCAAAATCACCATTCTGTCCTAGCAGGCTTAACTCCTTCTGTCTGATATACCTTATCTCTATGTAGGTATTTACACGAAATTTAAAAAACATATTTCTTACCTTATTTTGGATTAAACTGTTGAGGAATGGTCAATGGAAACGCTTTCGAAGATATCACGGATATTTGTTTGACGGATTGGGCGTAATCGTCTTTTTTCGTCTCGAAAAAATTCCTCCTTTTCTCTTTTGCGATGCACATTTATAAGTCAACTGATTCTACGTTCTGCTGGCGTAGACTTAATAAATCATACCTTCTCTCAATTAAATTACTAAACCCTCCTTTTTAAATTCTTGTCACGCAACCTCTTTTAGATATTTTTGAATATAAATTGTATTTTTAAATATATTTTTTGCATAATTAAAGTTCCCCATATACTTAATAAAGGGACAATAATATCGACTACTGATTGGACTATAAAATTTGACTTTATTCAAGGTATAATAAAAAAATAAATTTATTAAAACATATTCAGGTCTCCTAGGAAAGGAAGGAGGAGGATTATTTGGAACCCGAATATTGGGGGTTGAGTCTTTGAAATTGCACTTTTCATTACACTTTTTTTTTAAACAGATCTTTCATAGACGGGTATCTCCGGTGTCTATATTTATCATGGATCCTTGATACTCTTTTAATTTGGAGTTTTATATTATAGTCAGTATTTATAAGCGTCGAATTTAGTGATGATATTTCTTCATGGGTTGTTGCAATACTGAATTTCCCAATTGCCATGTAAACATACATAATATGTCCAAATTGGATATCTACTACTTGAGTTGGAAATGTGTCGAATTTATATTCTTTGAGCAACTCAATAACTTCTTTATCGAATTGTGAGGTTTTTCGATTTTTCTTATGGGCATTTTTCAATCACAGTTATACGTTTTGGTTAGCTACAAACTTAACGAATGATTAAGAAAACTAGTAGATTCGTTCTCCATTAAAGACTAGAGAGTTTAAACATATTGAAAAAGGTAGTAAAATGATTAAATTTACAGTACAGACATGTTTAAAAAATGGTTGTCCATAGATAACAGAGTAAAAAATAATACAAAAAAAAAAGCAAAAAAAAAAAATGAAAAATATGAAAATCATCAAAAAAAATTATTATACTATTTAGCTTTTAAGTAATTTATTATATATATAGTCTTTTATCAAAAATTCGTCGAAATATATTTAAAACAGCCAACCGCAAATGAAATTTGAGTGAACACTCATAAACAACCGAGTAATAGCAAAGAAATTGTGTGATGACGTCATTTTTTATTTGTGCATAATTATTTTCAAAAGGCTAGTTAACTATGAAAAACGGGTGCTAAAGAGTTGAATTTAGTTGCTAAGAGTAGTAAAAAGATGATTTTTTTTGGCCAAGTATGAAATTTGAGTGGACACTGATAAACGACCGAGTAATAGCAAATAATTGTGTGATGACGTCATTTTTGATTTGTGCATAGTTATATTCAAAAGGCTAGTTAACTATGAAAACGGGTGCTAAAGAGTTGAATTTAGTTGCTAAGAGTAGTAAAAAGATTAAATTTTATGGCCCAGGTAGAAAATTTAAGTGGACACTGATAAACAACCGAGTAATAGCAAATAAATTGTGTGATGACGCCATTTTTGATTTGTGCATAGTTATATTCAAAAGGCTATTTAACTATGAAAACGGGTGCTAAAGAGTTGAAATTAATTGCAAAGGGTAGTAAAAATATTACATTTTATGACCCAGGTAGAAAATTTGCGTAGACAATAAGAAAGAACAGAATAATTTTATTTTTTGAAGAAAAAAACCCATGAATCGTCGAGAAATCTTCAACAACCAACCGAAAATTCATTTTTTAATTTGGGAGAAAAACAAAAGGTGGCAGCACCTTCGTTTTAACATACCTACTAGTGTTGAGACACGGTCTCAGACCGATTTTGATTTTCGGTCCGGTCTGAAGTAATATTTTCTAGACCGATACAGACCGAGATTTCGGTCTAGACCGTCGGTCTCAGACAGTAACCGAATAATATTCGGTCCAGACCGTATGTAATAATTAAATCGGTCCAGACCGTAGACCAATATTATAAGCATTTACAATAACATTATTATCTGACGACGTTTTGTTGATTTTCATTAGTACACGTTCCGTTTATTATTTTCAAATCAATGTACATGTGTGTATATATTTAACATATTTATGTCTTCGAAATAAAAGAAACAGTACTAATTAGTAAATACTACTTAAATATGTTTTCCAAAGAAGAAGTGTAGTAGCATTGTTATTATAAACCCATAAAACAACAACCCAGCTAAACGCACGTTTAATGAACGGAACTCAGAACGGAACGCAACTTTTTTTTGAACGGAAAAAAAGAGTTTTGCGTTCAGCGTTCAATTTTTCCAAACATTTCTTGGACTTTTTTTGGAGATTCTTTTCTAAAATAACCGTCATTCTTTTCTAGAAAAAAAAAGTTTTTTATTTTGGATATTCTTTTCTATAAAGAAAATGTCATCACTTTTTTCGAAAATTCTTTTGTAAAAAAACGTCATCACTTTTTTCGGAAATTATTTTGTAAAAAAAACCGTCATCACTTTTTTCGGAAATTCTTTTGTAAAAAACCGTCATCACTTTTTCTGGAGATTCTTTTCTAAAAAAAATAAAAACATCGTCACTTTTTCTTGAGATTCTTTTCTAAAAAAACTGTCGTCACTTTTCCTGGAGATTCTTTTCTAAAAAAAAGTCGTCACATATTTTAATATTTGAACGCTAAGAGAACGCTGAACGCAAAAACATTGAACGGAACGCTATTTTTTTAACGCTGAACGCAAAAAAAGCGTAACGCTCACAAGCCTGATTTTCTATAACTTTGTTAATCTTACCAAAGGAATAAAAACTTCTTTTGTTGCAGGACAATAACTTCCGAATAAGAAACCAAATTCCTCCGAATATAATGTCTATGGAACAAATGGCCGACATAGTATTTCCGTTTAGCGGTTCTCTTGATTACATGTGAACATATAATTATATTATTTTTTTACACATACATTTACAATAAATAGCGGAACCTATAATTATGAAAACACAACAAAACCTCATTTATACCGAAATATAAAATTGGACCGATACAGACCAAAATATAAAACTAGACCGATACAGACCGATATATATCGGTCCAAATGTGAGACCGGTCAATAGACCGATCTTAATTTGTATTTTTTTACTTTAGACCGGTCTAGTACATTCGGACCGAAACTCAACACTAATACCTACTCTATGTATCTTGATAGGAACAATAATAATTTTTTTCATTCCCTGCGTTGTTTTGAGCCCGACATGCTATTTCACCAGGTGGCGTTCCAATCTATTATCGTAACTCTCCTTATAGGTTAATGCAAGGAGTACTTAAGAGATGGAGGGAACACTCCTAATGTAAACAATAATATTTGTACCTATGTAGTCACACTTTACACAGTTTTATACTACTAAAAGAGATGAAATTAAGTTTCTCAACGACGATTCCAAAAGCTTATAGACTCCACGGACTGATTAGTCACCAGCACAAATCCTCAACTTCATCCTTAGGGGGTTGTAAGTAGACGTGGAGTCCCTTCCTCTTTATTGGACTCGAATGTCGTCGTTGAGAAACTTAATTTAATCTCTTTTAGTAGTACTGTGTAAAGTGCAAGAGAATATAAATAGTTGAGCACATGGGAATCGACGTAGGCAATTGCAGGGCGACAGCTAACTATTTGTTGTGATATCACAAGTGCTTACGCTTGAATTCTAGTTCAGTTTGTATTGTATAGGTATGTTAAAACGAAGGTGCTGCCACCTTTATTTTTCTCTGGAAGTAAAAAAAAGTGAATTTCCGGTTGGCTGTTGAAGATTTCTTGACGATTTCATGGGTTTTTTTTTCTTCAAAATTAATTATTCGGTTGTTTTATCAGTGTCTACTCTAATTTCATACCTGGTCATAAATTCAATATTTTAACTACCTTTTGGCAATTATTAGAACTCATTTGCACCCGTTTTTCATAGTTTAGCCTTTTGAAATAAGTATGCAAAAATCAAAATGACGTCATCACACAATTTATTTGCTATTACTCGGTTGTTTATCAGTGTCTACTCAAATTTTATACCTGGTCATAAATTCAATCTTTTACTAACCTTTTGCAATTATTAGAACTCATTTGCACCCGTTTTTCAAGTTAACTAGCCTTTTGAAAATAGTATGCACAAATAAAATGACGTCATCACACTTTATTTGCTATTACTCGGTTGTTTATCAGTGTCTACTCAAATTTTATACCTGGTCATAAAATTCAATCTTTTTACTACCTTTTGCAATTAATTAGAACTCATTTGCACCCGTTTTTCATAGTTAACTAGCCTTTTGAAAATAAGTATGCAAAATCAAAAATGACGTCATCACACAATTTATTAGCCATTACTCGGTTGTTTATCAATGTCTACTCAATTTTATACCTGGTCATAAAATTCAATCTTTTTACTACCTTTTGCAATTAATAGAACTCATTTGCACCCGTTGTTCATAGTTAACTAGCCTTTGAAAATAAGTAGCACAAATAAAAATGACGTCATCACACAATTTATTGCTATTACTCTGTTGTTTATCAGTGTCTACTCAAGTTTTTACATGGCATAAAATTCAATCTTTTTATTACCTTTTGCAATTAATTAGAACTCATTTGCACCCGTTTTCATAGTTAACTAGCCTTTGGAAATATTATGCACAAATAAAATGACGTCATCACCATTCTTTGCTATTACTCGTTGTTTATCAGTGTCTACTCTAATTTCATACCTGGGTATAAAATTCAATCTTTTTACTACCTTTTGCAATTAATTATAACTCTTTGCACCCGTTTTTCATAGTTTTTGAAGAATACATATCCCAATGTATATTTTCATATTTCTGTTTTAGAAAAACAGTACCATAAATTTTCTCAATTGATATCACGAAGAAATTCTCAGAAGAAACTGCCTCCGCCCGCTTACATAATATGGATGCAGAAGAATTGATTGGGATGTTTTCACAATTGAAGAAGAAGTCTCCTCGTTCTACAATGACTATATTTCTTGTAAAATGAGGGTGGCCAAGAATCGTACTTTCGATTTTATCAACAATAAAAATCTCGAAACCCAAGATACTTTAATCAACATTTCCAGGCAATTGGCGAGGGCTTCAAGACTACATAAATTAAAAAAAGTGAGAAACAGTAAAAGAGATGATGAAAGAAAAATACAAAAGGAGACTTCTTCCAATGATAAACTTCGGAAAAAAATAGAAAAGAAAATCAAGTCCAAGAGCCTCGAGGATGCATTGGATTTGGTAAACCATACCAATATCAACAAATCATTGGCAAATGATATCCTCTCTGGAAAGATCGTTGGGAGGAAAGGGAGTCATTTATGGATGGAGGAACATGAGTTGATATTGTTTAACTATAAAATTGAGTCCTTCGATTCATCCACGAATGAATATACCCTTGCTATTGGTATCCAAACGGTACCTATGAAGATGCAACAGACTACCAAATTTCTCCAATTTCCATGTGTGCTGATCTTCTCGTAGGAGACCTGAATATGTTTTTATAAATTATTTTTTATTATACCTTGAATAAAGTCAAATTTTATAGTCCAATCAGTAGTCAATTGTCCCTTTATTAAGTGTATGGGGAACTTTAATTATGAAAAAAATATATTTTAAAAATACGATTTATATTCAAAAATATACAAAAGAGGTTGCGTGACAATAATTAAAAAGGAGAATTGAGTGATTTAATTGAGAGAAGGTATGGTTTATTAAGTCTACGCCAGTAAGACGTAGAATCAGTTGACTTATAAATGTGCACTGGATATAGAGAAAAAGGAGAATTTTTTTCGAGCCGAAACAGACGATTACGCCCAATCCGTTAAACCAATATCCGTGATTATCCTCGAAAGCGTTTCCATCGACCGTTTCTCAACAGTTAATCCAAAATAAGGTTAAGAAATTCATTTTTTTAAATTTCGTGTAAATACCTACTTTACAGCTTCATAAATACATGTAATGAAATACCATTGAGGTAAAGAGTTTATTTATGTTAAATTATGCTTCTATATCATAAATTATTTTAGTTTTTTTTTTCTGTAAGTTAATACAACTGTTTTCATGCATTTATTTTACGGAAAGGATCCATAAGAAATAAATATGCGATTGATTACTTATCAAAGTAGATCATGCTTCATTTGAAAAGATATCCCGTATTGAGTGTATACAATGTGTTGCAATGTGACGCCCGATAAATGTATATATTGCCGTATTCATTTGAAGTTAAGGATCTATAAAAAATCCTTTGAAAAATGTTCGTCAATGAAGAGTTTGTTTCATTTCATATTAAGACAATAGTATTTCATCCTCAATTGGGTTTTCCTTATTTCATTATTGTATTTCGAGGGTTGTTTCAGAGTGTCTTGCTGTGACTTACCCGATGGAGGATCCATCCGCAATGATCCTCTCCTTCCATCTTTGAGCAGTGCTCTTCGCCTCTCTTCCTCAGTAAGGTTTCTCCTCTTTCCGTTCTTGGGTGGGTTTTTTGGTATTTTGGGCGTCCATGTTGCTGAAGGCGAGGGGTGAGACCCAGGATCCGAGATGTAGAATGCACCTGGACTTGTGTCCCCGCTTGAAGCGGGAGGAGACCCAGGTCCCATGGGCTTCCCGCAAGACACCTTCAGCTCACGAGGAAGGAGATCTTTGAAGTTGGAGGGGAAGCGAGTCTTCTGAGGAGGAGAGGTCTCATGGGAGGCCTTCCGGACGCCCTTCATGACTCGAGGAGGGGAAAATGCACTGAAGGAGATAGCTGAGCTCCCTGCAAGGATCATGCAGGACGGAGGCAATCCAGGGAACTTTATAGCACAACTATTTGGTTACCACCACCACCACAACTACTAGCTGGCCCAGCAGCAGCTAGCTAGCAGACTAGCTGAATAGGTCTTTTACTCCTCCTATAGAACGTCATGAAGGAATGACGTAGCAGCAGCACTTATGACGACACAGGTTCACATGTGGCAACAACGACTTACCTTTGTTCTCCCTCCAGAGAACAAAAAGGGAGTAGAGATGCCTTGGAGCACAATAAACCATCAAATCGACCAATATTCAGACTCTTCCTGATACTGTATGTACGCACAACAAAAAAATAACGCGGGAGAGAACAATACTGCGTAATAATTGCGTCTTTTTTTCTTTTCATGATTAGGAGTAATTTTATTAATATGCGTATGGGAAGAGAAGAGAAGGAGATAATATATGTAAATAGTAATTATATCAGCTGTGTTTGAATGTAAAATAACTCATATGCTTTTTTTTAGAACGCATGGTATTCATGCTTATTTGAGAAAAGGTACTTTACACCTTTATATAAAGAGTGCAATTTCGTAAGTTGATATTCTTTTAATATCATTGATAACAAAAAAAAAACGAAGCTTTCTGCAGGGTAAACAGAATCTCAAATGACTAACAATAGGTGACGTCATTGGTTATATATATATATATATGTAGCTACTCTCTCCTCTCCTAAGGCACTGCTCTCTGCAAGCTGATTTGTAAATACCATTGTACTTTTAATACTAATATACTTTAACATATGCACGCAGGGTGGAGGGGCCACGGGGAGTACTGGGATTATTCCCGTGGGCGCTGGCCTCAGGAGATATAAACGGCCGTTGACAGCCTTCCAATGGCATATTGGGGCTGTATAAGGCCGGCAAGGGGATAATTGTCCCGGTGGATAAATTCTTCCCACTTCGTTCCTGTATGCACGTAATATAAAGCGTCTAAGAACAACAACGAGGAATTTTTATCTATATTTTCTAAAATAAAATTATATTTTGCCATTATTTACTCAATATATAAGAATAAAAGTACTTGTAAAATACTTATTGTATTCTACTCAACATGCATTAGAGCCATTTTTTCATTTTCTATCTTGGGATATTCTTCCTGGTTCATTTTTCTTGAACCATTTCTTCCTAGACCGTATTTTCCTGTTACATTTCTTCTGGACATCGTATTTTTTTTATTCAAGCTTAATAATACTTTTTAAATATAGGTTTAATAATACTTTTTAAATATAATACTTTAATAGTAATATTTTTGAAATAATTCAGATAGATTTCGAAAGGGAAATAAGTTATTAACTTCCTATTATTATTTTTATTATCATATTATTATATCTGAATATCTCTTTCTCAAAGTAAACATTCGTTATTCAATGATAGCCGAAACTCTTGTCAGATATTTGCTTGATCATCATGTTCATTTTTTTTAAAATAACATGCACTTATATTTGTCGGAAGGGATTTATCATTAAGTGGAGATTCCTTCATCTTAAACTTTATACAAAATAATGCAATTAATTGGGGCATGTTGAGTCCTTTGAGATAGTATTAGGCTAATACTTAAATTAATTTAAATGACAAATAAATCAGCTAATATTCCTTCTGAATATGAAGAATAAGTCAACGGCCAATCTTCCAAATTACACAAGTTTGACATTGAGACCACTCCAGTTGTTGAAATCATTTTTCAACAACAAAATCTGCAATATTTAGTACGTCGAGGAATACATAATATTATACTTAATACCTCACTTAATGCAAAAGTATTTTTTAAGTACAGCGTATTAGTTCAATTTCTCTATTAACCTTTGAAATTCAAAGAGTTTGGCTTCGAGCATAGAATGTTTGTTTTGGAAATGCCATGAAGATTACATACTTAATAAGTTTGTAGGCAGGTTGGCCAGAAAAGAGCGGGAAAATGTATTAGTTTCTCTTAAGAGAACACAGAGTGCCAAAGTTAAGTATGGTAGCGCTGAATATCGGTGTATTTGTTGGCGTCCAGAAGAAATGGACAAGGAGTATATGGACTAGGAAGAAATGGACCAAGGTAGAAAGGGAAAATGATGACTCATGGAAGAAATGGACCAAATGCATAGGTAGGCAAGCATTTGAGTGAAATACATTGAGTATTGTACAAATATTAATTCTCATATAAATTGAGTAAAAATGACATTTTTTTTGTTTTACAGTTTTGAAACCAATACTTCTTTGTTGCTGTCAACTTAAGTTCAAAATCTCTCTATATTGTAGATAATATATGTATATTGTCTAAATAACTAACATATCAATATCTCGTGATAAAGAAATATGTTTTTCTGTCGCTGACTATCCCCAACTCTAGAAAGCTAACAAAGACCCCGATATCAGCGCTACCATACTTAATTTGGGCATTCAATGTGGTCGTAAGCTTTAAAAAATACAGTTCAAAAATACGTGAAGGGTTTTTCTATTTCAGAGCGCTCATATTAAAAAATAAATAAATAAACGGTTTAAGATATCCAAGATTCTTTATTTTCCTCTAAGATCATAGAGAATACAGATATAGAGAGCTTATACCCTTCGATAGCAAAAGAACATCATTCATTGTCGCCTGTGCCCAATATAAACAAAGTAATTTGATCTACGTCATCCTAAATTGATCATACCGATAGAAGATTTGTTTATATTGGGCAATATGACGTATTCCTCTGAAGATCCATAAGCTCTTTATATCTCTTCGTTTAAAAACAGACAAGTTAATTTATGAATGAAATTCAAAGTTCATTGAATGGCCATGACGTGTACATTTTTTTTGCATTGAATGTGTGTTCTAAGCTCTTTAACGTCGACGGAAGATTAGTGTAGACCAAGGCTTTCAGTGACTTCAAAGAAAATAGTCTAGAGGCGTTAAGCTGTAAGAGTGAGACGGGCATTGACTGGTCTATTCTGGAAATAACCTGCTTACCAAATTTTACTCTTCAAAAATAGACTAACTTTGCTGTATGTGGACCCCGTCGTTTTGTTCGAACCAATATCGTCCAGGTCTTCATCAGGCAAAAAAAGTTATCATGGTGCAGTAAGCATTTTATTCACAATTGGCATAGTGGACGAAAAATACGACCCCAATGACACCACCAGCGCAAGCCAAACCGAACAGTATTTTTTGGGGATTTAATGAAATGTATTAAATTTTGCCGACCCAATATCTCATATTTGCTTATTATCAGAGACATTATCCAAAAATGTGCCTCATCGCTGAAAAATATTTTAGTGAAAATAAAGATCATTTTTTAATATTCCTTCAGCCCATTTTACGAATTCCTGACGTTTAAAGTGGCTTCAGTTCATTTGTCAACTTGTCTTATACGGGTGTAGCTAAGATATTTTTCGCGAAATTCGCCTCAACAATGTTCAAAGGTCCCAACGATTGAGAACGGCACGTAAGAGACAAATTTGGGTAATCCTGAATTAGTTACACTTCGAACATTCTTTGTCTCTTGGAGGAATTTATGTAGCGGTATGTGACCTCAGTTTTATTCACCAAACGTTGAATTGCTGATTTTGCAGGTTGATGTCGCTGAACATAAAATGGCGTCAACGCTCTTACAGTTCGCATCAAAGACTTATATAAATAAGTTAAATAATTTATAAGTGTGCTCGAGTGCATACTGCTCCATGATGAAACACACCACTTATTCCTGTTCACAGCTGTCGAAAAATCAATGACATAAGTCTCCAAATCCTAATCATAAAAT
>CP045894.1:12982270-12999091 GCA_013387185.1 Caligus rogercresseyi
TCGAGACTCAAAGAAAAGTTTTGTCTCCTGATATTAGTAAATGCATTTCAAAAAGATATTTTATTTGCACTTTATTAATATTAAGTGATTGTATTTCTAATTGTTTAGAACAATTCTGAAAGGTAGGAAATTCGCCGATTGATAAAAATTATCAAATATTGGTTAACATTCAATTAATGCAAAGTTATACAGCTTTAGTCCCATAAATATATATATATATATATATGTGTGTGTGTTATGCGTACCACTATGAAATACTTAAATCCCCCCTCCCCCCCCCCCTCATTTTTCTCCATTAGGAATGTCAAAGTTATTGAAAACAAAAATATAAAAATCCTTAAAAACAATATTAGATGAAATGTTGATTTCATCCCACGAGATATTTGCTTTCATCATAAATATAATCAATAAAATCCATTGATATGGTACATATTTCCTATTTCTACAATATATCAATGCCATCACTAAAGATAACTTTTGCCATCCGATTGTTGCACTAAAAATATTTACAGTAAAAATAAAACTTTACCTTTTGTATAACAAAAGAACTACTATAATAACATTCTTTTTATATATTTTATAGAATTTTTATAAATACATGCAAATATATACATAACTACCATACATATTTGTATTTTAATTACTGGAATAAAATTTTATTGCACTAAATATCGTATTTTTACAAAGTAAATGAGCATCTCAATGTTCCGTACTGGAGGACGGGCATCTTTAGCCCCACTTTATTCTTTTTTATCCATGATATAGGGGATTTATCATCATCGTTGTGCAGATCTGGAGCGTTCTCGTCGAACTCCGCAGTATCATCCCTTAAGGAAGGATCACTTGGACTGTTTTACCAAGAAGGTTCTGTTTGGATGCGTAAGGGAGCTCATGACGTACTTTTTATGGGATGCAGAAGAGGCTTTTCTTGTCATTATCCCCAAAACTTTTCATTTTCTAGACGTTGAGGAATTGACTGTCCTTGTGTTCTATGTTGGGTTAACGAATGTGAATAACTCACTAGACTCTTGGGGCTTCCGGGAGCCTTCAGATCTTGTACATGCGTAAAGGAGATGTGCGCGTTTGGGAGAAGCGGATCCTCATGTCTGATTGTGTTAGCCGCCTTTATGGTATGGAGGCGGGAGTTCCCGGACTTTTTCATGGATGTAGAGGTTTTTTTGCCTATATGATTCGCTAGAATTACATCCGTCTTGATATAATAAGCATTATTAGTCTATGGAACCTAGGGTCATGGATGGAGAGGGTGTGGGGGCGGGTGGAGAAGATGGACTGGTCGGAGTCGACACTTCTTACGTGGGTTAAAGGATTGATGGCTGTCCACTTGCAAGGCTCTGTAACTTATTCTTTAACATCTCGATATGAGGGAGATCATATCTCTCAACACAAAACATTATCTCACCATGTATTTATTTTGATGAGCATCAATTATCGGGATACTGAGCGCACGCTTTTTCTCTTGATTCTTCCTTTTGTGGCTATACTGTATATGCTGTTCACGACATGTACCTATTAAAACGATGAAATCCATTCACTGCAGAGTAGGAATACGGCCACTAACATTCACGGCGAGAACAGAAACATTCAAAACAGAAGCATCAAAAGCGGGCACGGCCACTGCGCCTAGAACTGTTAGTGAGGAAAATAGCCATAGAAATGAAGTGGCAAGAACCAGTACAAGACAATACAGACTAGTTTTTATGTCGGAAATGTTCATTAAAGATAAAATATCTTTTTAGGGGAGGTTTTTAATAAAGAAAGTGATTTGACACCAAGCGAGTTATTAGAAAAAAGAAAGATTTTACATAAAATTACTTTAAAAAAAGATCGATAGGACCAGGGGATGACTTTTTTAACGTTTACAAGAAACAAATTTTTATGCAACGCTTTGATTGACAATCTTACAGTACCTGGGATAGATTGAGAGAAGAAAAAGATTTTAATTTTAAAGCTACAGTAAGCCAAATAATTAAGGATCTTAATTCTTAACGCAGCACTATACTGGTTGAAGTACAGAATAGTAACCAAAACTCTTTCCTTGGGAAGCATCTGTGCTTAGATAGAGGAGGACAGAAAATGTTTTTTTTGCAAGGAATCTTTTAAAACTTTGAGTCATTTTTTATTAGTGTGTTCAGTAATAGATGAAATATTAGGCATTTTAAGAAAAAAATTGTATGGATTTTTTGGATTATTTCTAAGATCAAAATAATTTGTTTACTTTTATATTGGTCCATACCAAGGCAAAGTCAATTTTTTTAATGCCGAAGTTCAATTAATTATATATATATATGCTGTAGTCTTAAAGTAGTAGATTTTACCCCCTTGATAAATAAATTTTTTATGAGCATGAACATTGATTAGAAAAGAGTGTTTGTAAATAATATTTGTGATTAAAATAATTATTTGTTATGTAGGCCTTTTACCATGAAATAAAGTTGTTAGTACTTTGTGTATAAAAAAATTATCTATGGAGATCATTTTTGGTTGTTTCTTAATACTCAGACAAAGACATAAACAACCATTTTGCGTATGTGCAGTAGAGTTGTTTTACTGAAAAATCTACGTTTTGGCTCTAATGGGTTAAGCTGATCCGCTATATGACAAAAAAACGTGAAATGTACGAGAGCATTGCTTGAAGACACAAGGTTTCTCCAATAGAACGTTTTTCCCAAGAGAAGAACAGCACTGTGAAGAACTCATAGGTTCTCATAGACGATTTTCCCTAAGGATACCGACATATTCTACTCTTAAAATTGATCTGTAATAGTGACGAAAATGTTTGTGCGGTTTAGAAGAGGATTGCCTGTAGACACAGGCTTATGTGAAGTCAGTATGTGACATGATTCAATTGCGTTCTTGGACTCTGGAATGATCATATATTGTTTTTATTCTGAGTAAAGTATTACGAGTAACCTATTTTGCTGATTGATCTCAGAGATAAAAAAAAAAAGGTTTCGTGATTGATGATGGCTGGCCACATTACGAATAAAATTAGACAAGTAGTTCTAACTAAGGTAACTAGTAGTTACCGTCCTTTTACAATAAATATATTCCCTTGGACAGATAAAATAACATTTTATTTGCCATTAAATCCAAACACCTACTCATATATTGACGGGATCTCCCTGTTTATATAGCCGTCTTGTTGTGTGCTTTTTATATGTTTTTATTATTCAGTTGTCTCGGAGGAAGTCCCCCTTCAGCATCTCGTATCATGTGTTAATATTAGTGAATAAATCTAAGGATATTTTAAGTCCCCGTCTCGACTCCTCATTCGGCAGGGTTTCTCATCATATATATTACTCATATATTCCCTCAGGTAACTGTGGAATAGCTTATGGCGCAGCCGGCAGGGTTTCTCATCATATATATTACTCATATATTCCCTCAGGTAACTGTGGAATAGCTTATGGCGCAGCCGTTCGAACCTGTTTGGACCCGAAGGATGCCGATGGAGTCACAGGAATCTACATTTTTTATTCTCTCTCTCTACACCGTTCTCGGATTTTAAATATCTCATCTCATTTTAAGAAGCTCGTCAACATATTTTAACGCAACAATTTCTACCGGATCGTCACGCAACCTCATATCAATTTTTAAAGTAACCCCTTTTTAATTATTTTAATCATGTCAAAGGACCCTAGCAAATCCATGAACATGTTTAAACGCCATTTTATCAATAAGCTTGAGGGTGTAAAAAGTTATATGAATGAATTCACTCACGACTCCATGACTCAATTTCAAGAGAGCAAATTTATGCAAAAGACAGAAGATTTCAAACTTCAATGGAAACGCCTGAATACCGCTTGGATGGATAAGTTTTCCATGGAAGACATTCCAAGCGAGGTGTTCGATCAACTCGATTCACTGCATATGAGTTCTGAGAAAGAATATGAAAAAATGATAGTTGAAATAGATCAATTTCTCTTTGAAAAAGGTCATGCAACGGGGGAGTCAACGTTAATACGAGAACAAGGCAGATCCGTGAATACATCCCGGATGGATGATACTTTGAAACCGAGAGAGGTTCTCGAGAGATCATTTACTCTCGACGAGTTCAATGCATGGTCGGCAAAGTTTGTTGCTTACTTCAATCACAATGAAAGGCATCTCTCAGCACAAGATACTTCTGTAAAGAGACAACTCTTTGACAATTTAATAGAGTCAAACCTCGTTGCTGAGCTTGCAGCAAGGGAGGATGTTAGCGAAGGGACAGCTATTATGGGAGACAATGGATGCCTGGCAAAACTGAGAGAAATATTTCTCCAAGACAACCCTCTTTTCTGTCGACGTCACAATTTTCAAAATTGCACTCAAAGCAAAGGTCAAAAGTTTTCCGATTGGTGGGCTCTCAAATTAACTAAAGCAAAGGAATGTGAGCTGGAGAACATAACTAGAGAGGAAATTCTACTTCTTGAACTAATCCGTGGCGTGGCTGATAATGATCTCCGAGCTGAATTTTTGAAACAAAAGGATCCGACTCTCTACGACCTTGTTGCTATAGCGAAACGATGGCAAACTGCTGCATCAGTTTCAATATCTATGGGACTGAATCATGTCCAGATATCAAAAACTTCTAGTTCCACTTACAAATCCAAAAAAGTGAATAATTGGAAAGTCAAGAACAATATACAACAAGAGTATAGCGGATCAAAGAAATGCTGGGGATGCGGGAAAAATGGAATATGCCAAAGAAGAATGTGCCCTGCGTTTGGGAAAAAGTGTTCAAAATGTGGCCGTTTTGATCACTTAGTTAATGTTTGTGACACATATGCTAAGGAGAGAAGTGCTCGTTCTAAGAGCAGAAGTCTACGAACATGCAACGAGGGATCCGGAACAAAGCTTGTTAGGATCAAGGAAACTGCTTCTGGTTCACAATACATACGTGGTTTGTCAATTAAATCAATTAATTGTGCAAACGAACCGACGCCTCTGATGTCTGTTGTCATTCGACCAAAGGAAGGAACACCCTTCAAGTTCTGTGCATGCCCTGATACCGGGGCTCAGCAATCGATAGTCTCAATGGACGTTGCAAGAACGTATGGGATGTTTATCGATAAAAATGACAAAAAAAGAATATCTGCTGCAAATAACAGTATTCTCAACTGCGTTGGGAGTACATCGTTTGAAGTTGAATATGAGGGAAATTCAACAACGGTACGTGCACTTGTCTCTATGTCCTTGAAAGATGAAATTCTATTAGGATGGAAAATACTTCGAAGTCTGGCTGTCATCCCTCAAAGTTTCCCATCCATTCCCAAGACGTCAGTCAAAGTGAGTTGTATTAATACAGATATTTCATCTTCAACAGTGCATCTACCACCGAGAGAAAGGATCCAAAAAGCTATGGATGCCTTTAAAATAGTTTTTGAGCATGAAAAAAATGGACAATTAAAAGTGATGAAAGGCGGTCCTATGACGATTCATTTAAAGTCGGGACAAATCAAACCCTTACATGTTTACCATGCACGCAAAATTCCATACGCGTTTCAAGACGCTGCGAAAAAGAAACTTGAAGAGGACGAAGCTCTTGGAGTAATCGAAAAAGTCAATGGGATTTCTGAGTGGTGTTCGCCCATTTCATTTGTACCCAAATCTAATGGTAAGGTGAGGACCGTTGTAGACCTTGTTCAACTGAACAAATACGTGGCCCGTCCTACACATCCGTTCCCTGCTCCTAAGGACATCATCACCTCAATTCCTCCTGATGCAAAATGTTTTGCAGTATTTGACTGTTTAAATGGTTATTGGCAAATTCCCTTGGATGAAAAATCAAGACCCTTGACGACTTTCATCACTGAATTTGGCCGGTATCGATATTGCAGAGCTCCCATGGGCCTTGTCAGCAGTGGGGATGAGTTTTGTCGGAGAACTGATGAAGCATTAGCGGGTATCACAGGTGTCAACAAATTAGTTGATGACATTCTCATTCATGGGCGTGATTATAATGAACTTCTTTCAAGAATATGTGATGTTTTTGCTCGTTGTGAAAGTTGGGGAATTACACTTTCAAAAGACAAATTTCAAGTAGGCGAAACCGTGAAATTCGCAGGATACATTATTTCACCTGATAGTACTAAACCTGACCCCTCTAAAGTTAGTGCTATTAAGGATTTTCCAAGACCCGAAAACCTGACGGATTTGCGTTCTTTCATGGGTTTGGCAAATCAATTCTCTGATTTTGCACCGGATTTGAAGCATGCTATGGTACCTCTTCAACACCTTTTATCAACGAAGAATGCATTTTTATGGACTGAAGAACAAGATCGTGCTATGAATTTAGTTAAAGATATTCTCACCGATACAAATGGTACTGTGTTAAGTCATTTCAATCCCAATTGGCCTGTGCAGTTGTTAACAGATGCATCACGAACTGGCATCGGGTTCATAATTCTCCAACAAAGCTCCAACTGTGCTTCTAAGGACCAAAAGTATAATCGGATCATCAATTGTGGATCGCGCTTCTTAAGTAACGCTGAACGGAACTACGCAACTATCGAATTAGAATGCCTTGCTATACAATGGGCAATCCAGAAAAGTCGTCTTTATCTGATTGGTAAGCATTTTGACGTAATCACGGATCACAAACCTCTTCTTGGAGTAATGAATGGAAAAAATATTGATGCCATTAACAACACTAGGATCCAGAGAATGCTCTCAAAGCTCATAGGATTCACCTATACAGTGAAGTGGGTCCCTGGTAAGACTCATGTAATTGCAGATGCTCTTTCTCGAGCCCCAGTCTTCCAACCAGAAGAAGAAGAGTCATGTGACATTCTCGTACGTTCCATGAAATTACATGAGGAGAAAATGGATCCTGCACTGAAGGTAATAGTAGAAGCTGCTTCCTCTGATATTGAATATCAAAATGTCCTTCAAGTATTGAAGGATCGTAAATGTTTGGACAGCTTGCCAAAAGGTCATGTCGTTCTTAAATATCGTTCTTATTGGGATGGCTTATCTTTTGATGAAAGTTATGGGTTTCTTCTTTATCATTCGAGAATTTTCGTCCCCATGGAAGCAAGAATGAAAATACTAAAAATATTACATTTACAACACACCGGGATTGAAAAAACTCTTCGTAATGCTCGACAACTTTATTTCTGGCCAAAGATGAAACATGACGTTGCTCGAATGATATCATCATGTGAGGAATGTTTAAGACTTTTACCCTCACTGGCATTGGAGTCTCAAATCCAGACAGTTGCATCGCGTCCATTTGAATTTGTCTCTGTAGATTTGGGCAAACAAGATGGGACTGATTATTTGATTTTAGCTGATCGTTACTCAGGATGGCCTTTAGTTGCACCCTTACGTCGCCTGAATACCAAAGCTGTTATATCTGCTCTGGAGAATTGGTTTTTAGATTATGGCAAACCACTTAACCTGAGATCAGACGGTGGACCTCAATTCCGTGGAGAGTTTAAGGAGTGGTGTGCAACCAATAAAATTAATCATGAACTCTCTTCTCCCTACCATCACGAATCGAATGGTCATGCAGAATGTTCTGTCAGGGAGATGAAACATTTATTGGAGAAAACAAGATCATTTAAGAACTTTCGTCACGCTTTATTGGAATGGAGGAACACGCCACGATATGACGGACTTTCACCGGCTCAGTGGCTCTTTGGACGGCGCCAGAGAACCGAGGTTCCTGCCTTACCAAACGCTTATGAGCGCATTGATGACTCCACTATCAAATCATATGAAGCTCGGAGGGAGGAGATAGTATACAAAAAGAAGGAACATACAGATAAAAGATCTAAGACCCTAAGACCTCTTGAAATAGGATCATCCGTATTGATTCAACATCCTCAAACCAAACGTTGGGATCAGAAGGGAACTGTTGTATCTGCACGTAATCAGAGGTCATATGTCGTGGAATCTAAAGGAAAAAAATATGTCCGAAATCGAATTTTCCTACGACCAAACGACCACTCAAAACGGGAGGTGACTTTTAATAATAGTGATCACGTTTTGTTTTATTGAATTTGCAAACTTTTATTTATGTTTTATCATTTGCAAATTAGGGGGAGGTGACGGGATCTCCCTGTTTATATAGCCGTCTTGTTGTGTGCTTTTTATATGTTTTTATTATTCAGTTGTCTCGGAGGAAGTCCCCCTTCAGCATCTCGTATCATGTGTTAATATTAGTGAATAAATCTAAGGATATTTTAAGTCCCCGTCTCGACTCCTCATTCGGCAGGGTTCCTCATCATATATATTACTCATATATTCCCTCAGGTAACTGTGGAATAGCTTATATATGATATGGAATTTGTTTGTTATGGGGTTTCGTCAGCCACATGTTATAACTCATCAGTCATGCGTCCATGACTCTCCTACTCTGAGGCACTGCTATTGAAGGGAATAAGCTCTCTATATCTTATATTTCTATGAGTAACAAGGGGATTGACGATGAATGAAGAACATAATAATGATAAAGTAATATGAACAATTAAGAGGTTTTTAGAGTTTTTATTATTGAATGATTCAAGTGTGTTTTAAAGTGGGATCAATTCTACTAATCCTTCGGATTTAAAATGCTCATTTTATGGAATCCTATATTTTAAGTACAAATGAGGAGGTCTCCTACCTCTCTCTCTCATTCATAATTCATCTATCATTTGAAATATAATAATTTTATTCAAATCTTATTTTCTCATTTTTATTAGTTCACTTTTGGGAAAGTAAAAATTACTTCAAACTTTGTTTTAATAATATACATTCTCATGAAAGATATTCTTCAGTAAGTACAAATACTTTTATACTACTTTTTATACTAACCATTGGGATACTTGGGATTAAAAGCTTTGCTTCGATTGGTACTAGATCGCCAGGTCTTCTACACACGGTCCTTGAATCATTCACAATCAATTTTGTATCATTTCAAAAGGTCCTACGGGCTTTTCACATGGTTTTGTAGCAAGGGATTTTCTGTTTCCTGGCTGTGCTGATTCAGTTAGCTTATTGCAGGAAGGCCTATTATTGTAGGCAGGCATATTGTGTCTGTTGGTTTTGTGCGTCAAGTCCTTGCCATGCCACCTCGGCTGCGTCCAAACGAGTGAAGGAGGCCAAGGAAACGATCAACCGGAGGTTAGACGCCGACGCCTGGACAACCAGAGGAATAGTCAAGCAGTATTTGGAACAAAGCAAAATTCAATCGCGATGTTTCTTTTTCTTTTGTAAATTGTGTCTTTTGTTACTATTTTATTTTTAATAACCTCGAGGCGACTTGTTCGCATAGTTTTTTTTTGCATATTAAAATTAACTTAATATATCAATAACAATACAGACGTCACAAATATGAAGAACTTTTATTAGTGGCAATGTGTTCTATTAAGGCAACATTTCATAACGATAAGTCTGTCAGATGGATAACCAGGATAGTTTCTAACAAAATTACTCAAATTCCTAATGATTTGTTGTAGTCGTTGCAAATATGAATTATTGAAACACTAGAGTTTCTTTCCAATAATTTTCTTATTTATTATTAGTTTGATGAAGTATCTTCAATACCAAACAATATGTGTAGACTAATATTAACTTGTTTTATACATTTTTTATATTAAAATTAATGAAATTTTTATGTTTAGAAATATAGTATAGCTTTTTATGTTGAAAAGAGGGAGATTATTGACAAAGGAGTTGAACAACAGTTTGTAGTGCAGGCTTTGGAAGTGGAACTATTTTTTTTGTCAAACTCCAAAGCCTACATAGCAAGTTGTTTGACAAAAAATAAAGAAATTATAAAACCGACTATTCTTCGATCTGTGATGCTCTCTACTGCCGCCCGATAGGCCACCTTCACCCTCAAGATTCCCTCCGACATCGAGGATGCATAGGTCCTTGCGGGGAATGTCATCAAATTTTATCCTTCAAAATAAAAAGAATATTTTAGAATTAGGATACAAATATTGAAATATTTTAAATAGTTACCCTTATGATATTTTTATTGATATACATCTTGTTTATGATTAACTATCATATTTATTTTACTTATATATATACTTTTAAAAACTATCTCAAGTCTTATATCCATATAATTGTACAAAGTGTACATCTCTTCAAATTCTTTAGACAAAAATATTAAGAAACCTTCTTTTTTGCCGTTAGAAGATAGTCAAGTTAATTTATAAATATAATTATTTATCTTCCGAACATTTTATAAAGTCCAATCATTGAATCTAAGTTTCGACTACTTTTTTACATAAATTGGTTGAAACTGTGGCAATTTTGCTGTAGTTCCAACCAGTTAATGCGGAAAAGTAACTGTAAAGTTGGTTCAACGATTGGATTTGTAAATAGTGCACGTGGTGGTCATATCTAATTTCATTTATAAATTAACTTGAACGTATTTTAACAGTAAATAAAGAAACCTTCGATAATTCAACCGTTTTACTTTTATTTAATTAAAAAATGTAAGCGCTATTAATTAAAGACCTTTTATACACCAATTCTTTTTGTATACATTCATTAACAAATGATCCATTCCTTAACGAATATATTTTCCTTATGATTCCCTTAATATTTGAAATGATTTAGACCTTTTTGGCGAATAACATATTGTGCTCTCAAAAGTGGTTTATTACATTTAATTAAACTTTACTTACAAAAGAAGTCAGGGACAAATGATTCTATATATTTGAAATTCCCGAATTAAGAGTTTTAATAGGATTTACATTTGCACTCAAAATGAACAGAAATCATAGGAATCCACGGCTATTTTAGTTTCTGTACGAGTAAATGAAGACACTATCTATTCCAGCCAAATGGCGGGTTACAACTAGAGAGCAGAAGAAAATGTGATGATTTTTACCAAAAAAAAATTTTATGTTACCAAATGAGCAAAAAATGTGAAATAAATGTTTTTTTATGTTACTCAAAGGAGCAAAAAATGTTAAAAAGTGTTAATTATATAGACTCCAAATTTGATTTAATGTCAATTCATTATTTCATAAAAACAGTGACATACAAAAATATCTGCAAAAATTTTCTCAGTGAGGTTTTGGCGACGGTTGGATAAAACATTTTCAACCACGAAAATGATATCTCCATATCTACCGAGGTATTGGGACAGTATTTTAGAATAGCTCCATCCATTGGGCACATCCCATCTGGAAGTACAGCTCTAAGTTTACCTAGCAGCACATTTCGTACCTGTCTCAATGCTGGAAGGGCAGGAATTTTCTTTACAAAGTAATCCAACTTAGTTTAAACAGGCTTGCGAGGGTTCAGCTTTTTTGCGTTCCGTTCAGCGTTCAATCACTTTTTTGAGTTCCGTTCAGCGTTCAATCGTTTTTGGCGTTCCATTCAGTGTTCAATTTATTAACCCTTCCTGGGGTGTTGTGGAACCCCATTGAAAAATTATGAACTTACGTTTTTTCTATTGAACATTTGAGGGGTTATTTTCTGAAAAGCAACCCTTCAAGTGCAATTTTAAAAAAATATCGACCTAAAAAAGAGCCTAACACAAGTTGTTTAAGTCATCATATCAATAAAACAATTTTCAAAAATAAGTGAGAACGTTTTTTTTAGAAAAGACTTTCCTAAATAAAGTGACGACGTTTTTTTTAAAAATCTCCAAGAGAAAAGTGATGACGTTTTTTTCGAAAAGAATCTCCAAAATAAGTGAGGACGTTTTTTTAGAAAATATTTTTTTTAAGTGACGAAGTTTTTTTAGAAAAGACTTTCCAAAATAAAGTGACGACATTTTTTTTAGATCAATAAAGGGTCATTGGAATGTAGATTTGTCGAGGTCTTCCAAGAAACAAAAATACATTAACTATCTGATGCGAGATATTTATTCAAAAGGCGCCATAAATTTAGGCTTACATTGTTTTCTTCCAAAATTCAACAAATTAAGGAAATGAAGGAAAAATTCTAAAATGATGCATGAGGTGATAAAAATAAGTACAACAACTTTTCTAAAAAAACAGAAAAAGTGTTTATTTCAGGGATATTAGGAAGAAAATGTGTTTTTTTTCTTAAATTTCCAAAAAAATGTTTCTATTCGTTAAAAAAATGGAAAATATGATAAAAAATAGTTTTTATGTGATTTACATTTTTTTCCGCTCTCTAGTAGAGATTGCAAGTTTTTTAAGTGGTAGCATGGTCAACTCTCAATGTTCAAAATGGAGGTTTGCCTCTACACATTAATAGAATCCAGTGTTTTAATATTATCTTTAATGTTTTAATGAAGAGAGTACGTTAGTCTCGTGAAAAGGGTTTCAACTCTCTGTGTTGAGAGCGCTATTTTGCTACACTAAAGGGGAACATTAGGGGGTATTATAGTAACCTAATATTAAGATATCAAAATTTATCCCCCCGCGAATGTTGCATCATAAGAAACTAAATGATCGTAGAAAATGGATTTTGGTTACCCCCCCCCCCCCCCCAAATTGCGTTCAAAGTTACGTTATGAAGAAAAACTTTTTTGTTATTAGTTATTTTGAAAAAATATAGTTTTACTAAATTTAGCTATGATCAATTTATGACTTTCTTCTTTTTTGCAAATGTTCGTCAAATAATATTTAGTGCCAATAAATGAACATAAGTGCTGACGCACCAACCATTTTATAAATATCAGCTCCTACTAAAGATCTTTTATTGTTTCAAGAAGGAAAAAGAAAAGAGGGTATGTTTTTAATTTATTTTTTAAATACGTTTGCTTTTCACATCTTAATTTTCATACAGTAAATCCCTCACATTGTTGAGAATATAAATCTATGACGTTGATGATATCCATAAACTTTTGCAGATGCCTCCGTTACTAGTTTTACAGCTCTTTCAACTGATTGTGAATGGCAAGGATACTTATCATTTTTTAAAGATGTTCTTTTGCTTTTATAAGATCTTCCTCAGGCACAATTGGAGGAACAGACAAATTTATATTTGACCAGTCGATAAGATTTAAAAAATTCTTAGAATTAAAGTTGATAGTGTTGGGTAGTTAAAAATTTCTTTGTTTTTTAATTTTCTTTTTTGTAAACAAAACTTTGTCCAGAGCAAATATTCTTGTTTCCATTTATTTATCGGTCAGGCCTGCTAGCAATACCTATATTTTCAGGGTCAGCCAAAAAAAATGTTTCTCTTGAGTTCTTTTTCTATTTAAGGGGCTAAATTTTCATCAATCTCTTGTAATAAAGTTACGCCGAATTGGTAATGGTTTGAGCCTTCAATGGAAAGAGACTTAACTTGGCTTGAAACCATATGGAAGCGTAATTTTTTTGTATAAATTTTATAAGTTTTATGTGAGACTTACATGGACTTTTTTTGTGAAATATAGGATCTTAAAATTCTGTTGGCTTTGGTAAGACATTTTGTCTCATGTAATGCTCCTGGAGACCTGTAGCAAAAGCTTGAATTCGAAAATTTTCCTGTTGTATATATACCTAATGTAATTTCGTATAAATATTTTTGATCTGAGCTTAAAGAATGCAGCAAACTTTGAATAAGTATTTTACTTTTCCTACAACTATTTCAAAAATATATTGAATTTGTGTAAAGTCTGTACTAATTAATTTTCCTATGGAACCTTCTTAAGTCCGAGATCCTTTTGTGCGCCATCTAAATGTTTAAAAACTTCTCTAAAAGGTAACTCATTCATGTGTACAAGACAAATAATCCACTGAAGTGGTCTTTTAAGAGATAACTCCAGTCTTTTTATTACTCCTGACCATATTCTGACATTGGTGTTGCATCCGTAACACACAACAGTGACCAAAGTGTCTAGGCTTTAATGTTCTTCGACTACTGAAAGTAGTTATTTCGCTTGATCTTACGATATGCCACTTTTTAGTCATACATGATCAATGTATTCATGGTGGGGTTCTAAAAATATTTTTTAAGAAATAAGAATTAACTTTTAAATACAAGTTACCTTTAACAATGACCAGATATTCTCTTTTATCAGTTGAGAAAAAAAATTCGTCTTTATATTTTGTTATCTGCAAAAGTTATGGATATCATCAACGTCATAGATTTATATTCTCAACCATGTGAGGGAGTTACTGTATGAAAATTAAGATGTGAAAAGCAAACGTATTTAAAAAATAACTTAAAAACATACCCTCTTTTTCTTTTTCCTTCGTGAAACTATAAAAGAACCCTAGTAGGAGCTGATATTTATAAAATGGTTGGTGCGTCAGCACTTATGTTCATTTATTGGCACTAAATATTATTTGACGAAAATTTGCAAAAAAGAAGAAAGTCATAAATTGATCATAGCTAAATTTAGTTAAACTATTTTTTTCAAAAATAACTAATAACAAAAAAGTTTGCTTCATAACGAAACCTTTGAACGTATTTTTTGGGGGGGGGTTAAGGGGGGGTTCAAACCAAAATCCATTTTTCTACGATCATTTAGTTTCTTATGATGCAACTTTCGCGGGGGTATAAATTTTGATATCTTAATATTAGGTTTCTATAATACCCCCTAGGAAAATAGTATTCATTGAAAAGCTCTTAGGTCGGATGGACTATTTTAGTTTGAAATGTTCATGCATAAAATCCCAGATGAATTAAATGGGAACAAAAAGTTTTTTTTTTGCTATTAGTGTTTGTAATGTAATAATATTTAGGAGGAAAAAATGAACTGGGAACCTCCTATAATTAATTAATACAATAATAACGTTTATATTTTAGTTTTTAAAATAATTGAGATATACTCTCACAATTAACTACGTAAAAATGATATGTTCCCTCTAACAGCTCTATAAGTTTATAAGGACATATAAAGAATGAATAGAAAAATATAAGGGTCAACACTCAAGTATGCATGTATACTTCTTGAGAATATTCCAAATTTGCACCCATAATGCTTTTATGTCCTCTACTGAAAAGGAGACAAAATAAACAATGTTATGATTTAATAATAGATTCCAGATATTTTAATTGAATAAAGGATTTAATTTAAATTGAAGACTAGAAGAAGATTATAATTTTGTAGAATTATTGTAATAATAAGGATTAAAAATATGAATCTCAATGAAGTAAAAAGGTACACTTAAATAAAGTACGTAAAATATTGTACATTTAAAATAGTATAATTAAAATGTAGAGACGGTAACATAAAAACTATCAAGAATTATAACAAAATCATAATTCATGTCACTATCTAAAAGAAAATTTAAATAAATTTCATTATTCATATATGATCAAATTTTTTTTTTTTTTAGTTAGTTAGAAGTTTATTACTGCATCACAATAGATATACGTATATATACATATGAATATATATAACACACATACAAACTAAAGAAATGAGCACGACCACGCAACGGGGTATATGTGCTACAACAGTAATATGGAGTTACATTTTAATAGTACAAGAATATAGATTACATGACCACATGATCAATTACTTTTCTTAACAATCATTTCAATTTCTTGAAAAAACAATTAATTTTTGACTGTTTTTATTGTCTTTGGGAACACTTTCTGTTAATCCGATAGATCTAGTAATAGGATGTTTCGCTTCTTTTCCATAGATTTTTCTGTCGTTCTTGTCATGATTTCCAGTGTCTTTAATTTTTTTATTGTTTCCATCTTCTGTGGTGTTTCTATCATTGTCAATATGTTGATTTTTATTTTCCTTATTATCATCAAGTTCGATGTCGTCTTTTTCAACAGTTTCTTCTTTTTCTTCAACAGTCGGAGCATCCCGGGGGTCTTGAAAGCGCACTTTCCCTGCTGATGCAATGTGAAGAGTAAAATCCACTAATTGGAGACTTTTAAACGCTTGTTGGTCTACAGAGAGATAGAGAACTTTTCCAAGTTGAGTTATATCTGATTTTGCAACTTCAACTTTCCCTTCAATGCCACGAATAGTGCATTGATGTTTAATGATTTTAGCAAGTATATCATCGATAATGTCACCGGTGATTCCTCGGATAAATCCTGTGAGCATCTTTTTTCCTTACGGGCATTCCTCATTTCTTCTGCTTCTGCCCATGAAGTTGTCAGTAGAGGTGTGGATGTAGCTATAATTTTTCGCACATATTTGGCAGAAGCATCATCGTTGATATATATTACAGCTCTTTTGTTTGTGTATCGGCGCCCTTCATAAGTGGGAATCCATTTTCCAACAGATGAGGACATACGACTGACATAGTCTGTATCTAGAATTTTAATGGTCTTATTCCACTCATCAAGTGAAATATGATCACCGTTCTTACGAACAATGATAAGCTCATTGGCTTCTTTTGCTATCTCAGCATAAAGAAACCGTCTCTTAGTTTTGTTATGATTTTGTTGTTGTAGAGGTAAGCCCAATTCATTCTTTCCGGCTCTTTTTGGAGGGGGAGTTTCATTTGACTTGTCCTCCCTCTTTCTTTTGAACGGTTTTGTTGGTTCGGAGGGATTGGCTTGTCCCATCTTGCCTTTCTTTTTAGATGTAACCGTCTTCCATTTCAGGTCGTCGGCATTTTCATTTTCTAGAGATTCGGTTTGATTCGAATCTTTTTGATTGACGTTATCTTTATAATTCCTCATCTTGGAAGGTTTTGTGATAATAACTTTTCTTAACGTTCCGCACAAATTATGTAAGGAGTTTCTCTCATAAAGAGAAGAAAAAGAAGAAAAGCTTTGGACCAATAATGATCTAAAACCGTTGAAATAGGGCTGATTCCGATGGTTGAAGTCCAAAATTGATCCGGAAGAGGAAGGAAGTGCACTTATAACAATTATAACATAGTTAAAAACGTACAAGGAGTTCCTAACTCCGCTAAAACAACTTCAACTTGAAGACGCACTGAATGACGTGTTGCTCCTTGCACAGCTAAAAAGTAACTCCATAGTTAT
>CP045894.1:12999191-13261817 GCA_013387185.1 Caligus rogercresseyi
TAACATAAAAGGAATGGATAAGGCTAATGAAGGCGTAAATAAAACTAGATACTCTTTGGACTTTCCAAACAGCAAACAATCGTTTTAAACGCTTATAAGTAATTGATTGCTGCGGTTTTAAATGCTAAGGCAAGAATAACTAGCACCACTAACTTCGAGTGAGGGTTGAAGTCTCGAGGATCCACCGTGGAATCTAGCTATCTAACAGCCGTCGCTAAATATGGAGCTCTCACCCTCTAAGTCACTTCCGTAACCTTCAAACTCGCAGGACTCTCGCTTCGAGGGAAATCAAGTATTTCTTAACGGAAGTTTCAAAGCTACTTTAAGATAATTAGGATTTATTAAATTTTATTAGCTATTAAAAATATTAATGTATGTTTTAGTCTTAATATACGAGTATTTCATTATAATGGGATTTTATATTATTTATACCCAAGTATATTTATATCATTGAGTCATTTTTGTTTTGTTTAATTCTTTTTGATGGTCATTTGTCGTTGTATTAATTGAAGTGAGTATTTTTGTATATTTGTTATACTATTATTTAAGAACTGAAAACAGGAAAAGAACATTAACGGATATTAAAGTAATAGCCAACTACTAATGTTATTTATGGATATGATGAGGAATTATAAACTTGATATCTTCTGAATTTCATTTCGTCTCGGTAGATATACAATTTGTTTTTTTATATCTCCTTGTCTAAATAAAAATGTAATAAATAATAAGCCCCTCAATTAAACTATTATGAAAAACGACAACAAATTGTAATTAAAAATGACAGGATTGATCTCTTGGTAAAAGAAAATATTCTAACAGATTCTTTAGTAATTTATTTATTATTTTTTTACATTTATTACAAAAAAAAAAAACAATACATTTTGATGCGTTGTGTCTTTTATCTTCTAGATGAATTATGAGGGGCGGTCTTACCTGTCTTCCTCCTTCACTTGCGAAGTCAAATCGGCCAGAAAAATTGCTAAGAGAAGTTAATAAGCTTTGAGAGGAAGTCTAGAGAGCCTTCCGGGACGAGGGAGGCATTGACTACTAACTACCATAGAACAACAAGTCAGTCCCGACAAGAGACATGGAGTTCCTCTCGTCCAGGAATCCTGTCAAATCAAAGTGACTCCGGACACAGGGGGAAACTCCGTATCAAGGTTCCTCCTCTAGAATTAACATAATCAAGCTGTTTAATGACAGAGCCCTATAGGAGAGTTACGTCGTGAGACCTGTCTTTGTAGCAGCTGACTCTCAAGTCAGGCTCCAAAATATTTATAATTATCGAGGAGTGTAAATAAACAGTCTTTTGAGATATTTTTCAATTATAAAAAAATATTTTTGAAAAATTATTTTGTCATTTAAAATTCATCTTTCACTAATCTGGATATATAAATCGGGTTCAATGATAAATCCAGTTCATCGATACCTTAGGATATTCTTTGACAATGTTTCTTATGGATATTTCTTTGTTTTTTACCACATGATTTACATAATTTTTATCTTATTTAGTAAATCATGTATAATAAAATATGGAGTTATATGCATAAGGGAGAGTATTTAGTTACGAAACATTACCCCCAATAAATGAAAGGTTTATAGACACAGTTTCTGTCATAAATTCGATTTATTTATTCTAAGAATAACATAGGAACCAAGTACATGCCAGAAGGGAGTTAAGCTGCGTCTGTTAGCGGACAGAATGGTGATTTTGACGTCACAGATATACTCTTATGTTATAAATTTTGATAAGAATTACTAAATAAACTAAGTATTTTTACTTAGCATTTATTTTGAAAAACACTAATATACACAAAACATAGATCGTAGAAAATACATAGGATCTTATTTTAATGCAAACATATTTTATCTTTAGAATTACTTAATTAGAGGCAGAATGACATAAATTCAACGCAACCTCGTTAAATCATATAAATCATGAAGAATATGTCGGGATACTTTATGAAGGATAACATGACTTTTCTTGTAATATTTGGGTCCTTTTCTAGAGATATTTTTTCTTTAAATTTTTAAAATAAATATTCAATTTTATATTATTTGGACAAATTCTTCAAAGTATGGTCTCAAGACTTTTTTGGAGACTCATTCAAGCCAGGGAGATAAAGAATTCAAATTGATGAAATAATACACATGAATTATAAATGGAATAAGTTTATTATATTCTAGATATTATATTTATATTAAAATAATATATAGAATTCATATTTAAATGAATTGAATATTTTCTTTAAATTACGTGAGGAGGGCATATTTTTACTTTTGAAATCGAAAATTTTGTTCTTCAGTGCCTTATTATAATTAATGTCCTTAATCTGGCAAACTTTACTATAATATCCGAAGGGAGCTTCATATAAACGTCTTCGTAATGATATTTTTGAAGGACATCAATCAGCTTTTTTATGACATTTGCGTCCCTTTTTATGCCATATTCTCCTGAAATTGATTGAAGAGGGTATCCAGTTTCTTGATAGCTTGGACAAATTCTTCTGAGGGTTGTCTTAAGCCACATTCATGAATGTAGAAAACTATTGATTGCAATGTGAATTAGTTATGAATTTCACGCCATATAGGACATTATATTTAATTTTTGAAATAGCCAAATGGTTGGTCACCTCCTTTGATAATAAACAACACATTAAATGAAAGAAAAATAAATATTTCATTCAACAGGGTTATTTTGTGTGATTGTTTGATGAAGGACTGAATGAATAAAAGTTTATCCTATCCCGAAATATCTTCATGATTTATATGATTTAACGAGTTGCGTTGAACTTATGTCACTTCCTGCCTCTAATTAAGTAATTCTAAAGATAAAATATGTTTGCATTAAAATAAGATCCTACGAATTTTCTACGATCTATGTTTTCTATTAGGTTTTTCAAAATAAATACTAAGTAAAAATATGGTTTATTTAGTAATTCTTATCAAAATTATAAACATAAGAGTATATCTGTGACGTCAAAATCACCATTCTGTCCTAGCAGGCTTAACTCCTTCTGTCTGATATACCTTATCTCTATGTAGGGTTACACGAAATTTAAAAAACATATTTCTTACCTTATTTGGATTAAACTGTTGAGGAATGG
The DNA here is from genome assembly GCA_013387185.1 of Caligus rogercresseyi. NCBI lineage: Eukaryota > Metazoa > Arthropoda > Copepoda > Siphonostomatoida > Caligidae > Caligus > Caligus rogercresseyi. The sequence goes on from CP045894.1 coordinate 13,002,299, forward strand.
TCAATGGAAACGCTTCGAAGATAATCACGGATATTTGTTTGACGGATTGGGCGTAATCGTCTTTTTTCGTCTCGAAAAAATTCCTCCTTTTCTCTTTTGCGATGCACATTTATAAGTCAACTGATTCTACGTTCTGCTGGCGTAGACTTAATAAATCATACCTTCTCTCAATTAAATTACTAAACCCTCCTTTTAAATTCTTGTCACGCAACCTCTTTTAGATATTTTTGAATATAAATTGTATTTTTAAATATATTTTTGCATAATTAAAGTTCCCCATATACTTAATAAAGGGACAATAATATCGACTACTGATTGGACTATAAAATTTGACTTTATTCAAGGTATAATAAAAAATAAATTTATTAAAACATATTCAGGTCTCCTAGGAAAGGAAGGAGGAGGATTATTTGGAACCCGAATATTGGGGGTTGAGTCTTTGAAATTGCACTTTTCATTACACTTTTTTTTTAAACAGATCTTTCATAGACGGGTATCTCCGGGTCTATATTTATCATGGATCCTTGATACTCTTTTAATTTGGAGTTTTATATTATAGTCAGTATTTATAAGCGTCGAATTTAGTGATGATATTTCTTCATGGGTTGTTGCAATACTGAATTTCCCAATTGCCATGTAAACATACATAATATGTCCAAATTGGATATCTACTACTTGAGTTGGAAATGTGTCGAATTTATATTCTTTGAGCAACTCAATAACTTCTTTATCGAATTGTGAGGTTTTTCGATTTTTCTTATGGGGCATTTTTCAATCACAGTTATACGTTTTGGTTAGCTACAAACTTAACGAATGATTAAAGAAAACTAGTAGATTCGTTCTCCATTAAAGACTAGAGAGTTTAAACATATTGAAAAAGGTAGTAAAATGATTAAATTTACAGTACAGACATGTTTAAAAAATGGTTGTCCATAGATAACAGAGTAAAAAATAATACAAAAAAAAAAGCAAAAAAAAAAAATGAAAAATATGAAAAATCATCAAAAAAAATTATTATACTATTTAGCTTTTAAGTAATTTATTAAATATATAGTCTTTTATCAAAAATTCGTCGAAATATATTTAAAACAGCCAACCGCAAATGAAATTGAGTGAACACTCATAAACAACCGAGTAATAGCAAAGAAATTGTGTGATGACGTCATTTTTTATTTGTGCATAATTATTTTCAAAAGGCTAGTTAACTATGAAAAACGGGTGCTAAAGAGTTGAATTTAGTTGCTAAGAGTAGTAAAAAGATGATTTTTTTTGGCCAAGTATGAAATTTGAGTGGACACTGATAAACGACCGAGTAATAGCAAATAAATTGTGTGATGACGTCATTTTTGATTTGTGCATAGTTATATTCAAAAGGCTAGTTAACTATGAAAAACGGGTGCTAAAGAGTTGAATTTAGTTGCTAAGAGTAGTAAAAAGATTAAATTTTATGGCCCAGGTAGAAAATTTAAGTGGACACTGATAAACAACCGAGTAATAGCAAATAATTGTGTGATGACGCCATTTTTGATTTGTGCATAGTTTATATTCAAAAGGCTATTTAACTATGAAAAACCGGGTGCTAAAGAGTTGAAATTAATTGCAAAGGGTAGTAAAAATATTACATTTTATGACCCAGGTAGAAAATTTGCGTAGACAATAAGAAAGAACAGAATAATTTTATTTTTTGAAGAAAAAAAACCCATGAATCGTCGAGAAATCTTCAACAACCAACCGAAAATTCATTTTTTTAATTTGGGAGAAAACAAAAGGTGGCAGCACCTTCGTTTTAACATACCTAGTAGTGTTGAGACACGGTCTCAGACCGATTTTGATTTTCGGTCCGGTCTGAAGTAATATTTTCTAGACCGATACAGACCGAGATTTCGGTCTAGACCGTCGGTCTCAGACAGTAGACCGAATAATATTCGGTCCAGACCGTATGTAATAATTAAATCGGTCCAGACCGTAGACCAATATTATAAGCATTTACAATAACATTATTATCTGACGACGTTTTGTTGATTTTCATTAGTACACGTTCCGTTTATTATTTTCAAATCAATGTACATGTGTGTATATATTTAACATATTTATGTCTTCGAAATAAAAGAACAGTACTAATTAGTAAATACTACTTAAATATGTTTTCCAAAGAAGAAGTGTAGTAGCATTGTTATTATAAACCATAAAACAACAACCCAGCTAAACGCACGTTTAATGAACGGAACTCAGAACGGAACGCAACTTTTTTTGAACGGAAAAAAGAGTTTTGCGTTCAGCGTTCAATTTTTCCAAACATTTCTTGGACTTTTTTTGGAGATTCTTTTCTAAAATAAACCGTCATTCTTTTCTAGAAAAAAAAAAGTTTTTTATTTTGGATATCTTTTCTATAAAGAAAATGTCATCACTTTTTTCGAAAATTCTTTTGTAAAAAAAACGTCATCACTTTTTTCGGAAATTATTTTGTAAAAAAAACCGTCATCACTTTTTTCGGAAATTCTTTTGTAAAAAACCGTCATCACTTTTTCTGGAGATTCTTTTCTAAAAAAAATAAAAACATCGTCACTTTTTCTTGAGATTCTTTTCTAAAAAAACTGTCGTCACTTTTCCTGGAGATTCTTTTCTAAAAAAAGTCGTCACATATTTTAATATTTGAACGCTAAGAGAACGCTGAACGCAAAAACATTGAACGGAACGCTATTTTTTTTAACGCTGAACGCAAAAAAAGCGTAACGCTCACAAGCCTGATTTTCTATAACTTTGTTAATCTTACCAAAGGAATAAAAACTTCTTTTGTTGCAGGACAATAACTTCCGAATAAGAAACCAAATTCCTCCGAATATAATGTCTATGGAACCAAATGGCCGACATAGTATTTCCGTTTAGCGGTTCTCTTGATTACATGTGAACATATAATTATATTATTTTTTTACACATACATTACAATAAATAGCGGAACCTATAATTATGAAAACACAACAAAACCTCATTTATACCGAAATATAAAATTGGACCGATACAGACCAAAATATAAAACTAGACCGATACAGACCGATATATATCGGTCCAAATGTGAGACCGGTCAATAGACCGATCTTAATTTGTATTTTTTTACTTTAGACCGGTCTAGTACATTCGGACCGAAACTCAACACTAATACCTACTCTATGTATCTTGATAGGAACAATAATAATTTTTTTCATTCCCTGCGTTGTTTGAGCCCGACATGCTATTTCACCAGGTGGCGTTCCAATCTATTATCGTAACTCTCCTTATAGGTTAATGCAAGGAGTACTTAAGAGATGGAGGGAACACTCCTAATGTAAACAATAATATTTGTACCTATGTAGTCACACTTTACACAGTTTTATACTACTAAAAGAGATGAAATTAAGTTTCTCAACGACGATTCCAAAAGCTTATAGACTCCACGGACTGATTAGTCACCAGCACAAATCCTCAACTTCATCCTTAGGGGGTTGTAAGTAGACGTGGAGTCCTCTTCCTCTTTATTGGACTCGAATGTCGTCGTTGAGAAACTTAATTTAATCTCTTTTAGTAGTACTGTGTAAAGTGTAACTACATAGGTATAAATATTATTGTTTACATTAGGAGTGTTCCCTCCATCTCTTTAGTACTCCTTGGTTAATGTAACGCAATAATAATAATAACAGCTGTGTTATGAAAAAGGGAGAGGTTTAACACTATAATAAAAGAGAGGCCAGAGAGATGTCTCTATGTTTTCAGTTTTTTTCTCTTTCTATGTCAAGTCGGTATTAAAATCATCCACAGCCCATTATCGTAAAAATAATCATAAGAAACTAAATAACGTTGAATTCCAGTTGTTGAATTTGTATTCGCTCTTCATAACCCTGTTGTGCTGTATTTTATAATGTTGTTTCGGTATTATTTTTGTTGTTATGTTTAATAGGCCTTTTTTAAGTGATTGAAATAAAACAAATATCCTAGTTTCTGCTTCCTTGGATATAAGGCACAGGGTGTTTATCGGTATTGAAGTTGCGTAAGTCCTGTAATGTGTTCTATAAAATAAGTCATGTCGACATGGCTGTTGGTACTTATATAATAGGGTGTTGTAAATTATATATATTTTTTTTAAAATAATTCTTAGTTTTGTGATATACATCACTGGATGTGCACTTATGGTAAAAAAGTATGTCACTGAGTCACAAGAGTAATTGGAATTCATATATTCAAATGTTATGTATATGTTGTATATTAGGCCCACGATGTGTTTAAAAGATACGCCTTTTAGCAATTAGGGGTCGTACAAAAAAATAATTTATACATCCTTGGATAATCAGATTAATATGCATATTTCGTGTGACACGTTTTATTAAAAATGTTACCATCAAAAAAGCTGCTAGATTTCTTACATTGATACAGTAAATTTAACATCTACGTCAATAAGAGCTTTTTATAATTTTGAATGCAGGATCCAATGAATTCTAGTAGAATCTCAGTTTCAACTGAAGGTCAGTAGTCCCTGAGCAGCTTTTTATTCTAAAAGCATAGAGCAGATATTGTTTTTTATACATCATCCTGTAAATAATCGTAAGGATAAACTTTTTTTTCATAGCCCAAAAAATAATATGTATTGGAATATAAAAGGACTTCCCTCGAACACTATGTATGTAGCTAATTTTTAGTGTTTCATGAAATCAAATATGGTAATTGGCAAGTTGTTGCTTTTATTCATAAGGGATTTCATAAATAATAATAAACTTCCAATTGCTAGAAAAAAGTATATCCCTTTGATTCCAAAAGAACTCCCATTAGAACCAATGTATGTGGTTCTTGTGCAGTGTTCCATTAAATATATATATATATATATATATATTTCTTATATTTAGTTGTAGAAATTGTTTTTATTCATATAGGATCTTAAAAATAATAATGATAAACTAACATCCATAGCATAGGACATTTATTCATTTTGAACAGGCAGGAGTGTAGTATGTTAAATATTTTTTACTTCGTAACTATAGTTGTTGGCGTTTCTAAGTTTCATATATGATCTTACAAATGATAATGATAAACTAATTTCCATATCCCGGGATATGGAACCCATCTGATTCAAATAGAACCCCTCTTTGAACAGGTGGCGCATAGTCCTTGGGTCGATATAGAAGCTTCATAAGCCCCGTACCGACAGACATGGGTATCCCCATAATGATGCATTCACTCACGCCACGAATGGCATCCTTTTGACCGTGGTAGGCCGCGTCAAAGAGATGGTCTGAAGTCTTCTCAAAGGAGGCCAACATGAGGACAGACTCCTTCATTTTTGCAAGGCCATGACGAGTGATCCCCAGAACTTCCCCACGACATGTCATGAGATCCGCCAGTAGCGTGATGTGCCGTCGATCAATAGACATGCCGTGACTTTGCATGGTGTATTGGATTTCCTCCATGATAGTCGTCCGGGCAGCCTCAATTCCAAGCGTTCCTGCAACCTCTAGGGTGTTGTTGGAGGTTGTCCGAGCAGCCTTAACGCCTTTCGTGGCCATGACTTCTCGGAGATTATCTCCCTCCACGAACAACTGGTACTTTTTCTCTTCTCCGGAGTCGTCTAAGTGAATGATGGCTCTCTCGACGGTGGGGAGTCCAATAATGACCACATTGGGGATGGCCTCTTTGAGGAACATGAGTTGATAGTACATGGTTGTCTTGCTGCTTACACCAGGTTTCACCACGATAACGGACTCCCCGATTATTTGACAGTCCTTGGCCTTGATTTGAGCTTGGAGCTTATGAGACTATAGCGAATGGTGTCCACGGAGACCTCCAGCTTAAGGAGTTTGATGCGCTCAATATCTACTTTGATTAGTAGGAGGCAGTCGTCGGGTAAGAAGACTTCATCGAGGTATTCAGAGACTTCTCCCAGCGTTGTCTTTTCGATCCTCCCTTTGACCCTCCGGGCAAACTCGGGGTCCGTGTCGTTCTCCAAGAAAACTTTGATGATGGGCGTGCTGATTTTGGGGGAGCATTGATAATCTCTTTGATGCGAGGCACACCCAGGGTGATGTTCATGGAGGCCACACCGGCAAAGTGAAAGGTCTTGAGGGTCATCTGCGTGCCGGGCTCACCGATGGACTGAGCACAAAGGGCCCCAACGGCGGTCCCCGGCTCAATTGCAGCCTTCATGTACTTTTCCTTGCACTTCTCTACAAACTCCACGAGCTGAGAGAGAGTCAAACGCTCAATGTGACGCTCCACAGGGATCAATTGCGCCTTTCCACTCAAACCGAATTGCTTCCATGCCCACGCAACTCTTAGCGAATACTCCTGAAGGAATCCTCTAAGTTCGGTCTTGAACTCCATGCTGGGGCCCTGAAGGTCATTGAGGAGTTCATCTGTTGCGGATATGAGAGTGTCCGCATCCACAGGGTCTTCCTCAGGATATGGGGAAACGGCTTTGACGTGTGCGAGAACCCTCGAAAAGTCCACGGGCTTGTCCTTCCTTCCATCATCATGGGGTCTAAACCGTCACCTCCATACACAAATTGAATGACTTCATTGCTAGAATTTCTCACGGTGTTGTCATAGTGTTGGACGAGATCTTCCAGGGATTTAACGAGTCTCCTCTGCATATAACCTGTCTCAGCAGTCTTGACAGCCGTGTCAACTAGCCCCTCTCGTCCACCCATGGTGTGAAAAAAAACTCCGTGGGCGTCAAACCAGAGTAAAAACTATTTTCCACAAACCCCTTGGCAGCGGGAATTTTGGACTTTCGCCCAAAGTGGGGGAGGGAACGGTCCTCGAAGCCATCCGGAATTCGCTTCCCGCTTAGCGCCTGCTGTCCCACGCAGGCTATCATTTGAGATATGTTGATAAATGATCCCTTAGAGCCGCAGAGAGCCATGGTCAGTGGGGCGTTGGACTTGTGAAGTGCCGTAAGAGAGGCCTTTCCAGCCTTGTCTCGAATGGCCGAGAGCTCTCTAAGGATAAGTGACTCTAAAGTCTCCTCTTCGGAATGCCCAGCAGTGGACTGAAGCGTTCCTGCGTTGAGCTGTGCAATGTACTCATCACATGACTTGTAGCCCTTCTCCACAAGATCCTTTTTACTCGCCAAAAGGCTCTTGCTCGGCGTCACGTCCCCGATGCCAATGGAGAAACCTCGGTTCATCAAGAACCATGAGGCTACACGAGAGAGCCTCCACATGGCATTGCATGCCACGTCTTGCCCCCAGTCACGAAGCAGAATATAAAAGATGCTGTTTTTTGTTCCAGAGCCCACGGTTGACTTGTCCAGAGAACCCGCGAGATGTTCTGAATTCCGTATGAGGACCCATGAGTCGTTCACGCAGAACTCTTCGTCCTTGGTGTAGGACTTTCCCTTCACCGAGAGATTGGCCTTGGTTCTAAGGCGTTTGTTGGGGCGCAAAAGGAGACTAAAGACTTGTTTTCCCGTCCAAAGGGGAAAAGGCTTCCAAATGGTAGGCGGAGGGAGATCGATGGCGATGTCGTCGTCTGGAGAAGAGGCGAGGATTTGAGAAATGATTTGACAGACTTTCCCTCGGTCTAAAAGGTTTCCTTGGAAGTGAGTAAGTAGGCGCCTGTGATAAAGTCCTGGGTGGCAGCGATGAGGAGTTCACCATTCCGTGGAGTGACTAAGTTGGACTTGTTCCCCATGAGAACGAGTGCCTCAGCACGAGCTTCCTCCGTTTGAGGCAAATGTAGATTCATTTCGTCGCCATCAAAATCTGCGTTATAAGGAGTGCAAACGCACTCATTGAACCTGAAGGTCCTATGTTCTAATATTTTGGCTCGATGACACATGATACTGATCCGATGCAGGGAAGGCTGTCGATTGAATAGAACAATGTCGTTGTCCATCATGTGACGTTCCACCAAGTCACCGACTCGAAGGCTCGCAGCCATCTTCTTCCTATCTCCGTAGCGTAGATATTTCCGAACTTTAAGTCCGTTAGGCGTAGTGAATTCTAAGAAATTGGCTCCTGGATGGATATCCGGGCCGTTTTTGATGAGCTTCCGCATAAGCTCAATGTTGGCCACATGGACTCGCTCGGGATAAGTTAGGATCTTGGCCACGTAAATGGGGACGCCTACCTGTTCAATTTTAAGATTGGGGTCTGGACTAATAACAGTTCGACTCGAGAAGTCCACTCGCTTCCCGGATAAATTCCCCCTGAATCGCCCCTGCTTTCCCTTAAGCCTTTGAACGAATCCCCGCGTTGACTGTTTAGGGGCCTTGTCTGCAGGAATGCCAGAGAGTTGACTGTTGAAGTACAAGGCCGACTGCAGCTGTAGGAAGTCCCAATCGTCTTGAATCATTTTGGCAGTCGCCCCCGAGAGGCGATGCTTCATGATGACGTCGTTGAGAAAAACGATTTCCGTGAGCTTCATGGTTGTGTCGTCCTCATTGGTTCCGGATCTCACGTCGGAGATGACGGAGGGCCGAATACAGAGCGGGGAACGGCAAGACGGGTAAGAATCATGTCCTTGGGATGTGCAGACTCCAAATTCATAAGGAGCAATGGGATGTCACCATCTCGAATGCGCTCAAATATATTAAGGACCTCCAGGGGTTTAGATAATGAATGAGGGCATGGTGATTGGAGACCAGGGAGCTGATCTCCTTATTGTCGCTGCAAACATAGTCATACTCTTCCAAGGCATCACTTATTACGGAATTTGTCTTCTTAATGTGTCGGAACTTTTCATGGGATATTTTAAGAAGTCCGGCTTTTTTCACGACACCATTGAGTGCCCCGCAATGGGAACAGGTATTGATTTTTTTGCACTCTTCGAGAATTTTCTTTTTTAGTTTTTTCTTTGCGAGATATCCGAGGTCCTTGGAGCGGATTCGCTTGTTGAAGGCCGCAGCGGACTTGGGTTTGAGGAGAACACGGGAGCAGGATTTGCAAATGGACTGGAGGACTTGGACAATGGCCTTGAAAAAGCCAACGTGATAAACGGGAAGCTCCAAATCGATGTAGCCAAAGTGTCCAATGCAGTCCAAGAGGCCTTTACCACATGTCAGACAGCTCTTGTCACCCTGAGAGGTTCCCATATGGTGGTCCAGGACTCCATAGGAAACCGGAGTACGCGCGGAATCCTATTCAAAAGAAACAACAGAAACTGTCATGAATTTAAAGAAGACCGAGTAACATTTTATATCAACTCACTTGATTATATAGGTTCTTGGCCACTGTATGAATTGTGGAGCATTGCTCCATTTCCTCGGAGCTTTGCATGCCAAAGCACACATGGGAAATTTTACGGATAACATCCGTCTCCCGATACTGCTCCTTCATCCTTGAGAATCTTTCCACGTGCAAATTAAACTCAGAGCTCCATCACCACTTCTTTCAAAAGAATAAAAACAATAACAAACCCAACTATGATATTTGATTCAGCCAATCAAAACACAGGCTTTTCTTCTAGGAATAAATGACGTCACACTTTGAATATGTAGGGTTGACGCAAATGAAAATTCGAGGTTGCGTGATTTTTTTAAACACTCCATTCGATTTTTTTAAACGCTCCGTACGCAAATGTCTTACGTCATTTTGTTATACTTTACGACTGTTGATGGTGTATGAAAAAGAGAAAGAGCGAGAAAAGAAGAAAGAAGGAAGGAATGAAAAAATAATCATCATTTATTCCCCACAATGGAAGCAATATTCAACGAAACTAAGGATGTTGAATCGTCCAGGCAATTCCTCCAAATGAGGGGTTGTCTACGGTCCGATCCTCCATTGTGCCCAGAGTGTCACCATCCATCCATCCATGTCTTTCGTGGTTTACAGCCGGAATATGAAACGTTGGAAATGTCGCCTTCATGGGAATAGGTTCGTCTCCGAGAGGAAGGGCTCCTTGTGGGAAAACTCCAAGCTTCCTTTCAGCCAACTCACCAGATTGGTTTGGTGTTGGGCCCACAAAATGCCCATCTCAATGGCTACGAATGTCTTGGAGGTGAGCCCAAGATCAGCCAGCCGTGAGCTGGTACTCAATTTTACGAGGCATATGCTCGCTCACGTAAATTGAGTTTGTGCCCACGAAAAATTGGAGGCCCAGGAATTGTGGATTGTCCAGATTGACGAATCCCTCATGGCCAAAAGAAAGTATAATCGAGGCCATATCGTCCCTCTTTGGGGGATATTGTCTGTCCTTCCACTAAAGAGGGATTCCTCATGATGCTGAAGGTGAGAATAACTTATTATTGTTATATTTGCTATGAATAATCAAATTTATTTTTATATTAGGATCGAAGTGCGGTTACTCTCCTCCCTCTAGTGATGGAGAACATAGAGTCGGGTTCCATCATATACAGCGATGGATAGGCTGCATATGATGGAATCCGACAATTGCCAGTCAATCCCCATTATCTTCACGAAGTCGTGAACCATTCACGAAACTTTGTGAATCCAAGGACAGGCGCTCACACAAACAATGTGGAGTGCTTTTGGAAGAACGCCAAAAGGAGATTTAAAGGAATGGCAGGCGTTCAAGACTCCACGCTCCCTGGCCACTTGGACGAATTTCTTTGGCGAGAGAGATGGGGGAATAGTGATAAGGAGGCCTTCAATAATATTTTAAACAATATTTGTGAATTTTATAAATACTAATCAATTTCATATGTATATATTAGTATAAAAAAAATTATGTTACCCTATTTATTTTAGAACATTTAAAAAAAAATTAAGGGCAACTTTGACATATAAAAACGAGGAAGGAAAATACAGATGCTTCATCAGTTGTCATATTAATAATGTTTTTATCTATTTTTATTTTTCATACTATTTTATTGTATGAATTGAATAAGGTCTATCGCCATTAAATAAGGCAAGAATTGTAATATTATTTTTTAATTTTCAAATCTAGGGAACCCGAATATTAAATATTGATATTTTTAGAGTGGTTAAAAATGTATCCTATTTTTTATTTGTTTTTATATTTTGGTATGATATAAGAAACCTTCTATTAGTCGGACTCCATTCCTCTTTTTTTAGTTAATAGATACTACATACATACAGTCAAACTTATATTAGTGATCTCTTCTCTATAGCGGTCACACATCCAGAGTGGCCACCAAATTAATCCTGCACAAAAAATATTACTAGTAAAAACTTTCTGTGTATAACGGCCACCTATCTCTACAGTCCACTTTTTCGGGTTCGCTTGAGTGGCGCTATAGAACAGGTTTGGCATTACTTAAATCTCTATAAAATTAATCCTTCAATATTTTTTAACAGAGTATTTGCAAGCCTATTTTTTAAAAATCACTCTTCCTAAATTAAGTCATTATTTATTTATCTTGAATTTAAAGAAACAACTAATTGAATATTATCTAGGGCATAGTCAAGGGCCCTTTTAAAGTTCATTCTTGACTCATGGGATACTGACACCAGGAGGTAAAGCCATGGGCTGACCCTTGATGATCTTCATAAGCTCAACTGTAAAGTGTAGAACGGCGTTGTGAGGGATCCCTGCGGAAGGAACTCCGGTTTGTACATATAACTAGATGATGTTCCAGGCACTGGTCTATGTATCCTTGGTGTCAAAAGGAATCATAAATGTCAGTACGGTTTATTGGGCGGCTGATGAAAGTATTACGAAGGCTTTTCGACTTGATGATTTCTTTTTCTGGTGAAGCAACTGTTTTTAATATGTACATATATTATTTAATTTATGACGCATCTATAAAACTGAAAATAATGAGTTCAAGGATCCTTTAAATGAATGAAGGGTACAAAACCAACCCAGAAAACATAACAGAATGAGCCCTCTGTAGTTTATCTCATAGTCTCAAGGATGAAGAGAGGAGACTTTTCATGTCTTTATAATAATAAAAATGCATCAGCCTTCAAGATAAATTTATTAAAGTATCTTCAAGTTGAAACAAAAGACATGTACCATCTTCAGAAGAAGGGTATATTTTGAAACGCGAAAAGCCGTTATATTTAACCCCCTCAGTATGATTATGTATCGGTTTTCTTAACCAATATAACATCTCTTCTACGAAATACTTGTTTTTCACATATTTGATTGGATGTAATTGCGTCTATATGGAAATATAGTACAGTAATTAATCTTCATCTAACCTAAGATCCTTTCATCGTAGTCAATAATAATTTTGAATACAATCGCCACCCTTTCACTCTAATTATTGAAAACACTTCCACTAGCAACTTCAACTTCTTTACCTTGGCTAGCTGAGCAAGCCATAGTAGAAGAAGAAATATGGCTTACTAATTTGTTCCATCAGAGGTACCTAAAGGCCCTCAAAAGACCGAGATCACACCTAGGAGGAGGTCTAAGCTTATTGTATATTATTTTACCCAAGATTTTTCAAAAGGTTTTAATAGATATGTCGTCGCACCCACACGATGAATGGCGTTCAGTTTTTACAACAAGTCCCACTTTTACATGGCTAATGTTAGGAACCGATTTTACTAATGACAAGCTAGAAAATGTGTCCCAATTTTTGGCTTTTTGTCAACGCTTAATATGGAAGGGTACGCCTCTTTTTAATTCAAATTCGTCAATTGATATTATTCGATAAAATTATAAAAAGAAATTTTTCTTCAAAAACACTCTTGCCCCAAAAGAGCTGGAGTGGATTGCGTTATCTCGAGATGCCTTGGATTTGGCTCTCTTAAGTTGCCGAAGTTACATTTCACAAAGGCTTACTGGCAACGAGTTAATATCCAAATATTCAATCAAAGCCATATTGATCGCTACTGCAGCCAGGTACTCGGCCTTAGCAATTAAGATCCCAAATGTGAGTTGTTCTTCTTGGACGTATGTTGGCGACTTAGTCAGGTTTTATCCTTCCTGCTCCAAAAGGTATTTTGAGTTTTTAAAACACTTAATAAAAGTTAACCGAAGGTTTAGGAAAAATCATAAATAAATAAATGTTTGCACCTTTTTGCGAAATTAATTTATCCATAGAATTGACAAAAATTATAGTACATTATTTTTTTTACCATGTATTTGTATTCATATTCGATTTTTTTTTTTTTGAAATATGGTTTTTATAATTTCTGTCTCTGTCCAATGTATTATGTCCTACAATGATCTAATCTATTATGTCCTATTTTAATGTTGATGATTAACTTTTATATTTAGGGAACTAATTTTAAACTATAATGTTTATTGATACATTTCAATATGTGTAATTTCTCTGAATAAATAAAGTTTTATATTTAAAAAAAAACTTCCACTAAACGCGCACATTCTTTTTAATTATTATTATTACAACTATATTATGTTAAAAACACACTAAAATATACCTTATATAACTTCAAAATTACCAAAGTTATCCTTCAAGTCAAAATGCTAATGTTTTGCTTAATGAAAATAAAAAATATTTGAGAATAAGTTGTGGAGATTCCATCCACCAAAAACAATTCAGCTTCTTCATAATAAAGTCGAAATAAATTATTATAAATGAGATTATTTTTGTTGACTGTTGCCCTTAATTTAAAAGATATGTTCAATGATATATAAAATAACATATATTATTTTAACATATTAAACTTATTTTTATTGTAAAATTCACAAATATTCTTTAAAATAATATTGAAGGCCTCCTTTTCACTCTTCCCCCATCTTTATCGCCCAAAAAATCATCCGAGTGGCTGTGGAGCGTGGAGTCCTGAACGCAGTCCTGTCATTTCTTTAAATCTCCTTTTGGCGTTCTTCCATAAGCACTCCACATTGTTTGTGTGAGCGCCCGTCCTTGAATCCACAAAGTTCCGTGAATGGTTCGTGACTTCGTGAAGATAACGGGGATAGACTGGCTCCATCGTATGCAGCTATCCATCGCTGTATATGATGGAACCCGACCTTTATTCTCAATCACTACGGGAAGGAGGGTAGCCGCACTTCGATCCTAATATATAAATTAAGTCATTATGCATAGCAAATGTAACAATAGTAAGCAATTATCACCTTCACCATCATGATGAATCCCTCTTTAGTGGAAGGACAATATCCCCCCAAAGACCCACCTCTGAGTGACGAGATGGCCTCAATTACGAAGTACTTCCTTTACTCCATGAGGGAGGGATTCGTCTATTTGTACCACAATTCCTGGGCCTCCAATTTTGCATGGTATGAATTCAATTTACGAGAGAGAGCATATGCCTCATAAAATGGAGTACCAGCGTCTGATTTCCAACGTTTCAAATTCAGGCTGTAAATCCCGTATGACATTGGGTGGTGGCACTCGGACCGTAGGCAATCCTTCATTTAGAGGAATTGCCTGGAGGATTCAACATCTTTAGTGTCGTTGAAGATTGCTTCCATTGTGTTGGAATGAGTGATGATTATTTTTTCCTTCGTACTTTTTCTTTCTCCCTCTTTCTCTTCATCAATCGTCGATATATTATATTACTAAGACATTTGCGTACGGAGCGTTTAAAAAAATCGAATGGAGTGTTTAAAAAAATCACGCAACCTCGAATTTTCTTTTGCGTCAACCCTACATATTCAAAGAGTGCCAAATATGGCACCACATTGGGTTAATAGAAAAATTTCAACACTCAATATTGCTATATTTCTCAGCTATTTATCATGATGTATGCTATTCATATATTATTCAGTATAAATCGTATCAAAGAGGCATTAAACATAGTTATTTTTTGCGATGAAATGCTACAAATCACATTACGAGGGCTTTATTTATTTTTTAGAAAAAGAAAACCATTAATTAATAGCATTTGAAAATTAAATTTTTCAAAATATATTAATCATATTCTTTGAATTTGAAATAATATTTTTATGTACAAAGATGAATCATTATTGTTTTTTTAACTCATTTTAATTTATTTAAAAAATCATGAACAATTGTAACCACCTTTTATTTTATTATTTTTTATCAAGGGATCATCCTTTAGCAAATTTAGAAAACAAATATAAAATGCAGTGATTGTTAAGCTCCAATATTGTATATACGCCGTCAAAGCAAAAGAGAAAGAGATTCACGGATCCATACTAAACATAGCAAGCAAATATTTAGAAATTTTAATACGACAATGACTGTTTTAACTTATTCTTTTGTTTGTATACTTATATTTTTACCATATTTTATGCCTAATTAACGTCTTTCTTTCGTTATAATTTTATTTCTTTGTTTGAGTTGTACATTATTACTATTTTACATGTAAGATGCCGGGATAAATCAAATGAAATATATAAATGCCCATGGGCCAAAAACATAAATATATATATACCTATATATATATATATATATATATATATATATATATATATATATATATATATATAATATATATATATATATATATATATATATATATATATACAGTGTTGTTCCCTAACGCGCGCGCGAGTAATATATTACTTTGTGATATTACTGCGCAATAACTAGAAAGAACAAACATATTAGATATTACTTTCAAGTAATAACCAGGCTTGTGAACGGAACGCAAAATTGAACGGCGTTCAGCTGAACGCACGTTCAATGAACGGAACGCTGAACGGAACGCAACTTTTTTTGAACGCTGAACGCAAAAAAAAGAGTTTTGCGTTCAGCGTTCAATTTTTCCAAACATTTCTTGGACTTTTATCGGAAAAACGTCATCACTACGCATTACTTTTTTAGGAAATTATTTTCTAAAAAAACGTCAGTACTACGCATTACTTTTTTGGGAAATTCTTTTCTAAAAAAAAATAAAACGTCATCACTACGCAGTACTTTTTTCGGAAATTCTTTTCTAAAAAAAAAAACGTCATCACTACGCAGTACTTTTTAAATATTTGAACGCTGAACGCTAACGAACGCTGAACGCAAAAACATTGAACGGAACGCTAATTTTTTTGAACGCTGAACGGAACGCTGAACGCAAAAAAGCTGAACGCTCACAAGCCTGGTAATAACTAATATGTAATATCCTAGTTACATATTACTTCCGTGAAAAAAATATTCGACAGGCATTTTTGATGAAAATTTATGATCTGTGAATGTATGTGACGTCACCCAATGAAACCCACCGCCAATAAAGGAGAGTTGGCTGTGGGTTTTAACCCTAAATAAAAGCCCATAACCGCAGGCGAGACCCGAGGGCTTGGGGTGTATGAGATTGAAAGTAAGGACTCCTTTTATACCTAGCCAGAGTTGGCGGTGGGTTTCAACCCTAAATAAAAGCCCATAACGGCAGGCGGGACCCGAAGGCTTGGGGTGTATGCGATTGAAAGTAAGGACTCCTTTTATACCTAGCCAGAGTTGGCGGTGGGTTTCAACCCTAAATAAAAGCCTATATCAACAGGCGGGACCCGAGGGCTTGGGGTGTATGAGATTGAAAGTAAGGACTCATTTTATACCTAGCCAGAGTTGGCGGTGGGTTTCAACCCTAAATAAAAGCCTATATCAGCAGGCGGGACCCGAGGGCTTGGGGTGTATGAGATTGAAAGTAAGGACTCCTCTTATACCTTGCCAGAGTTGGCGGTGGGTTTCAACCCTAAATCAAAGCTTATATCAGCAGGCGGGACCCGAGGGCTTGGGTTGGATAATCAAACCTATGCCTCTCATAATGTAGAAGTCATTTTTTAGACTTTGAATTCACCCACTTTATCATGTTTGAGCCATGTGCTCACTTTATAATATTATAATATCAAATATATGATTATTATAAAAATGCAAACTAGGTTTGGTGAGGATTTTTACAAATCCTGTTTGAATTGCCTTTACTTATTGTTTCGGAATGCTCAAAAAAGTAGTATATTACTCAAAGTAGTATATTACTTTTGTGAAATAATAACTAATATTGAAAAAAGATATTACTACGCAGTAAAAAGTAGTATATTACTTACTACTTTCAAAGTAATATTCGACCAACTCTATACTTTAAGAGATATAAGCAAATACGTACTCCCTCAAAATTGTCTTTTGATATGAGAATATACGATTACCATCTGGTAATACTGTTAGTGTTACCTGGATAGGAAGAAAAAAAGAAGGGAGAGAAGTTAGGCAAAATGCTCTCTTCTCTTTCTATCCAGGTAACACTAACAGCAGTTACCAGATGGTAATCGTATATTCTCATATCAAAAGATCAATTTTTGGGGAGAGTACGTATTTGCTTATATCTCTTAAAGTATAGCGATTTTTAGAACACAAAATATATCAAATGAAAGCTTGATTAACCAGTTTTAATATTTTGGTATACTAAATCATGTCAATTTAATAAGTAGAGAGTTATATGCACATTAAAAAAAGCCTATCTCGCGTACAAAATGACACATATAATGGATTATGTATGCGTCAGAGACAAAGTAAAATTTTGAGAGGATACCTTGACACACATCTAAGAAACACATTATGATTTATTTTTTTATAATCGATTTCTTATAGGTCAATACAGGCTCTGAATCATATGATGTAAACTCAGATTGTACTGAATTCTGAATTGATAGAATGCAACCAAGGTCATTTTTGGATTTATCATCTAAAGTTTTACTAAACTTAAAAGTACTATTTTACTCTGAAGCGAACAAGTCATCTTCTACAGGCGAGTGAAGTAAATTGACACAAAAAGCTATGAAATAAGCTAACAATACACACTCCATTTTTTTCTTTGTTTTTACTTAAAACTTTGTTTTATTAAAAAACATCAAACATACGTCTGGTAGTAAATTAGATTTCCTTTAAATTAATAATTATTATTGAAGTCTGTAACGTCTACCATTTTGAAGAAATTTGCGGAAAACTATATTTTTACTAAATTTTTAAAACTTTGACCTCGTTGCGCGACCTCGTAATGTTGACCGATTTTGTTCAAACTTTGTATGTCGTCTTCTTTTATCACCAAGAAACAGAAAATCCACAATGTCGCTAACATTTCAAACATTTGAAAAATAAGAACAACCCTATATATATATATATATATATATATATATATATATATATATATATATATATATATATATATATATATATATATATATATATATTATTGATTTGCTTCTCTTAAATGAATATGTAATTTTTTTGGGGCTATATGGTTCGATAGAATTGCATCCGATTGGATATAAATAAACATTATAGCATTAAAATTAGTCTATCGAACCTAGGATCTTATCAATGAGGTAGACCAAAAATGACTATGACTCGTGATAATATTTTATGAAAATTAGAACTGCGCCCAATATTTATAATATTAAAAACATAGGCAATTATATGCGAAACCAGATGATATAATAAGGATTGAGATCTTCATAATAACGCTTCGTGTAACTATATTTTAGGCGGTGTAAGTATAGGGTTGAATATTCTTTTCATCATATACCGTTTACTTGAATTTGTTTCTAACAATGATTAAACATGCATTACTTTCTCTTATGATTCTTCCCAGATTCAAATGAATCCACAAGTGCTGACTCCATCGCCTTTCTCCCACTCGAGGGATGAAATCACGCTGAAAGGAATTTCTGTAGCGCCCGAACCAAAAAGTATTATATTTGTTGTTTTAACAGTTTAAGTCCAATTTTTCTCTATTATGTTTGGGAATATGAATGATGGTGACTAAGGGGTTACATTCTATTGAGCCATGTCCACCTACTGCCGTTCAGTACTCAAAGGCTTTTTTTAAAATTCAATCAATTAAATCAATGGATATGCAAAGTTCTTAATGATGATATATTTTTAATAGAATCGGACACTAGCTTATCTTACTCAAATCGGTTGTTTCTTCGTGGCATATATCAAACAAGACGTATTTTGAATTTAATTAACATCAAAGGTAGGTGTTGATATTTCTGACTACTGACAATTTACTGGCTTTAAATTAGCTTATGGCAATCTCCTTCCTTGATATATTTGCTTGTGAATAGCGGCTTATCAATTCTCTTTGTAGTAAAAGTCATAACACCTCTCTTACCAGAGCCCGAAAAAAAGGAATAAAACATTGGAGGCTGAATTTTTTTTTAAACACGTTAAGGAAACCTCCGTTTTAATATCCTGTAAACACAAAACATCGGGACTAAAAGGCAGGAGGTGTTTCAAAAGAGCGTGCCTGGTTCTTCTATCTTTCCCCCTCATATTGCTGTGACGTCAAAGGTTTATATATATATAAACAGGCTTGTGAGCGATCAGGAAAAAAATAGCGATCCGATCAAAAATAGCGATCAGAAATTCTTTGCGATATAGCGATATAACGATCAGGGATTTTTCTGATCAGCGATCCGATCAATTTAATTGCGATCAACAAAAAAATTACCTATGTAATACTAATTCTAAGTAAAAATTTAAATGTACATATATACAGTCAAACCTTTATAAGTATTCATTTTTATATGACAATGGAATGATTGTTTCCCATAGCCTATGAGCTCCAAAATAACGACTTCTCCATAAGTCTCCTGTCTGTATATTTTAGGACAAAAATATCAGAATGATTGTTTCTCATAGCCTATGAGCTCCAACACTCTGGCTCCACAATTGACATATGTCTGCATATTTTAAGACAGGAGATGCCAGAATAAATGTTTCCCATAGCCTATGAGCTCCAAAACAATGATTTCTAGATAGTCGTCTCTCTTTATATTTTAGGACAAAAAATATATCAGGATAGCACACACTGGCTTTTTCCATTAGTATTAGTCTGTATTTTGTGTTTTCTGTGTTGTTGTAATGGATTTTGGTCAATGTGACAGCTAGTTAAGTTTTAAGAAATGTAAGGTTTGTCTCAAAAATCCTTATTACAAACATTTTTTCTTTATTAGTTATTTTATACAAATTGATCGGATCGCTATTTTTTTAGTGATTTTCTTACGATCAAAAGATATAAAGATCAGGACCTTTTGCGATACTCCGATCAGCGATCAAATATCGCTATATCGCTATTGATCGCCGATCAGAAAAAACTCCGATCAACAAGCCTGTATATAAATAAATAAATATATATATATATATATGGGCTGCTCTTATTTTTCAAATGTTTGAAATGTTAGCAACATTGTGGATTTTCTGTTTCTTGGTGATAAAAGAAGTCGACATACAAAGTTTGAACAAAATCAGTCAACATTACGAGGTTGCTCAACGAGGTCAAAGTTTTAAAAATTTAGTAAAAATATAGTTTTCCGCAAATTTCTTGAAAATGGTGGACGTTACAGACTTCAATAATAATTATTAATTTAAAGGAAATCTAATTTACTACCAGACGTATGTTTGATGTTTTTTTTAATAAAACAAAGTTTTCAGTAAAAACAAAGAAAAAATGGAGTGTGTAATGTTAGCATATTTCATAGCTTTTTTGTATCAATTAGATTCACTCGCCTGTAGAAGATGACTTGTTCGCATCAGAGTAAAATAGTATATTTAAGTTTAGTGAACCTTTGGATGATAAATCCAAAAAGGACCTTGGTTGCATTCTATCAATTCAGAATTCAGTACAATCTGAGTTTACGTCATATTATTCAGAGCCTGTATTGACCTATAAGAAATCGATTATGAAAAAAATGAGTAATAATGTGTTTCTTAGATATGCGTCAAGGTATCCTCTCAAAATTTACTTTGTCTCTGACTAATTTATAATCCATTATATGCGTCATTTTGTACGCGAGATATGTTTTTTTAAATGTACACATAACTCTCTACTTATTAAATTGACATGATTTAGTATACCAAAATATTAAAGCTGGTGTACCAAGCTTTCATTTGATATGTTGGGTGTTCTAAAAATTGCTATACTTTAAGAGAAATAAGCAAATACATTTTTGCACGTACTCTCCCAAAAAATTGATCTTTTGATATGAGAATATACAATTACCACTTGGTAACTGCTGTTACTGTTAGCTGGATAGAAAGAGAAAGAAAAAAGAGAAGCGAGAGAAGTGAGGCAAAAATACTCTCTCCCAAGGTATATAGAATACCAGGTAGGTATGTGATATTTAAAAAGTGGCGCGGACACTTAATAAAAAGAATGTACCGATGACGTCATAGTCTCTTTTATGAACATATTTTAATATAAAATGTCGGTCACAAAACCTCAATCAACAAGAAATAATTAATGTATGTTCATTGCGTAATTATTTAATGTTAGATTATTGTTGCAATAAATAAATAAAAAACATATATCACAGTCAATATACTTTATTTAAGCTTTAGGTTAGATCTAACTTCAAATATTGTCGTATAACAATTGACTTAAGTTATAAGTTTAAAAAATATTTGTAATTTCGCACTAAGGTAATGTTAATGGTATGAAATACAAGGCTAAACTTATTAATTCAATAAGTTTAATTGTTTGACGCCAATCTTATCAAAGTTTAGTGTTCTGCTAGGTATATTATTTATATTAGTGGTTAAATTTCGATAAGAAGGTTAAACTTTATTCATTTCTAAAGCATCAGTGAAAATAAACTGAGTAAATATTCTTCAGGTTAGTTGAGTTAATAACAATAACGACTTCACGATCAATAAAGCAAGATGAATGTAAAAAATATTGAAACATAAGTAGATTTCTTTAAAGCAATACTATATCTTAATATATTTAAGTATCGCAACAATATATTTTTGGCTCTCCAAACCTATTACTTTTTGCAGTAATTTTTTAAATCTTTCAATAATGTCGTTAATAAAAATTGCTAAGATAATTTAAATATTTTTTATTCCTGTAACTAGATTTACTAGTTTTTATTAGTATTTTTAATTGTTTGACAATTTCTATGTTATTATAATTATTGAATGATATTTTATATATATATAGGACAAATTGTACTTTTTATTTATTTTAATAATTGCTATATTTAAATATATTGGGGTTAAGGATAAATAATTGCTAAAAGGATATTAATATCATATTTGGATTCATTGGCTGTTATTTCATATTTCATTTGCTCAATCAAGTGAGTTCACCCAAAATTTGTCGATCTGTGATATTCAAGTTTCGTATGATATCTCAAATCCATTAAAATATATCAATTTAGAATATTTATTTTGTACTCAGAACATTGTTTTGATAGTAAAAGTTATATTAAAAATTGAAAAAAATATATTATCATCTTATTAGACTTATAAATTCAGATAATACATATATATTTTAACTGTGTAATAGAGCTTCCATTTATTTTGTTAAAGTTAATACTCCAAGGATAAATACAATGTATAAGGCAAATTAAATTTAAAGTTCATCTACCTTATCAGAAAATTGGTTTACATTTTTTAGGGTTTTGGAAAGTGGAAAATCAATTCACCCTTATTGGCGTCTTTTCTTTCGATTAAATGGATCTGAAAAGTAGTTTTGACTATTTCTTATCTATTGATCAAGTGTGCTGCCCGAATAAAAGAATTAAAGTTGCCATGATCCGTTGAAAATGTTTGCCAATTTTATTATTGACACCTCGATGTCTCTTGACATTCTTTTCACACAAATGAGGTTGAAAGAAGGAGCATTGCAGTCTTGACTTTAGTTTCTGATATGCCCCCATCAAATGTTGGACTGCGTAACTCATTGGAAGTCTCAAAAGATTTGTCATATTTTTGGAATCCTTATGATACATCAAAGATAATTTATATGTTTCATGATGTCTCTCATTTGACGAACTCTTAAGAAATCACCTTTTAGACAGAGGCCATTATCTGATTGAGGGATATACCATTATAAAAAAGATTTTTTTGCTATGGCAGAAGAGGATAAATGGCTGAAATATCTGTTTCATTACAAATATCTCCCTTCTTAAAACGTCCAAAAAATAGAATTGGCGGTGGTCTCAATCTTTTAGTAAACATTATTCCAAATGTTACAAAAAGTGGTAGAGGAACTAGGTGTTCTTCACGGAAAGGATTGGAGGAGGAGATTTACAACTCCAAAATACCTCAACTGGATGCACATGGGCACTCCATTGACGAATGATGAATTGGAAACTTCTTCTCCTTTTTTGGCTTCCATCCAGAGAATTATTTGGAGGGGTACACCGCGCTTTTCTTCCGATTCAACGATAGATATAGTTTATCAAAACAAAAATAAAAAGCCTTTCACGGATAAATTTGGGGATCCTAGTTCTTTAGAAAAGTTTGCTCTTCAGAATGAAATGTTTTCTCTGCATGACTTGGTATCCGAATCACTTTTTTCAAATGGAAGATTCCGGTTTCCCCTTGAGAGATCTCTCGTCAATTTTAGCCCAACCCGACCATGGCATACAAAACTTTTATATCCTTTGGAGCGGACAACGGATCCTAACTCCATAGTTTGTAAATATAAAAAATTACTTAATTTGCCTTCTTCATGGGACAGGAGAATTATGGGATCAACTTGTAGAATTGCGGACGGTAATAAATTCACAGCCCAGTTTCAAATTTCCTCGGACATTATAAGGTTTTACCATCCATGCAAGGACTGCGGTTTTATTTTTAATACTACAGTTCACGCTTTTGTGGATTGCCCACTTTTAAAAATTGTTAAGACATTTGTCCAACTAAATGTTGGCGTGGATGGGAACGGACTGCCAGGACAAATGAAGGCCATTATTCTTTTTGGAGCACACAAGAGGAGTCGTAACTCTTTACCGCATCACAAGGCGATTGAGTGTGCTTTATTGAATATTAAATCATTGATCGGGAAGAAATTAACAATGAACAGTCCCATACATGAAGAAGAGTTAAGATCCATCATGATAGGAGCAGCAGCGCGTTACTCGGCACTCGGAATCAAAATCCCTCAAGTGGCATCTTCCTCCTGGATTTGGGCTGGCGATATCATCAGATTCATACCATCAACTTCAGCACAATATCTAAGCCTGATTAAATCAATTGCTAGAAGATATAAAGGTTTTATGTCAAGAACGGCCTCTTTGTGATAATTTTTAGCTTTTTCGTCTCATTGTCCCTTTATAAAAGGTTATTTTATTTCTAGGCAGTAATTATGAACTATAATGTTCATTTATGTACTGTTTTTTACGCAACTGCCTAGTTTTATATTTTTATTTATTTATTATCGTATATCTTATGTGTATTTTATTTACACTGTTTGTTGATGATGGTAAATAAAAAATCTTAACCGAAAAAAAAAAAAAAAAAAATTTTTTTGGACTTAATAAAAATAAATCCCCAAGAATTATAAATAATTCATAAAATCAAGGAAATTCATTAATAATGCTAGAGCAATCAAAAGCAAACAGTTTGTCTAGCGCCTCAACTGTTTTTTTATATTATTATTTATAATTATATAATTTAATCATACTATTCAATTTTTATTTATAAAGTTTCCGTAAGAGTTAATTTTTTGGTCCATAAAAAGAAGATGTCCTTATTATAGTTGAAATATTTTTCTTTATCATACATTCCACGACTTGCGAAGTAAAGAAAAAAGGTGATGTAAGCAAATATCCAATGATGTCAATTCGCTTCTTCACATTACTTAATTTATTATTTACATATACATCACTGGAGAGTTTGTTACATTTATTCCTTTCTTTTCTACCTTACCTTGTTATATTAATCTTATTATAAGCGATAATTCTTACAAGAACATAAAATCTTCGATTCTTTTAAATTAAATAAATGACAATTGAAATATTCCTTTTATAATATTAGTGATTTTTGTTTGGAAATCATCTCAATATTTAATTATAAGGAAATTTATAAAATATCCCCAGCTAGCACGGCAGATGAAGTCGGACCAATGACGACTGAGAGCACGCCGAGGATTTATAAAAGTTTATTAAGTAAAAATTATAAATGTAACATACCCAAAGAAAATATAAAGAACTAGAAGCGCAATACAGGCTGGAAAGGAGTATTGGCTGTGTTGCCTTCAATAGAGTTACACAGCTGATCTCATAAGATTCACAAAAATGTAAACAAATTGAGTTAAGAACCACTTTCAGTATAAGTGTGACTCTCCTATATTCAGATCAAGGTCTGTATAATAAGGTCTGGGCAATACAAAAATAAACATGTAGCAGTGTGACTACTCAATGACTTCACTGGAGAACGATTATATTTATCTCTCTCTATACATAAATCTCTCTATCTATCTATCTATAAATATATACATATATATGTATGTGTGTGTTTGTATAAATAAATAAAATAAATATTTATATAAATATTAATTATATATGTATATATATATTCGTTCTCCAGTGACGTCATGGAGTAGTTATACTGCTAGGATTACATGATTTTTTGTATTGCCCAGACCTTGTTTTTAGATCAGCGTTATATTTATTGATTAAAAATGCCAAGTTGCTCCGCATATAAGTGCTCTTCGATCAGTATGATCAGTAATTATATTTACATAGAATGAATGTATGTATGATTCTATTATTTCTTTCTGACCTTAGGTCTAATGAATGGGCAAAGAAAATGAGAAAACGGAAAAGGGAAAGGCATATGAAGCGAAAGAGGAGTGAAGAAGAAATGCAAATCCTTCGACAAATATTATTCTCGATCATTGTTACTCTGTTGGTGATGAAAGTACTTGCAAAAGGAAATCCATCGAGAATGCAAAACGATGAAGGAAAAAAAGTTTCTTATGTATACAGTGCGGACGTGTTTGTTTCTGTCCTGTGTCAAGTGCCTTTATCCTCGGTCTTCGGAGTGCTTGGTCCTTTTTACTTAAGTAAAAAGTGGCATAAGTCCCTCAGGTCTCGTTTGAAGGTCCTTTTTAAAGTGTACCTCCTCTGGAAGCCCGGGAATTGGATCGTCTTCAATCTTCTGGGGATCCTTCAAGGAGCGAGGTTGTAGTTGTTTTTTCTTCTTCTTCTCCTTTTCGCTGTGAGGGAGTTTTTTTATTATTATTAAATTTATTTTCCTTGCCCGCATCTTACTGTGGTGGCTGAGTTGAGAAGAAGGGAAAAAAAGTCTTCAGACACAAGGAGGGAAAAGGGTCAAGGAGGGAGTTCTCCTCTCCCTTTTCTTTTTTGCGCCCTTAATCCTTCTGCTCTACGGAGTATTATCTTCCCCCTCCTTCTAATTCTTAGCAGGCTAAGGACCTGAGGAGGACATGGAAGTGTTCAACATACCAACGGATAAACCCCCAGATGAAGGAGTTTTAAACAAAAAAAGAAGGAGACCCCCGCCAGATAAACCTCATGAAGAAGAAGTGCCCAGACTGCTCTACTCGAGAGCGCTCAAGCGAGGCACTGATCATAAAGGAGAGGAAGAAAAGTCTCTTAACTGGGAAAAGAGATTTAGATGGGAAATATTTGTTGTTGTTGTAGAGGATAAAGAAGATAGTTCTTTCAGAATGGAAGGACTTAAACATGTTGATATATATGACATGGCTCTACTATTCGGATTTAAGGAACACGAATTAGCAGGAGCTAATACGAAATTCGGCTTAAATCAAGTTGGTTTTTATTCTAAGTTTCCAATTGATATCAGAGGTAGACTGGATGATCTGAAGAAAACTCACCCCTTCAGTGTAAAGTCAGTTGGAGGGAAACGTGTCAATGCTTCGATTAGAATAAAGGGAATGGACAAGATTGATGTAAATCTAAAAAAGAAGATTACCATAACTATGGAAAACACCTTCAAAAGGATTGATGAAGTATATGCAGTGGAGTGGTTAAAACAGTTTGGCCAAGTTACGGCTCACTACCCAAAGAAAAATCCCTCTAATGAGGCTGCGGAAAAGAAATATAAGAACTATAGAGACGTATGGAGAGATGGTGATTATGTAGTAGAAATTATTGCAAACCCATCAAATATACCCCAAGTTGTCCCGATACAGGGTTGCCTCATTAAATTAAAATTTAAAGGTGCAAAACTCCAATGTTTAAACTGCTTCGGTATTGGCCACCTTAAGCATGGATGTAACAACACAAGATTAAAAGTGATTGATTATGCCAGAGCGTTAAAAAAGGTCCTTGAAGAAAATTCTTCTTCTTGTGGCCGAAAGGACACAGAAGATTCTCAAGACCTACCTCCTGAGCAACAAAAGGAAACTTCTACGGACGTCATCGTCCCCAACATTTTAGGGGACAATGTTGGTAGGGAGGAAAATTTGGGCCAAGTTGAAGTTGAAAGGACAGAACCTTCGAATGAGGATATAGAGGTAGTTCATTCTGAGGATTTAGATGAAGCTGGAGAAAGCGAGCCTCTCCCGGGATCAGTGGAGGCTCACACAAACCCTGATGGAGTTGTTTCTGGGGGAGATGTCCCCCCGCAAGTCTCAGGGGAAGAAGAGTCCATAGAAAGTGAAGGTCTTTCTATTATTCAACCTCAAAATGTAAACGCCGACCTCGATAGTTCTCCTCCCAATAGTGAGGAATTTTCCAAACCGCACTCTAAGCCCAAAAACCCCCATATAAACACGGAACTAATTTTGGTGGCAAGAACCAGATCCGGTTCTTTAACCAAAAGAACCTCGCCTTCTACAGGGTTATCCCCACAGAAAGAACAAACCCCCAGCAAGGTTCAGAAAAAATAGTGGTCTTTTTTTCTTTACTTTTTTTCACCTATGCCTTGGAAAACACAAACCAAAATTGATGTTTTTTTTACTTCTCAAATGAATAGGTGTCAGAAACTGGACATGGAAATAGGAAAAATACTCTCCCTAAACACGAGAGGTGGCAAGGATCGAATTGGTCGACACGCCTTGATGAAGAGTCTTTTAAAGGAAAAACCAGATGTAATATGTCTCCAAGATGTAAGGACTCCCGTTGCTTCATCGTGTTCCTTTTCCTGTCCCTTCTGCCTTCCCAAAAACTATGAACATTTCTTCACTGGTGACGGAACACATCGCGGAATAATTTCGTTCGTCTGTAAAAGGATGGAGCGTGTCGAGCTTGTGAAATATTATAATAGTGATGGAGAATGGCATAAAATTTTTATTCCAACCAAGACCGGGGGTTTTTACCTCTTAAACGCATACGGCCCTAATAAGAGAAACTTGCCTTTTTACCAAGCCATGATTAACTCGTGCAAAGGTAATATTTATCCACATATATTAATTGGGGATCTTAACGTCGATTTGGATAAACCAAGGCATCGTTACCCCAATCAAACAATTTTATTAAAACTTATGGCAGAGATCAGTTTGGATGATGTCATCAAAAAAATTAACCCTGATGACATCGTATCGTGGAGAGCTGGAAGGAATTTTTCGCGAATTGATATGGTCCTCGCGTCTTCGGTACTTCTTTCTTCCATCAAAAATGTTTCCTATCGTCCCCATCCGGCGTCTGATCATAAATTAATAGATTTAGATTTCCAATTTTTTAAACCCCAAGGTCGTTTTAAAACTCCATCATGGTTATTTGATAACTCTGCATTTTTACATCAACTTCAAAACAGGCTTTTAAAATATTTTAATCCTTCCGCCGGTTATAATAACCTCCTCAACAGTTTTAACCATGTTATTAAAATTTCATCTTTAAAATTCGTCAGTCAAAAGAGGCGAAACGCTTCTATGCTTCAGAAAGACCTGGAAGATGTCCTCAACAATGCACCAATTTTTGCTCGTTCTATTACGTCGGACACAGCCAATCTCTTTAGATTTGCTGAGATTAAGGAGCTTGAAATAGAAAGAAAAAAAGTCTTAGAGAATAGCCACACAACAAGACTAAAAGCTCTTTCTCGAATGGATCATCCACCCATTTTGGAAATTCGAAGAATTTTTGAAAATGGAAAGGAAATTAAAGACAAAAATGAAATTTTGGCTTGCTTTCACAGACGCTTTCAACGGATTCTCGGAGTCGAACGCAAAAATTTTCCTCGTCCATTAAGAATAGCTCCATCTATATTTTCTGAAGTTGTCATCTCCAACCATATAAAGAAGTTTTTTCGAGACAATAAAGCATCGGGTCCGGATGGTATTAGCGGCAAATTGTTTTCGCACTGTGTCACAGAGGTTGTGCCGTACCTCCTCAAATTTGGTCAGTGTATGGAAATTCACGGGAGGTTACCCCAAGCTCTAACCAAAGGCCGAATAACTTTAATTCCTAAAAAAGGCAATCTCTTGGATCCTAACAGTTGGAGACCTATAACAGTATTAAATGAAAGTTATAGAATTCTTTCGGGGATAATCTCTCAAAAAATCGAACCCATTTTGAATTCTAAACTTGGTTTAGTGCAAAAGGGGTTCCTAAGGGGAAGGAAAATCTCAGACATCGCCCGGAATATACAGAACGTATGCGAAATAGTCAATGCCAAGGGTTCCTATGGTGCCCTAATTGCAATAGACTTTTCCAAGGCATTCGATACGATTCTGCATAATCACATCTTGAAAGCAATAAAAAAGTTACTGCCTAAGGAGTTCTTTAATCCCATCAGAGCTTTATTGTTAAATGGTACCTCCTCCTTATCGGTAGGGGGTGTAGAGAGTGAGGCAATTATTTTGAAGAGGAGCTGTCGTCAGGGTTGCCCCACAGCACCTCTATTATTCGCTGCTGGACTAAAAGAACTCAGTGATAACATCATTAAAAAATATGGAGGCTTTGGTGTGGGTTTTGGCAATTCAAAACATATTATGGACATGTATGCGGATGACATAACACTTTTCTTAGAAGGTAATTCAGAAAAACAACTGTTAAAGCGCATTCAAGTTGTATTGAATTTCTTCAGAAAATTTGGCCAAAGATCCGGTTTACAAATAAACGTCAAAAAAACTGTTGCTTTGCCGATTGGCAAGTGGTTTCCACACAAGGATTGTAAGCTCCCTAGTTTAATAATAAAAGAAACCGTGGACATTTTAGGAATTACCTGGGGACGTTATGGTCCTACAAGTAATAACTGGTCCACTCTTAAAAACTTTGTGGACGGAAAAATTCCTCTTTGGAGGAAATTCAATCTGCAAAAAAGGATTGACCTGTACAATTACCGGGTGGTTCCTGCTGTTTTGTATAGATCTACAGCCGTTCCTTGGATCGCGGAGAAGGCACTACAGGAGGAAAGCATATGGCTGAATAAGCTATTTCATCGAATCTATTTACCGGCTCTTAAACGTCCGAAATCAGATTTGGGGGGAGGACTATCCCTGTTATCTAAGATAATTCCCAAAATTTACAGGAAAGTTTTAATTGACCTCTCTAAAAACCCAAATTTGGAATGGAGGAAACATATCGCTTCTAGCCCAGCCTATAATTGGATTATGTTAGGGACGGACGCAACAAATGAACTCCTAGAAGATTTTTCCACCTCATTGGCTGTGATACAGAGAATAATATGGAGAGGAATACCAAGTTTTTATAACTCCTCAACTATTGATATTATTCGTCAAAATCGAGAAAAGAAGTTCTTTTTTAAGAATCTGGACGACCCGAAAAATTTGGAAAGAATAGCCTTATCCTCCAATATCCTCACTATTCATGATATCACAGATGACTCTATTTTCAAGTCCGGAAAATTTGTATTTAAACTTCTAAGGGCGGCAAAAGAGCACATGGTCCCCGTTCCGTGGCATCTAAGAATGTGTTTCTCCCCTGATACGAAAGCAGAGGCGGAAAAAATTGTCGACAAATACATAAAAGACTTGGATTTGAAGATATCGTGGAGGAGTAGAATTTTGAGCTCTATTTCCAAATTTAGCCATGAAAAACGCTTCTCGGCCCAATTTCAAATATCCACGGGTTGTATTTATTTCAACGCTCCATGTAAAGACTGTGGCAAAATTTATAACTCGATTATTCATGCCTTTTCCCAATGTCCTGTTCTTAAAATCGTGAGGGACTTTATCAGCCTCAACATTCATCAAATCGACGACAAAAATATTTCCCCCATTCTTCTTTTCGGGCTCACATCTAACCTGCGATCTGCGTCGGAGAAAACAAGAGCAATAGAGTTTGCTCTATCAAGCTCTAGAAGCTACGTAGCGGAGCACCTTGCGTCGGGGAAAACAATCGAAACGGAGGAATTAAGATCCATTCAAATTTCCGCTGCTGCTCGTTACTCTGCGCTGGAGATCAAGATTCCAGGACGTGCTGATTCCCAGTGGAGGTTCGCGGGAGACTTAGTACGCTACTTCCCCTCATTCTCGGAGAAAACAGCGAACGACCTTAAAAAACTTTTACGAATATATAGAGGTTTTGTTAAAAGACATTTGATTGATTAATTTATATGTGATGTTTTATTTGTCACTGTGCAATTTTTGTTTCATTTTTACCGCTATAATTTTTACGAAAAAAATCCTTTTTAACTAATAGAATGTTTGTATATTGAAATTGACTTTTATATTTTGCGATTTAATTTTAAACTATAATGTTTATTTATATATTTTTTTTGAAATTGTATGTAACTTCGCTAAATAGAAAAAGGTCATTAAAAAAAAAAAAAAAAAAAAAAAAAAAAACGATTGAGTACATGGCTAATAAGCTTCGAATCGTTCAAACTCACAGTTCTCTATATAAAAGGAGATCAGGTCTTTGAAGGTACAAATCATCATATCATAAAAGCTATAGAAAACTTCTTGTTCATCAGGAAGTAAAAGGTGAATTGTTTGACTGTTGATGATGTGGTAATCCTTTCTCCAGGCGATCACAGGGTTGTTGACTCTGAGGCCATATCTAGAGAAAAGCAATTGGATTGCTCTTCAATTTTGGAGGACCACGACTACTGCGAGATACCACCTCCTCTACCTCCGACTCTATCGTCTTTTAAGGCAGCTGTTATTAGTTACATTGCTGGATTTGTAATTCACAAATTGCAGCAGACCATATCTTGTGTTCCTTGTAAACAGTTTTAACCGATCCATTTAAGCAAAATCATTTTAATTTGGCTTTAATTAAAAAGAAAGATGTGGGAGGCCTAATTTATCCATCACAAGATGCAATAACTGTGTGTCAAGAAGTGGAAAGAGTCTTTTGTCACTTTTTAATAATTGGCAAAGCTTCTTTATTAAAGAAAGATAAAATTCATTTGCATATTGCAACCCAAGTTTTGCAAAACATTTGTGAAAAACAACGGTATGTTTTTAATGATCTTAATGAACATATGCTAGATGTTAGCCCAACAAACAATCACGTTTATAAATTAATAAAATATTTGGCAGCAACTTATTCCCGAATAAGACTTTATCATCAAGGAAGAGTGACGAATATAAAATTACCCTCCGACTACATAAGAAAAGTCATGATAAAACATTATTATTCAAAGGACAGTAAAAGTATTCTATAATATTATTAAAAACCTATCACATTGTTATTCTCATGTTTATTTATGTTATGCAAATATATTTATACAATAATTATATATCTTTAAAATTGTACCATGATTTCACTAAATATATAATAATATTTTCTATTTAACAAAAATTATTATAGGACTAATAGTTAAAAAAATATAGCGAATCTTTTAAAATCTTACTACATAAAAATCTCAGTTTTCTCTCTTCATTATGGTTACTAAGTTTTTCTTCTCTTCTGTTGTTCATGTTTTTCCTTCGGCAGACGCGTTGCGCTTCTAGTTCTTTTATATTTTCTTTGAACATACCTTGTATCAAGGTATATAGTAGTGATGGGATTTTCGGCTCTATTTTGAGATTCGGCTCTAATGGCTCTTCTTACTGTGGAGAGCCGGCTCTTTCGGCTCCCGAACGGTTCCCCATACACATTTTTAACGATATTAATTAATTAATAAATAAAACCTAATTTTACAACATTTTGTTTCATTATTGACATTTTAAAGCACTTATGATGAGTAAAAATGCTGGATAACAATGCTTTATAAATAGAACTTTTATTATAACCACTTATTAAATTATCACAAAATAGCAATACTTACAAATAAATAAATTAAAATTAATTAAACAGTAATAAATAGCTTATGAAAGCAGACATAACAAAAAAGGCACCAGAATACAAATATCAAAAAGGCCTACAGTGCTATTAAATTAAAGAATAAAACTATTAAGGTTTTAAAAAAGTATTAAACCAACAAAAATGCACCATAATACAAATATCACTAGGCCTACAGTGCTATAAAAGGATTTTAAAAAAAGCATGTTAACACAAGAGAGGGGGAGGGGGGAGGGAGAGAGAGGGGTAGGGGGAGACTCTGTGTGTGGCACTTGCAATCAGCACAAGCGCAACGACAGGGCGGAGAGACAGCTAGATACTGAAGGAGGAAAAAAAAACCGGCTCCCAAATAAAATCCTTAAACGGCTCTTCTTGCGGAGCCGGTTCCTATCGTTCACTTCAAAGAGCCGGCTCTTAGAGCCGGATCGTTCGCGAACGACACATCACTAGTATATAGAAATCAAGGAATACTAGAAGCTAACTGGAAGGATGACGTCATTAACGGGCACTGCCTTTATGCTCAAGTAAGGGCCATCATTATTAGTTCAATTGTAATATTTATTTCAAAAAACGTGGTTGTGTAGTGTTATTTTAAGTTCTTTATATTCTGTGTTTCAAAGTGGTTTACAAGTTATCTGCTTCTGTTGTAAACAGGGATATAATAATATGCCAAAAAGGGACTACTCTTCCTCAAACGATCTCTTTGGGAAGCTCAAGAGTCACTTTGATATCCACAGCTTTCGCCTCAATCATCTGTCAGCCATTAATGCGGCCCTCTTGAACAATGTCGCCTCTGTCTTTATGCCCACGAAGGCAGAAAGAGTCTTTGCTATAAGTTACCCGCTGCAGTCCAGGGCAGAGTCACTGTAGTCCTATCCCTCCTGGCATCCCTCATATATGATAAAGTCACAAAGCTCAACGGTATGGGAATCCCTGCAGATCATCTCGTCGGGGACGACTATGGCCGGCAGCGGAAAATATACGAAAAGCTCCGTCTCCTCACGCCCCAAATCATATTCCTCTGCGTGACTCCCGAGAAGGTATCTGCCTCTCAGAAGCTCAATGGAGTCTCTCGAAGCCTTTATTCGCGGGATCCCCTCAAGCGATTCGTTATTGATGAGGCCAACTGTGTGTCTCAGTAGGGACACGACTTTCACTCGTACTACTAGCTTCTCCATAGGTTACGAAGGGATTTTCCCCGAGTCTATTTTATGGCACTAACGGCCACCGCAACGCCCTGCATCCGAACGGACATTTTACATCATCTAACAATGAAGTCTCCGAAATGGTTTCTCTCTTCCTTCAACAGACAGAATTTGGCCTATGAGGTCCAACCAGAGAATCCATCCAAAACTGCTATGCTGCCCTTCCCGTGGACTGCTACCGTGAAATGGCTATTAAGCTGCCTTGCTCCAAGGGTGAAATATTGGACATTGTTTATGAAGGAGCTTTAATACACGAGCTACGAGGAGGAACTTATCCTAATTTGCCAGAGCTTTTTGGACCAACGGTTGAGTTATTTGGAGGATAAGGAATACGCTGCATTTCTAAATAGCGAAGAAGGCTATGGGATTTTCCGTATTTTAGCTCGAGCATCGAGTCTATTGGTGGATGGATATCCAAGTCAAAGTAAGAGTTTCTAACTATTCATCAAAAATAAAAGTACCCTTTTTTATCTTAAAGCAATTTAAAATATGAATGATTTTAAAGATATATATATAATATTAATCATAACTTTTTCATTTTATGAAATAGATTTTTACTTTATCACAATATCAAGCCAATAAATAAGTAAATAAGTATTAACTAAAAATTAAATATATTGAGTACATTGTCCAATTTTAATAGTATCGTAGCTATATATATTAAATTTTTAGTTAATACTTATTTACTTATTTATTGGCTTGATATTGTGATAAAGTAAAAATCTATTTCATAAAATGAAAAAGTTATGATTAATATTATATATATATCTTTAAAATCATTCATATTTTAAATTGCTTTAAGATAAAAAGGGTACTTTTATTTTTGTTTAACATTATTAATTAAACAGATGATGCAATATGCTTTTATTCTGTTATTGACTTTGTTTTTTTGTAATGAAATGCATATTGCATCATCTGTTTTTAATTAAATAATGTTAAGGTAGTGATAAAACAGGATAGAGTTACTCTATGACGTTAAATTTAATATCACCTAAATGTTTATAATTAATTCTTCATATTGTAATAGGGGCAGAAGAGGCAAATACTATCGGGGTCGCTGTGGCTGAATGTTATCTTTCTGTGGATGAAAAAAGTCTGGCTCGACCTCAAGCCGAACCGGAAAGCCCTCAAACGCAACGCCAGCCCCGCTAAAACCTCCTCAAGATCCTCTGATTTGAAACTTATGGCACCTCCGAAAATAGAAGTTTAATGAGGCTGTGTCGTTTCAGAGAAACAAAGATCGTCAGATATGAAATTTAATTTGAAAATATTTTTTTTTAGTTACAGTCTATTTCACAATGAAAACATAATATTGAATTACTTGTTTGTAACTGTTAAACTATGTATCGTTGGTAAATAATATTATATTTACTATTGTGGAAATTATTGTTGATAAATAAAAAGCATTAAAATATATATCACACTCGCTATTCATTTTTAAAAAATATAATATCTACTTGTTTGATCGTTGAATTATAAATTATTGAAGTGAAAATGACTCATTTAGCTATAAAAATACATATAAAACTTAGTTTATTGCTATGTTAATCAACGTATCATGGCCTTAACTAGGAAGCTACAATTTTCCCTTTCCTTTCCAGTTAGTTTCTAGTATTCCTTGATAGAAATACAGGTAGGTCCCAAAGATAATAGATAATACAAGATGCGCAGAACGTAATGTTTAGATTCCTCTGATTAGAAAAGAAAAACTGAAACGTCACAGTAGCTATTTGTTATTAAATAAAATCAAAGGTACATTTAAAAACAGTGATTAATTTCAAAAGCCTTTTGAAAAGGAAATAAAAATTTGTAACCCGGGAGCTCTCCGGCGGAGGCGGAGCTGCAGAGGACGGCCACGTTGCTCCGGAGCTCCTAGATGCGTGCGGGCTACCAGCTAAAGGCCTCAGAGTCCCGTACGGTGTTCAGGACTTCCACTTCCTCCCTGATGCTGAAGCTGTGCGTCCCCGGGTGGCTCGTGGCGGGAGGGAGCCTCCGGACGTTATTCCTTTGAGAGCCTTTACGTTCTTAAATTAGTTAGAGCTATTAGATACATAGGCAAATCGTAGCTGTGATGACGTCACATTTTTTTATTGGAAATATCCTTTTTTGTTTACATGAGTTCTGCCCCCCCCCCCTGGGTAGGTCCAAAGAAAATATAAAAGAGCTAGAAGCGCAATGCAGGCTGGAAAGGAGTATTGGCTGTGTTGCCTTCAATAAAGTTACACAGCTGACCTCATAAGATTCACAAAAATGTAAACAAATTGAGTTAAGAACCTTTTTCAGTATAAGTATGACTCTCCTATATTCAGATCAAGGTCTGTTTAATAAGGTCTGGGCAATACAAAAATAAACATGTAGCAGTGCGACTACTCAATGACGTCACTGGAGAACGATTATATTTATCTCCATATATATAAATCAATCTCTCTATCTATCTATAAATATATATGTCGCAGTAGAGATGGAAATTCAGTAGAGTTGTTGACTCTCCTAGTAGAGATCACAATTGTAGACTCTCCTAGGATTGATCTCAATCGTGATATTATATTACGATGTTGTACAAACTATTATTATCATTTCCTAATTTTATCCTATATTTTGGTGGAAAAGGTTTCATATACATCAATCCAAAAATAACATGAATATAAGAAGTCAAGAAAAATACCCCATTCTCTTGTATAGATTTAATGACAGAATATACATTCTTTTTCCCCGAGAATGACTATGTGAATGAGGGAATTATTTTCATTCATTGAGCAATCATATTCCACATTCCAAGTCTTAAGGAATAGAGAAAAGGAGGAAAGGACTATAAAGATCCAGTGACGTCATTTTAAGAAACTTTTTTTTTAAATAATAAAGGATGATATAACTGGAAATTTAATGAAGAATTTTCTTTTTTCTACTCCCAACTCTTATATTGGAACTGAAGGACAAAGATAGAGTGATATATCATATATTTTTTTAAATATAACAAAAGGAGTGAAATGACATCATGGTCATTGGAAAAGAGTGTATGGTGACGTCACTGGATAATTGTAAAAATAGGAACTAATGCAGTTATTTAGATATGAAAATTCATACTCTTCGGTGGCGAGAAACCCATTGAGACCTTTAAGAAATTCCTCCAGGAGATTTTCATTCCGAAGCTTCTGATGAAATAACATGTACCTCCTCCTTTTTGTGGTTGTTGTCATTTTCTCACTTATTGTCCATGAACAGGGCTCTCAAGTTTTGAAGTGAGTTCAGAGTGAAATTTAACCAGCGTTCAAATATTTAAAAAAGTAGTGATGACGTTTTTTTAGAAAAGAGTTTTTCGAAAAAAGTGCGTCTACTCGAAACATTATTTTTTGTAATTGGGGGGGGGGGGGGGCACAGACAATTTTTGAGGAATCTAAATTCGTTTAATTGAAACCTTATTTTTCGGAAAGGGGGGGAAGTGCAATTTTGGGATGTTATGGAAATAGTTCATTGAGGGTCCATTTCAAGGCAGGGGTGAATGTGGTTCTTGCTGACAAAAACTTATATTTAATTGTAAATGTTTTTTATACAAACATGTTATAAAAATGCTGTAAATGTAAGTCATTGTAGTACACTAGCATAAAAAATAGTACACTAACATTAAAAAATAGTACACTAACATAAAAATAATAGTACATGACCCTTCAAAAAAGATTTAATGGTAGAATATTTTAAGATATTTTGTTATTTCAAGCTGTAAAAGCTCTCAATTAGTAGTCACATGAAAGTAGAAAATTTTAGACCTATTTTCTCAGCTTATTTTGGGGATTCTATCTTTTTGCAAAACGTAGAGGTAAACCAGAAATATCATTTAATATTATCCTACGTGCACAAATGATTAATCGGAATTTCTGCGTAGTATCCTTCGGATCAAGAAAAAATTAAGAAAAAATGCCTTATGTCTCATTTGGAAATTCAAATTTTATATCTTTAATTTCTCTAATTTGAATAATGTTACAAAACGATACCTTTCGACATGTCTTGAGTTTATGCATTAATTAACTATTATTTAAAAATCATTTTAAATCTTAATTTAGTCTTATCTTATTAATATGATTTTATTTTTTTATGGTTTTGTGTCGTATTTCTTCAACTAAAGTAATATTTAAATCGGATTATTCTAAAGTACAACAGTCAATTTGTGAAATTAATTTTAAGCTTTAATTTTCAGTAGAAATTATTATTAAAAAATATTTTTGAACAAATAAAAACTTGTGACCAATACAGCCTTTTAATTTTTTATCAAGATTATTATTAGGTCTGCCCAAACTATAAAAAACCCTATAGCAACTTAATAGAATCTTCTTTTAGTGGATCATCATATTAGCTTTAAATAATATGCCGGTAGGTTCAACTTCTATGATCCTAGATTAATGTTAATTCAATAATTAGTAGAAAATAAAAAATATTTTTTTAAAGTGGTGATGTTACATGGTGCTCTTATTCATAAACTACAGACGACTTCCATTCTCTTAGATGAAAGTTGATTATAATAATTATAAGTAGAAAACTACTCTAAGCATAGTAAATTGCGTAGCTCATATTCATGGACAATGAGTGAGAAAATGACAACAACCACTAAAAGGAGGAGGTACATATTATTTCATCAGAAGCTTCGGAATGAAAATCTCCTGGAGGAATTTCTTAAAGGTCTCAATGGGTTTCTTGCCACCGAAGAGTATGAATTTTCATATCTAAATAACTGCATTAGTCCCTATTTTTACAATTATCCAGTGACGTCACCATAGTCCCTTTTCCAATGACCATGATGTCATTTCACTCCTTTTGTTATATTTAAAAAATATGATATCTCACTCTATCTTTGTCCTTCAGTTCCAATGTAAGAGTTGGGAGTAAAAAAAAGAAAATTCGGCAATAAATTTCCAGTTATATCATCCTTTGTTATGAATAAAAAAATAGTTTCATAAAATGACGTCACTGGATCTTTATAGTCCTCCTTTTCTCTATTCCTTACGACTTAGAATGTGGAATATGATTGCTCAATGAATGAAAATAATTTCCTCATAGTCATTCTCGGGGGAAAAGAATGGATATTCCGTCATTAAATCTAAAGAGAATGGGGTATTTTCTTGACTTCTTATATTCAGTATAATGTGCATGAAGTTATTTTTAGATCGATGTATATGATACCCTTTCCACCAAATTATAGGATAAAATTAGGAAATGATAATAATAGTTTGTACAACATCGTAATATAATATCACGATTAAGATCAATCCTAGGAGAGTCTACAATTGTGATCTCTACTAGGAGAGTTAACAACTCTACTGGATTTCCATCTCTGCTGCGACATATACATACATGTATATATATCAGGCTTGTGAACGGAACGCAAAAAAAAAAGTTTTTGCGTTCAGCGTTCATTTTTCCAAACATTTCTTGGACTTTTATCGGAAAAACGTGATAACTACGCAGTACTTTTTTGGAAATTCATTTCTAATAAAAAAAGTCATCACTACGCATTACTTTTTTGGTAAATTCTTTTTTAAAAAAAAACGTCATCACTACGCATTACTTTTTTGGAAATTCTTTTCTAAAAAAAATAACGTCATCACTACGCATTACTTTTTTGGGAAATTGTTTAAAAAAAAAAAAACGTCATCACTACGCATTACATTTTTGGAACATTGTTTTCTAAAAAAAAACGTCATCACTACGCATTACTTTTTTGGGTAATTGTTTTCTAAAAAAAAAAAACGTCATCACTACGCATTACTTTTTTTTGGAAATTCTTTTCTAAAAAAAAAAAAACGTCATCACTACGCAGTACTTTTAAAAATATTTGAACGCTGAACGCTAACGGAACGCTGAACGCAAAAACATTGAACGGAACGCTAATTTTTTTTTGAACGCTGAACGGAACGCTGAACGCAAAAAGAGCTGAACGCTCACAGCCTGATATATTATATATATATGTATGTGTGTTTGATAAATAAATAAATAAAATAAATATTTATATAAATTATATATGTATATATTCGTTCTACACTGACGTCATGGAGTAGTCATACTGCTAGGATTACATGATTGTTTTTGTATTGCCCAGACCAAACGGAAAAGGGAAAGGCATATGAAGTGAAAGAGGAGTGAAGAAGAAATGCAAATCCTTTAATTAAAAAGATTTTAATTTATCCATCACAAGATGTAATAACTGTTTGTCAAGAAGTGGAAAGAGTCTTTTGTCACTTTTTAATCATTGACAAAGCTGCTTTATTAAAGAAAGATAAAATTCACTTGCATATTGCTGCCCAAGTTTTGCAAAACATTTGTGAAAAACAACGGTAGGTTTTTAATGATCTTAATGAACATATGCTAGACGTTAGCCCAACAAACAATCACGTTTATAAATTCATAAAAGATTTGGCAGCAACTTATTTTCGAATAAGACTTTATCATCAAGGAAGAGTGACGAATATAAAATTATTGACTACATAAGAAAAAGTCATGATAAAACTGTATTATTCAAAGGACAGTAAAAGTATTCATTAATATTATTAAAACCTATCACATTGTTATTCTCATGTTTATTTATATTATGCAAATATATTTATAAAAATTACATATCTTTAAAATTGTACCATGATTTCCCTAAATATATCAATAATATTTTCTATTTTACAAAAAATATTATAGGACTAATATTTAAAAAAATATAGCGAATCTTTTAAAATCGTACTACATAAAAATCTCAGTTTTCATTCTTCATTATGGTTACTAAGTTTTTCTTCTCTTCTGTTGTTCATGTTTTTCCTTCGGCAGACGCGTTGCGCTTCTAGTTCTTTTATATTTTCTTTGGGTAGGTCACTCTCAAACATAAACAAAATGTGACATCACTGGAAGAATTGTTTACCAGGGTTTTCAAAGGTATGCAATTATTTAATAACACGAAACTTCGATCACTGATATTTGAAATAGTGTTGATTACGTTATTTAATGAAAAAAGAAAATATATATTACTCTATAGTATTTCTAATTATATTCCATTTTCATTCAAAATGGTTGAGCAAGTATTGAAGCTGGGATTTTTTAGACTTTACCAATGTGTTTCAAGAGAAAATTATACGTAGAAAATAAAGAATGGACATAGGATCATCCGGTTAATTATTTAGTGAAGTCACATGTCTCTGATTCATCAACCAGCAATAAGCAGTGCCCAAGAATATTTTTTTTGTGGAGTCCCAAGGAATGATTCCGGGTTTCTTGATGTGGATGAGACAGAGGTAGGTCTCATGAGGACGTTAATGTCACCCATCATAGAAGAAGCCGCCGGTAGGCAAAGCGGCAGATTCTCCGATGAAGGAGTCATCAACTAAGCCCACCCTCGTTTGATGGAGTGAGACTCGACAGACTCCCGACCGAGACCCTGGCTTTGAATACATGACTCTTCATCCGTTTTTATTTGTAAAAACGATTAGTAGTTTCATTTAACCCTGAGAACACCTATCAATGAGATAGTAATCTAAGTCAAGTCTGTTTCTCAGAAAAAGGTACGTTTTGATAGAATTAGGATAAATTATTAAGTTTATATTCATGATTGTTTTGTATATATTTTTCATTAGTATGGAGCCCCAAAAATAACGGATATGATGTTATCCAGTTGGATTCTAGGGCAATCACCCCCCAGACAATCACCCCCCGGACTAGCACCCCCGTGCCAATCACCCCCCGGGCATTTACCCCCCGTTAGTAATATTTCTATCTCTTAAAGTCCACTTATGAAGTTAACTATGTTTTCTAGTTATTAACAAAGATAATGTCACTGGTTAGTACGCAGTTCCAGTCCTTTAGAATTGGAATCTGTATAAATTAAACGTGCATAAATTTACAAATTTTGTGTCTTAGACCTTATATCTGGGCTTTTTATGTACAACTAGACAATCATACAGTTTGTAACCTATCAACTCAAGATATCTTTTTATCTCATATAGGTCCTAAGCTATTTTCTAAGATTTCATCAAGGAACTACTTGTCCTAATCGAAGACTATGATCAAAAACTCATCCACTCAAATAAGTTGACATTTAAATTTTATTCTCAATTATTACATTCATTTCTTCACACCCGAAAACGTGTTCCTGTGGCTTTTTTAAGATAACCAAGTCCCCATTACTCTTCGCAAGCAGCGGAAAAGGAGATCAAGAAAGTGGTTCACCAGTGACGTCACCTTTGTTAATAGCTGGAAAACATAGTTAACTTCATAAGTGGACTTTAAGAGATAAGAAATATTACTAACGGGGGGTAAATGTCCAGGGGGTGATTGGCACGGGGGTGCTAGTCCAGGGGGTGATTGTCGGGGGTGCTAGTCCGGGGGTGATTGTCTGGGGGGTGCTAGTCCTGTTACGATCCAGTTGCAGTCCAAGAAACGCATCCTTAGTGCTTAGCTCTGCGTTCACTAAGACTGAGTTAGAGCGTCTCGCCCTCAGAAGTTTGATTCGCATAAGGACCTGTTTAAGTTTGTTTACTATAAGTGTAATTATTCGTTTAAGTTCGTCTTCAATTCTATTTGACAAGTATTGGAATCTATTTTATTCATGGAAACTAATTAATTAAAACAATTTTCTTAAAAAAACGGCAGGAGTAAATGAATGCCATAAATGCAACCATAAAAAATGAGTGAACTTCTTTAATGGAGGTTTTGTGACTAATAGTACACATCATTAATTCTTCAAACTTAATTGATTTATATTCATCGGATGAATCAGTTCTGTCATGTAATTTAATGTTTCGCTGCTGGTACTATTGCTAATAGATTGCGTAAGACATTTCAATGACAATAGATGTTTAATGCAAGTTTTGTTTCTTATTGATATTCATTTTATTCATACATCTAATTATTGTTTAGTATTTTAGAATATAACTTCATTTGGTTTCAAATATAATTTATAAAATATGCATGTGGTATTACTTCTAGAATAATATATATATATATATTTGATAGAATGTACTACAACTTTTTTTCGTACAAAAAACATTTTATATAACGAACAAATGAAACAAAACAATTTATACCTATATTATCAGTAAATATAAAAAAAATTTTTTTTTTATTACTGAAATATTGGGGGGGGGGGGGCATTCATGGATTGGACTCTGTATTAATAAAATTGGATTTGTGATGTTAAAATCATTATTTCCGATAGAATTTACAACAAAATACTGATAAAAATAAATATTCACACTTTGGTTGACTTAATTAAATGAATCGAAATATTTTGCCAAGGAGAGTATTAGCATTTCGGAGGCCAATTGAAACCATAGAAGATAATTTATTATTGGTATGGGTAGAGGTGCAGCAGAAGACACAGTAACATGTCAATGTCCAGTCAGGGGAGCTTTGAAGTGTGCATTGTAGCAATTTCATTAACAAAGACGATAGAAAAAGCAGAAGGAGACACTGAAGCCTTATGGGCTGCTTGCCCTACAAGATTCCACTTTATGATGATGTGAGTAATCCGAATGGCAAATTATATCAAAAATATAGTTTCCGGCAAGATCCTTATAATTTAGACAATTGGACTCTGATCATTCAAGTGACAAATTCGAAGTCCCGGAGAACGAGAGCTCTATCTCTTGAGGCTAAATTCATTACTTCCATTGACTGGGTGCAACACATGCTTACTTCCTCATGATTGAGATATAATTTTGCCCAAGAGGCACACGGATGTCTTTCTAATGAGTGCTTAATCGAATACTTCAGTCTATGGAGTAAACTTGCAGGGACTTTCGCTTTCAGAAGTTAATTTCTTCTAAGCATTTTTGTGAGTGAACTCGATTCGGAGGATCCGAAGTGGTTGACAAAGATGTCAAATAAATGTTGAAATCATAGAAATGTGAGCCAAGATCTAAAATTAAGTTTCCTTAGAAGATGGATGAGTATGATACTTGAAATTAGTAGAAAGGATAACAACCTCGTCCACAACTATTCATAATCAAAGTAATTAAATAACTAAAACTATTTAATCAAAGAATGATTTTATATTATTTTTATTTTCTCTAAGAAAAATAACATCAATATTATTATCAATATTATTGATTGAAGTTTCGAGAGTTAAAGAAATTAATCCCTTTGAAGTCCCTGGTAAACAACCCTTCCAGTGATGTCACATTTTGTTTATGTTCGAGAGTGACCTACCTGTATTCTATATACCTTGCCTTGTATTCTATATACCTTGCTCTCTCCCTTCTCTTTTCTTTCTCTTCTATCCAGGAACATTTCAAATTCAAACGCCCACCCAAGGTATATAGAATACAAGGTATGTTACATTTAAAAACATTACTTAATAAACTTTTATAAATCCCCGGCGTGCTCTCAGTCGTCATTGGTCCGACTTCGTCTGCCGTGGTAGCTGGAGATATTTCTTAAATTTCATTATAATTAATTATTAAGAGGATTTACAAACAAAATCAATTATATTTTATAATGAATATTTAAATTGTCATTTGTTTAATTTGAAATGATCGAAAATCATGTATTTTTGGAAGAATTATCGCTTTTTAAAGGATGATTAAATAATGCTATGTAGAAAAGAAAGGAATAAAAGTTATAACTCTCCAGTGATGTAATTGTAAAAATAAGTAAATAATGTGAAGAATTGATATGACATAGTCGGATATTTCTTTATATCACCTTCTTTTTCTGTTCCGCAAATCATGAAATATATGAATGATACAGCAATTTATTTCAACTATAATAAGGACATCTACCTTTTATGGACAAAATAAATTAACTCTCATAGAAATTTCTCAAATTACAGTTTAATAATTTGATGTTAAGGATTTAATATAAGACATCTATTTTTTTGTTCTTATTAAATAGTTAGCTGGGCCCAGCGTGCCTCAACTCCATGTAAAACGGTCAAACAATGGT
The DNA here is from genome assembly GCA_013387185.1 of Caligus rogercresseyi. Classification (NCBI taxonomy): domain Eukaryota; kingdom Metazoa; phylum Arthropoda; class Copepoda; order Siphonostomatoida; family Caligidae; genus Caligus; species Caligus rogercresseyi. Next base: position 13,047,100 of record CP045894.1, read on the forward strand.
TGATAATCTCAAGGATTTTTTCTGCATTGAAAGCATTAAACAGCCACGGAGTTATAAAAATCAAAGTTATGTTGAAAGAATACCATTTTTTTCATGTCCCTTTTTAATATTGATGGAAGTTTCGTGACTGAAAGTAAATGAAAAAAATACGATCATAAAAGAGACTATGACATCATCGGTACATTCTTTTTATTAAGTGTCCGCGCTACTTTTTAAATATCACATACCTGGTATTCTATATACCTTGCGCCCACCCTCTTTTTCTCCTTTTTAACATATTTTTTTTTTAAATATCTGCGTCCTTTTGTTTTTTTATTTTATCTTTTGACACGCCGGTGACCCTTACATTCCCCCCCCCCCTCTTGATACAGATCTCCTCCTATTCCATTTATTTATTTTTACAACAGTTGTTTTTTCTTAACATCTTAGTAAAATGGTAGATGATCAAAGAAACAAGCCTCCTGATATAAATAATGTAAATAAAGAGTCTTCTAGCTCCTCCTTGAATGTGCAAGAAACTACTTGCAGTACGTCTGAGAACACGGTTCTTCACGCACAATCAGTTCTAATAGTAGCAATATAAACAAAACGTTGATTTCGACAACCATATCGCTTCAACAAAAGAAGTGCATCAAATTTCATGTAGTAAAATTGCTGGTAAAAACTTTAACAATGAGTCATTTAGATTTGTGTCGGATGGGTCTGTAAACGACTCGAAAGGGTGGAAAAACTTTTGTCTCTTCGCCAAAGAATTGACAAACGTGGTCCTCTAAGTAAAAGTCAAATGCACCCTGGAAATTTAGCACATATTGCGACGACTATTCTCAAACTTAACCCGCAAGAAGTCCACAGTATAAACTGGGATCGACCTCATAGGCCTCTGATCATCACTCGACAAAAAATATCTATTGATAAAATATCAAAGAATATTTCTCTTCCCATTGAAACTGAGCTTAGGGATGAGAATAACTCCCCATTTAAGATAATGATTGACTGTCGAAAGCTGACGCTCGTCATGGATGGAGACCATGTTTTTGACTTAACATTGAAATAGGGCTACGGTAAAATTTGTGAAAAGGCGCTCCGAGCAATGTTAGAGCCCTTTTGTAAGGTGAATTCTTTCAGAGTGGGCACTTCATCAGTCTCTGATAGGGCAGTTCTGAAAAAGTTCCCCATTTTCGCCGACCCAAAATTTGCACATTGGAATACAAAGAGTTCTGACTTGATTATTAACATTTCTGGCAACCCTAGAAACATTCCCTCTCTGATCCCATGTGGAGATGAGGTAGAAACTCTTGATTTTTGGGATAAACGAAACAGTGTGCCAACTGCTTTAGGTTTGGGCACTTCCGATCAAAATGTGGAGAAAATACCAAGTCCGTGAGCTTTTATAAATACTGACTGATGGACTGACTCAGGAAGGTTGAAAAGGGTGAAATACAATATTTTACCTTGAAAAATGACTCTGAACGGCAAAGTATAATGCCTGTAAGGCAATCCAATTATGGGGACTCACATCAATCTATAACCAATAATAATCCCATACTGTGCGATGCGGTAAGAGCCTCTAATGACAATAACATTCCAGTACCCTCTTCGAGTCTTGAACTCGATCCGGGTAATGAGTCAAATGAACCTGTTGCTGATAACTCAGAAACAGATAATCTTATTGCATCTTCCATAGAACTACCTAATGCTTCTGCAAATCAAACTCCCAACGTTTTGGAGTCTCAGCGTCTTGAGGCCAACTCGATTCATCAAAGAGATCGATCAGAGAGTGGTTTTCTTATTCGGAGGGACGATATATCTATTCCTGCTACCCAACAAAAAAATCAAACACTCCAAAAAAGCCTCTTTAACGGAAAAGTTAGTTCTGCTGGGTCGTACTAGATCACAATCCCTTACCAAGAGGAACAGAAAAGACTCGAACGGCTATGCAGATAAAAACTCGGCAAATCAAGAAAAGAAATCTAGAAATGATTCAGAGTAATATTCTTCAATATAAAATGACCGACTGTTTCCCACCCTCGTTATCAAATGATTTAAGAGGGAATATGGGTATTTAAAAGATATTGTCTTTGAACATAAGAGGAGGAAAAGATAGAAGATCCCGGCACGCTCTTATGAAACACCTCCTGTCTTTTAGTCCCGATGTTTTGTGCTTACAGGATATTAAAACGGAGGTTTCCACAACGTGTTTGAAAAATTGCAAATTTTGTCAGCCTCCAATGTTTTATTCCTTTTTTACAGGTTCTGGTAAGAGAGGCGTTATGACTTTTACTTCAAAGAGAATTGATAAGCCGCTATTCACAAGCAATATTCCAAGGAAGGAGACTGGCATAAGCTCATTCTAAATACTTCAGGTTTTGCTTTTTCGCTTATCAACGCATATGGCCCTAATTTAAAGTCTGCATCATTTTTTGAAACTATCATCATCAGTCAGAAATCCCAGGACTTACCTTTGATGTTAATAGGTGATTTAAATGTCGATATCGATAAACCACTCAATCAGTATCCCAATTCTGCTTTCCTCGGTAATCTTATTTCTCGACTCAATTTAGTTGACGCCACTAAAATGTTTAGTCCCGAAGATAACGTGTCTTGGAGCTGCGGAAGGAAATCCTCTAGAATCGACTAAGCTCTCGTAGCACCGCAATTTCTGCACCACATTAAAAATGCGCGTTATCGAGCAGATCCTTCTACTGATCATAAGATTATCGATATGACTTTACGGTACAAACCAAAAAAGTAAAGTTTTAAGATTCCTAGATGGCTTTTGGGTGAGGAAAGTTTTAAAGAAAAATTGGCCTCAAATCTCATAAGAAGAACAAGTCGAAACTCTTCTAGAGAAGCCTACCCATTATTTGTTAACATAATAACAAATACTGTGAAGAGGCTTGTGGAAAGCAGCAAGAAAAAAATGGCCAAATTCCAAGACGAAATTGAGGATGCCCTTACCGAATCGCCTCTTTTTACAAAAACAATTACTTCCGATTTGGTCCATGAATATAGAATTATGGACATTGCTGAAGCTGAAATGGGTAGGAAAAGGGAGATAGAAATGAATCCATATCGTAGATATAAACTTCTTCCTCACAATAATAAATCTTCGGCTTCAACCATAAACTACATCGTCGATGGTAATCAAATATTAAAGAGACCTGAAGAAATCCTTGCATATTTCCACAAGAGGTTTTCTAAAATTTTAGGTGGAGAAAGAATAAACTTCCTCAAGAAAAAACACATTCATAATCCTTCTATCTACACAAAAGATAATATTATAGATTATATCAAAAAGTTTTATAAAGATAATAAAGCTTCCGGTCCTGACGGTATTTGTGGTCGAATCTTCTCTCTTGTTCCGGATGAAGTGGCTCCATATCTCTTGGCAATGGGCAAACACATAGAGAGAACTGGAAAAATGCCTTGTGCTCTTACTTTGGGTCGCATAGCCTTCCAAAGAAAGGGGATGGGAGTGATTTTAACCATTGGAAGCCTATAACTATTTTAAATGATTCTTATTGAATTTTAGCAGGCGTTTTAACAAAGTGAATAGGACCCATTTTTAATCAAATGAACAAAAGGGCTTTTTTTTAAACCACAAAGATACTGATATTTCTCGAAATATTATAACGGCGATCGAATCGGTAAAGAATCGTAAAAAGTTTGGGGCCCTTATGGCAATATATTTTAATAAAGCGTTTGACTCGATTAGACACGACCACATTTTATAATCGGTTAAAAGGCTCCTTCCCAAGCGTTTCTTCAATCCCGTAAGAGCAATGTTGCTCAACGGCTCCTCCATAATCTCTTTAGATGGCATCAATAGTGCTCCCATTCTTCTCAAACGGAGTTGTAGGCAGGGCTGCCCAGTTGCTCCTCTTCTCTTTGTTGTTGCGTTAGATGAGTTGACGAAGACGTTGTCAAGGTTTGGTGTTTCCTTCAACAATGAAAAACATCTTATTGACTTATACGCCGACGACATTACCTTGATGATTGAGGCAAACTCGGAGTTGCAACTTATTAAGAGGATAAATGTATTTTATTTTATTTGAGATCAAATTTGGCCTTGCAATAAATGAAAGTAAAACTACTATACTTCCATTGGGATATTGGAATCCGTGCAGCTCTATTTTGATCCAGAACTGCAGGGTTGTTGAGTCTGTTAATATTCTTGGCATTGAATGGATGAGAGACGGAGTCTCAAAATTTAACTGAGTACAAATGAACAAGAAGATATATGGTCAAATTAGACTATGGCGAAACTTATCTCTTTATAATTATCGTGTGGTTCCATTCGTTTTGTATAGGCCACATCCATCCCATCTCTTGCTGAATTAGAACTTAAAGAAGAAGATTGTTGGCTGGGGACTCTTTTTTACAAAACATATCTCCCCTCATTGCAGCGTCCCAAAACCTGTATAGGAGGTGGGCTTTGTCTTCTTATTGAAATTTTGCCAAAATATTATCTAAGAATCGTGCAGAAAATGGGTGTATTTTATAACAGGGACTGGAGAAAATATTTTACGTCTTCGCAATTTTACAATTGGTTATACATGGGTACTCTTTTAACTAATCAGGACTTGGAAAACTTTTCGCCATTTTTAGCTTCAATTCAGATAATTTTATGGAAGTTGAAACCCTCAGTTCAATCGGACACGACAATAGATATTTTATACCAAAATAAAGACAAAAAACCTTTTATAAAAAGATTTGGTGATCCTGTCATTTTAGAGCGAACTGCCTTAACACAAGAGATTTTTACTGCCCACGATTTAGTTGTGAATTCAAGTTTTAACGTGGCAAGGTTCAAGTTCCCTCTTAAACGTTCACTAAGTTTTATGTGCCCTTCCAAGCCATGGTTTTTAAAATTTGAATGTGGTAGGAAGAGTTATGATGGAGCGAGATCTATGTCAGAGTCCTACTTAAGTTTGCTTAACCTTCTCTCTTCAAGGAATAAAATAATTTTACAATCAACTAATGGGATTGCTGATGGTTCTAAATTTACAGCTCAATTACAAATTTCAGGGATGCTCATTAAATTTCAGAATCCTTGTATGAATTGTGGATTTTTATTAAATAATATCTTACATGCATTTGCCGATTGTCCCATTCTTCAAATAATTAAAAGATTTTTAAAACTAAACATGTGTCAAACGGTGATATATCTCCGAATATTTTAAAAGCTCTCATTCTCTTTGGAAATAATAAATTTTTATAAAATACCCCCCCTAGTCACAAAGCAATTCAATGTACATTACAAAATATAAAATCTTTCTTAGCACAAAAAATAACGACAAATGCCTATGTAGTCAAAGAAGACCTAAGGCCCATCATGATTGGTGCTTCAGCTCGCTACGCTGCTCTCTCAATCAAAATCCCAGATTTAGGAGCGCCAACGTGGAAGTGGGCTGGCGATATAATTAAATATGTGCCTGAAAGATCAAAGCTTTACATAAGCACCATCAAAAGGATTTTAAGAAGACATCGTGCTTTTTTAAACTAATCCAATAAATGATTTGTCCTTTTAAATAAGGTTATTCTTCAGGGCAGTAAATATGAACTACAATGTTCATTTATGTATTTTCGCAACTGCCCTGAATAGTTTTACTCTGTTTCGGTATATAATTTTAGTGTATTTTAATTTACACTGTATAAAATTTTGCAGTCAACCGAATAAAATGTTTTTAACCGAAAAGAAAGAAAAGTCTAGTATTTTACAACGAAAATATAATGGTTTTGGGATAAGACTTGGGACAAAAAAACATATATTGGATCTATACGCGGACGATTTGACCCTTTTTGTAGAAGCCCACTCAGAAGCTCAGTTGACTAAGCGAATTGATATACTCTTCTCCTTTTTGAAAAAATTTGCTGTTAGGTCTGGGTTATATGTAAATGAAGAAAAAACTTCAATTGTTCCCTTAGGCCTATGGAAACCATCTAGTTCTGCTATTGTCGGAGGGTGTAAAATGAAAGACAGAGCTAATATATTGGGGATAGAATGGACCTCACACGGACCCGGCCCTTCCAATTGGTTGAATTAAAACCATATGGCAAGGAAATACTGTTTCGAATGGAGGTCTCGCAATATTCTCGAGAGAATCAATATGTATAATAATATGCTTGTCTCTCGGGTAATTTATGTGGCTACTGCAGTTCCTTCTGTAGCAGAAAAGGCCATAGCAGAAGAGGATGCTGGTTAGGGATTTTGTTCCATGGTAGATATATCTCCGCAGTTAAAAGGCCTCGAAAGCAGTTAGGAGGAGGGGTTTCACTCCTGGGAAATATTCTTCCAAAAATGTATAGTAAAATTCTTGTGGATCTCAACCAGAATCCTTTTTTGGAGTGGAGGAACTATATAACCCACTCTTCAATATATATTTTGCCCATGCTTGGATCGTTACTTTCCAACCCGACCATAAAGGAGAAATCCAATGAATGGTCTGCAGTTCAAAGAGTTTTGTGGTCAGGGAATCCCATTTACGACAACAATAGTACAATTGATATTATAGTCCGAAACCGCCATAAGAGTCATTTTTTGTTAATCTCCCTTGTCCGGAAGAATTTGAGTTTCTTGCTCTTTCTGAAAATTGCATTACTGTTCACGACCTAAAGCCAAAGTCCGTCTTCGATAGTGGGAGGTTCTTTTTTCCTCTGAGAAGAACAGCTAAAAGTCACTTACCACTCTTGCCATGGTATTTGAAGTTCAAAGATAGGGACATAAAGAATGAGGTTGCAAATAACCTCTGTGAAAAGTTTTTGCGACTCCTAAAAATTTCTTCTATTTGGAAGAATCGAATAATGCGTTCGATTTCTGGACATTTTTATGATAAGACTTTTACTGTTCAATTTCAGATCTCCAATGACCTAATCTTTTACAACCACTATTGTAAAGATTGCGGTGAGCTCTACCCCGAAACTCTACACACCTTCTTCGACTGTCCGGTTCTAAGTATTGTAAGGAATTTCTTACAATTAAACATAAAAGCCGCTTCTCCGACCGATCTAAGGGCAACAATGTTGTTCGGAGTCGATACCCTCCAGGGTATCGAAGCTGACGAAGTCAAATCCATGAATATTACTCTTCGAGGTATAAAAGCGTACATCGCCAGAGCATTAACGGATGGGACTCAATTAGAAACGTCAAGCATCCGAGCAATAATGATAGCTACATCAGCAAGATATTCGACATTCTCAGTCAAGATTCCGAAGATATGTGGACAGGAATGGGACTTCGCGGGAAATCTTGTGAAAATTTCCCTTCCAGTTCCGTGCGACATTTGAAAACATTGAACTTTATAATACAACAGTATGATAAATTCACCCCAAGAAACTCTTAAACCTCTTTTTACAAAATATGTTTTTATTATGTTAAATAATAGTTTTACTTTTATAGTCCACCCTAATTCAATATCTTTGATTTTTTTAAAGTAAGAGAGTAAATAAATATTTCGAGACTTATTAGAAAGACTGGTTTGTGTGTGTGTGTGTATATGTGTGCATAGCCTGTCCCGTTTTCAGGTCAATCGCTCCGATTTTTTGCTCCAAGCACTTTTCTGCTGCGTAGTGATGAAAAAATGAGATTGAGAAAGTTTCAGCCTTCAAAGGCCATTTTTGTGACTGTACTTAAAGTTTCAAAAAGGCCGTTTTTGGGGTCAAAAATGGCGATTTTCAAGTGGCTTGTACTGTCTGAGTTTTAGTGATATCGAGTAAAAAAAAAGTTCTAGGGATTGCTTGAAGTCTTATCTTTCAAAAAAAAAATTGGAGCACTCAAGCAAATAAATATTTCTATAGTTTTTGGCTTGTTAAAGAGGCCTATTTGGACCCAAAATAGGCCTTTTCGGTTTTTTGCTAACATTTGTGTTATAAATTATTTTAGCATTTTTTCTTGCTTTTACAAATTAATTATCTCATAATAATGCATGTCTTGTCCAATTTTCATAATGGTCACACTGATAATGACGTTTTAATAGAGAATTATGTGTTCAGTCTTATGAAATCTTATACCATTGCCGAAAGAAATCGGTTTGTATTTTTGTCAATATTAAGAATATCCTCATGTTATAAGTTTTTCCAATATTATTTTTTTTTAACCTTTAAAATAATATTTTTAGTTATTGTCCAGATTTGTAAAATAATCTTGCATGTAACACGTAAAAATGATAATACTCTTTCCACACCGCCCAGGAGGCAAGTATTTAAGTGCACTACCCTTTTGTGTGGAGGGTTCCCCAAGAGGTCTATTCATACCACATGACTTATTTGAAAGTTATTTATTTATATTTTTTAGGTTTTCTTCCGATTTTTCTTTCTTTATTTATTGACAAAAGAGTGTCTTGGCGCAGAGTTTCATCATGACTTGAACTAATGAAATCTTGAATCATTTTAATATTTCCTTCAGCATGGAAAATGTTGTGTTTTTTCTAAGCAAATCTTTATGTATTGCCGTAACAGAATGCCTTTGTTAATTCTATTAATAAAATTTCAGGGTATGTATTCAGTTTTCCTTCTATGCTTATTTTTTTTTGTTTAAAAATCAAAGAACAGATACTTAAAAACGCAATTAATGCAAACAAAGGATGGAGTAGAGACACATTAAAAAATATAAATGCGTTTGCCTCAGTTAAACGTTTACAACCAAATACAACAGTCGATTTCTTTTTATTGTGATTTTGTGCATCATATTTTGTCGATATGTCAAAAACACGGATTAAAAAACTTATTTTTCTTGTTGGCTCTCCCAAATCAGACATTGATCGAACAAAACTTCCTCGGAATCAGGATATTCTCCAATATTTTTACTTTATAAAGGAGAAAAACCCTAAGTTAAGTGAAAAAAATATTATTTTATGCTCTTTAAATCATGATCTGGAATTGTCGTGTGAAAGTGATTGCATTTGTATTTCAAAAAAGATAGTCGAAATTTATAAAATAGCTGGATATCCAATTATTAGGCATGATCATATTAGAGATAGGGTGAAGAGTTTAATTCAGTCACACAAAAAAATAAATTTATTGAAACATCGAAACACAGAAGGAGAAAAGAAAAATCGAATTTATTTTTCAGAAGATATTCTTCCAAAACTTTTAGAAGTAGTAAAACAAAATACGGAGACTTTGATTGAACATGACCGAAAAAGAACACAAGAAAACAAAGCGGACGATATTTTATTTCTTGCCGATCAACGAGGCCCTAGGCTCTTAAGCATAGGAGAAATGGACAAACGATACATGAATTCTGTGACTAGATCGGAACAAAACCATCAAAGGATTAATAGGAATACGCCAACAAAATTGTCATTGCCGATTGATTTAATTTCTTCAAGTGATACTGAAGAAAATAGTTCTGATTCATCAGAAATGTCTACAATAGAACAACAGTCACTTCAAAAACAAGAATGCAAATCGGGAGCTCAAATTGTGAAAGACACAGTTTTAATTTCAAAAAGCAAACATGTCAGTGTTCGAGCTCAGTCACAAATTTTAATGCAAGCTTCCTCATCTTCATCAATGACTAAATCCAATGTGCACAGAATAGGAACTCGCGTTTTAAAAGAAACAGCCAATGAACAAAGAGAAAAAATAAAAAATATTGAAGATCACCTAATGGTTCTACATTACGACAGTAAGAAAATAAAAGAAATAACTCATGGAAAAGGATTATCAAGAGAGCGTATTGCAATTAGTATAAAAACAACTGAAGACGAACATCTCTTAGGGATTCCCTCATGTGAAAATTCAACTGGAGAATCCCAAGCCAACGAAATTATAAAACTTGTAAAAAAATTTGCTATTAAAGAAAAAATTGCCGGGCTTGTATTTGACACAACAGCCTCAAATACCGGGAGCGAAAGTGGAGTAAATGTTAGGTTAAACATATTCCTTGAGCGACCCTTGCTACATCTTGCTTGTAGGCATCATATATATGAGTGTCATATAAAAAATTCATCAAAGTTATACAGGATCACGACTGGCCCCGAAAATGACCTATTTAAAAAATTTAAATCAGAATTTCCAAACATTAAAATAAACTCATCTAAATTTAAAAAATTTAAATATGGACTCAATCTTCAAAATGATCAAGCGGCGGATAAAACATTAGAAGATTTGAACAAAATACTGACTGAAAATAAAATGCCAAGGGGAGACTATCGGGAATTGGCAACCTTGGTACATTTTTATTTGTCTCCAAATTTAAAACAACTTGACATAAAGCTCCCTGGACCAATACACCATGCTCGATTTATGTCGCAGGCAATTTATTACATGAAGTTGGAATTACTTGGCCATTTAACATCCTTAATTAATACGTCAGCACTACAGAAAGAAGTAAAAGAAATGTCCGAGTTTATATCTTTATATTATGCTCGATGGTTTTTGACGGCACACCAAACTACGTCCTCGCCAAGAAGAGATTTAGAAGCTGTTTGGGAAATGAAGCTATATTCTCGCATCAATCCATCTCTTTCCCAAAAATGTCTGAAGAGTATGTTTAACCATACTTGGTATTTGCATGGGAGTATAATTCCTTTAAGTCTTGCAGACGAAAGCTTACCGGACCAAGAAAGGATGGACATTGCACACAAAATACTAGAGGAAATAAATAAAGATACTTCGCACCCAGATATGAAATACGAAAAAATAAAAATAGAAGCAATTATTAATGTTGATGTAGATCAGCGGCCAAGCTTATCCAAATTTGTTAACAAAAACTCTCCTCTTATATTTAACTTGCTTGGGATGGACAAGGAAAATATGGAATGGATGAAACTGCCTCCACAGTATTGGCATCTTATGTCTCATTATATGGAGTTTAAAAAATTTATTACTAACTTACCAGTAGTCAATGACACAGCCGAAAGAAATATTAAAATGATTCAAGATTTCATTAGTTCAAGTCATGATGAAACTCTGCGCCAAGACACTCTTTTGTCAATAAATAAAGAAAGAAAAATCGGAAGAAAACCTAAAAAATATAAATAAATAACTTTCAAATAAGTCATGTGGTATGAATAGACCTCTTGGGGAACCCTCCACACAAAAGGGTAGTGCACTTAAATACTTGCCTCCTGGGCGGTGTGGAAAGAGTATTATCATTTTTACGTGTTACATGCAAGATTATTTTACAAATCTGGACAATAACTAAAAATATTATTTTAAAGGTTAAAAAAAAATAATATTGGAAAAACTTATAACATGAGGATATTCTTAATATTGACAAAAATACAAACCGATTTCTTTCGGCAATGGTATAAGATTTCATAAGACTGAACACATAATTCTCTATTAAAACGTCATTATCAGTGTGACCATTATGAAAATTGGACAAGACATGCATTATTATGAGATAATTAATTTGTAAAAGCAAGAAAAAATGCTAAAATAATTTATAACACAAATGTTAGCAAAAAACCGAAAAGGCCTATTTTGGGTCCAAATAGGCCTCTTTAACAAGCCAAAAACTATAGAAATATTTATTTGCTTGAGTGCTCCAAATTTTTTTTTGAAAGATAAGACTTCAAGCAATCCCTAGAACTTTTTTTTACTCGATATCACTAAAACTCAGACAGTACAAGCCACTTGAAAATCGCCATTTTTGACCCCAAAAACGGCCTTTTTGAAACTTTAAGTGGCTTGTACAGTCACAAAAATGGCCTTTGAAGGCTGAAACTTTCTCAATCTCATTTTTTCATCACTACGCAGCAGAAAAGTGCTTGGAGCAAAAAATCGGAGCGATTGACCTGAAAACGGGACAGGCTAGTATGCATATATACATTTATTTAGTTTTTTAAACATTAGTTTGCAGAACCGTTTCCTTGAGTTAATTTTCCCCTTGTAAAATTTTATTCAAAGAAAATTTGTTTATCCCACCCTTTGTCGCAAATTATATTATAGTGTATCATGTTCTTGTTATAATTGAGTTGATAGGTCTTTAAGGGGCATTTAATTTTAACTACAATGTTAATTTATGTTTTTCATAACACAATTTGTCCTTTGAACGTTTATAAATATTTATATATATCTTTGTATATAATTTATGAAATAAATAAAGACCTTGCTTTTGAGAAAAAAAAAAAAAGGAAAAAAAAAGGGGAATTCCATCAACTTTTGGCGTGCATGTTTTGTTTATGAGGGATTCATATTGCTGTGACGTCAAAGGCTTATATATACATATCTATATATATATATATATATATATATATATATATATATATATATATATATATATATATATATATATATATATATATATATATCCCAGTTCTGTTTTTTTGGACTTCCCGGCCCGGTGTCTAAAAATCACCGGGACCCGGGAAACATCGATCATAGCGCCCTCTATCTAAGTGGTAGATAAATATAATTTATAATATTGGTATGAGGAGACTATACAGACGGGGGAATGGGATTTCTACAATTAAGACGGGAGCTGAATAATTGAAACGGAAGAGGAGTATATAATTAATATTATATAAATTTATAATTAAATTTAATTGGATTTTTTTTCCATTCATGATTTCCTACTACATGGAAATGGCAAAAAAATATTTTTCTCTTTTTAGGGCACTTTTCAAGAATATCGTTCAGATGGTTGATGTTGCTTGATAAATTTTTAATTGCATAAGCTAACATGGTAAAAATAAGAATGAAAGAGGCTTTCATCATTTTAGGGTGCTATTTATCGGCAGCTTATGATGCATGTCCTGTTTCCCTTCGGCGTTTAAGCCTTCGCAGAAAACAACCCTTATGATTCCCAATAGGCTCTTGACATCTCTAGTGATAAGGAACCAAATCTCCTCGATTTTCCTTTAATAAATCATAACTATATTGAGTTGAAATATATCGAATCAAAGAAATTTATATTCACTTTATTTACTTAATATTATAATATATGCATATTAAACTTAATCGTAGTTTTGAAATTCCGATGTGTGTTTTAATATGTAATTGAAGACATCCTCCACGCTCTTCTGTGAAGGCATATATGTCCACGGGAAACATGACTTATATCTTGTGTTGTGTCGGTCCTTATCTAGGACCGAGGACTGCCGTCCGGTCCAGTCAAGTCCTTCTTGTCGGTCCTTAGAAAGGAAAAATTTGTTTTTTACGTCGTAGCCTACGTCATGTTGTCAACATCTCTTAATGCTATGAAAAAAAAAAAAATCTTTATATGAGGAAAGTAAAGCGTTAAAGTAATGTAGCGCATGCAAGGAAAAAGTAAACAAAAAAATGGCCAAAATTTTGGTTATTTTCTTTAGGGACTAGTCTATGAATTACGTCACAATACTATGTAAAAACTGGCTTAAAGGATTTAAGTTTGATGATTTGAAATGTATCAAACATGGAGATATAAAGATATAGAGAGATGATTCCCTTCAATAGCAGAGAAACAGCGTTCTATTGTTTCTGTGTGTACACTATAAACAAAGTAATTGATACTACGTCATCGTAAGCTGATCATAGAGATAGAGTCATAGAGATATAAACATAACACAATGACGTATTTCTCTTCCCTCCAATAGCAGAGAAACATTGTTCAGCTATATTCTTGACAAAATGACGTATTTCTCTGACCATGAATACTATAATAACAAGGAAAAGAAGGCTCGCGAGGAAAATACGATGAGGGATCTAAAAAGGAAAAAGGAGAATACACGTACATTCTCCCCTTTCCTTATTTATTTCATAACAAATTATGATTTTAAGAACGAAATATATATTTTTAACTATTTACAAATTTTATGGACATGTATTAAATAAACATAGATACATTTAAGACATTCTGCAAAATTATAATAACATACATACATTTTGTTTATTCTCCTTTAAATTTTTTCAATCTCTTAGAATTATTTGTCATATTTTGACTGCTTGTTTTTCTCTTGTTTTTGTGAATTTGATCATTGATTTCCGAAACATAATTTTTGGACATACAATTAAAAATTTTAACAGCGATTTGTGGAATAAATTTTTCAAAGGAATGGTCTTCTTCGTATTCTGCTTAAATAATTTCCAAAGCGTAAGTATCATTTTCCAAAAGTTTAATAAACGAAAGAACAAAAATATTTTTTGAAGAAGGGGAAGAAATCAACTCTTTGAAGATACTTTTTGAACTTTGCATTTCTGAAAAAAATGCATAAACAAAGAACACGTTAAAAAAGAACATCTGAAGGACGAGTTAACCCACCTCGATTAATTTGATCTAAAAGTTTACTTTCATCATCAATATTTTCTAAGGAGAATAATTTTAAATCGAATTTTTTTATTTAAAGCTGTCAATAAATTGTGGCAAGAATGACGGGCTATAGTTTTACATAAGGAATGCACGATATAACCAGAACAAAAGTAAACTATAGATACGTCATTAATATATTTAAATGAATCTTAAAAAGTAAAATGTTTTAAATTGGAAAAAATATTTAAAGAAGAAGACTTAATCTTTTCATTTGTTGAATGTATATTCTCAGAAAAATGATATTCCAGATCTATCAGTGAAATTTTGCCTAAACTTATGATATTCTTCATTCGAAGACATTTTTCTGAATCCAAATATTGGCGCACGCTTAATTCAATGTTCGTCCCACATCTTCTCTTATAGAGTCCAAACCGAGCTTCAATACAATCTGAATTGATGTGGCCAAGAAGAACGTAATTGACATCAATTTCTTCGAACAAATCTTCAGCCGATTCGCAAAAGCCTTTTGAAGTTTGTTTAGCTGCTAAAAAAGTGTCACGAGTAAGACTTGAGGCTTTATCTCCCGCTGTCTCCCATTCATTCAGCCATGATGTAAAGTCTCGCAAATATTCTAATTGGGAGGAATTAGAAGTAATGGCTCTTTTCCACGGGTTTCTTTTATGAAAGCCTATTTGCGGAGAACGGGTATTAATTATCATACACCACGTCCATATTACCTCCAAAAAATTTGCCGTAACCATCCAATCTTTTTTGTCTTCTTCACTCCCATATTGACGTAAAGCGGCAATGGTAGACTCGTGAAATAGACTGTTCGTCAGCTTAACGTTCATTTTTTCTAATGTACGGGGGTACAATACTCGTTATGTGAGCTTATGAGCTATTTTTAATGGTTGCCCTAATAAGATTGTATAGATTTACAATATGTGCCATATTCTATTTTTTGGCCTCTGAAATTTGGACAGACAAAATGGTCACGAGACACGAAGTTATTATAGAAGTTTTTCATAATGTGAACAGAATCAAACAATAAATACATTTTCCTATCCGGAGTCAGAGGATGATGAATAAAAGTATTGATGCTTCTATGGCATAATTCTATGGAATATGTTTTCTGATTCACTTTGTGGGTGTCACACATGGTGGATCGAACAATAAATCCAATTTCCGTTACAACTTTGATCCTTTGATCAAAGATGATCTTTTTAATTGTTCCAGAATTCAAAGTCGAACAGGCTGCATAACTATCATGTCATGATAAACTGAATGAAGGCTCTTAATCATGACACAAAATAGGGTCTTAATTACTTGATCATCATCCACCCCATAAAAATTCCCAGCAAAATATTCAACTCGTTTTGTACAATATGTTTCGTCAAAAATTATACTAATATTTTTATCCCTATTTTGACTTAGAGCCTTGAAGCGAGCCTTTAGGTAAGTTATTGTAGAGTCAGCCAATCCAGTTTCTAAATTCAAAGATAAAGAAAGTTTGTAAGGCGACGTATTGTAGCTAATGTGAGAACTTCTTTACGTAGATCTCTATAAAGACTCGTTGAGAAACCTTTCCAGGACATAGGTAAGGCGTACAAGGCAGGACTGTATCTCCGTTGTTATGGACATTTAAACAACAAGGATATTGTTCAATCAAAATGTTTAATTTCTTCTCTTTTGGTTCGTCCAAATGGGGCAAGATATTTGTCAAGATATTGCTCTGACGAGTCCAATAGCTTTAATATATCTTTATATCTCTATGATATAAAATCACTACACCAACATTGTGCGAGATTCCATTCCAAATAATAAAAGGACTTTGTTATTATTTTCAAAGAGTTCTAGCATCAAAGCGCCCCTTACAGACTAAAGAAGAACTAAATTTTGGTCAATTCCTTTTGGGAAAAAAGGAAGAGTTTTATGTTATGCATGTGCTACTTTACTTTAACGCTTTAGAGCAGGGGTGGCGAACAAGTCCAGGTCAAAGAGCCAAAATTCTTTAATGTGAAAGCTAAAGAGCCACTGACTTTGAAACAAAAGACAAAATATAAAATAAAATTGATAATATAACGCATATAACATAATTAACACCAACAACTTGGTCTACAGACATCAGTCTAAAGGGGGACATATCAAATACAATGGGGCAAAATTATTATAACCCGTAACGTTACGTAGCCACATAGTCTTACTGTAGGATAAATTCAAGAAAAGACACTTATTCTTTAAATTTTTAATGATGAACAAGCAACTTTAGTAATTAAAAAAATAATAACTTAAAAATAGAGATCTGGGCCTCCAGTGGGGTGGAGGCACAAGCACTTAGTTAGGGGGGGGCAGGCCCCCTATGGCCCATCCATAGCGACGGGGCCGTCATCCACATTCAGCCAGAGTCGCGACTGCACCTACCAAGAGAGAAAACTATATAAGCTACACACAGTTTTCACTTTCTCTGAGATATGAACAGATCAAATATTTTCCACTTAAAATGTGCATATATATCAAAGTGTTTCTTACCTTTTTGAGTGTTGTAACTGACTCAGTGAGACTTCTGGCATCTCTTGTTTTTAGTAGTTGTTTGAAGATCCGGTTTATACTCTGTAGTGGCCACTCGCAGCAGTTCTTTCACATGAGTGTCAGTCAAAATGGATCGATGTTTGGACTTGACGTGTTTCAGAGTGGAGAACTGGGACTCGCACACATATGTTGACGAGAACATGGAGAGCAGCTTGAGTGCAGCTGTTTTAACACAGGGATATTTTTCAGTTAGGACAGCTCTCCAAAAAACAACGGGCCCATCCTTCACAATAGTTTTTAACCTGTCGTCCTCGTGCAGTTCAATGATCTGTAATTCAATTGCTGCTTCATCGGTGACAAGAGGCACTTTTAAGCAGTCCGTCTCCGCATTAAATGGATCGATGAGAAATTTGATCTGTGGTCTTTTCTGCTGTAAGTCTTCAAAGCGCGCAGTGAAGTTCCCACACAGTTGTGCAAGCAGTCGCGCGTACCTGGCTGCATCCACACTAACAGCGGCCATATGCTGGATGTTGCGCAGAGATGGAAAGTGGGTTAGATCGCAACTTTTAAATACGCTCTGTGAAAAGCTTCAGCTTGTTGATAAAATGCAAAAACACACTGCACCAGATCAGGCAGCGTTTTTAATTTCCCCTGCAGGTCCAGGTTGAGCTTATCCAAATGTGAGAGCACATCAACCAAAAACGCCAAGTCCAGGAGCCACATTTGGTCTGAGAGCTGAGGATAATTATTTTTTTTTCTCCCAAAAATATTTTTATGGTTCCCAAAAGTTGGTAAAAAGAGAAAACCAATTTTCCTCAGGACAGCCACCTCACCGTGCAATGCAGAGGTAAGTCACCAGGCAGATCTGCATCAAGTTCAGAAAGGAGATTTTTGAACTGCCGATGATTGAGAGCGTGCGTACGAATATAGTTCACGATTTCCAGTACGGGTTTCATGGCGTGGTCTAAATTGACTGTTTTTGCCACAAGTTGTTCACTATGTATGATACAGTGGAAGTTCCAAAAATCGAAAAATCTGTCATCTCTCTTGTAAAGACCCACAAGTCCATTCACAGATCCAATCATTGATGGTGCTCCATCTGTGGCTATAGGTGTGAGCTTATCGAGAGACAAATTGGCTTCGCTTAATACGTCCATCATTGCTTCTTTCACGTCAATGCCGTGTGTTCGGTCTTTTAATGGCACAATATCCAGAAGCTCTTCTTTAAGCCTGCCGTCTAAAGTTTAGAGGAAAGTAGCATTTTCATTGAGCTGATGACTGTAATATCCCTCGAGATATACCTTAAATATGATTTATATATTAGTTATAATCCTATCCTCGATCACGCAGTCATAATAATGAACCAACCCGGGAGATACATATATCGTTCTTTATTGTAGTACATGCACACCGCACTGTGCCTCCAATAATACTGCGTAAAACAAAGGACACGGAAATGATATCAATAATACATTATAAGGGAATGGTGACGTCACAAGGGTCGCACCTATACATAACATTACCCTCCATCAACCCGGCGAGGCCGGAGTTGATTTACATGTCTTGTGCAACCTTGTCTATCAATGCGCACTGTCCACAAACATTTCCCAATTTCCTCGATGAGCTCCCCAGATACCCATTTGAGCTTCTGAGCGTCGTAGGACGTCGCCCACACTGGCATGTTCTTCTTTAATGTCCCCTTTGAGGGACGTGGAGAGGAGTTGAGGAACCCATCCAAACGGGTCTTGATGAGCCGAGAAAACAATAGCTCCGCCGGAGTCATCCCACAGGCCAAGGGCGTAGCCCTATAGCAGAAGAGAAGCTCATCTCAGGAGGTTTTTTACTGTTCTCATTCCTCTTTCGGCCTGGCCGTTAGACTGGGGCTGATACGGTGGGGAAAATGATAGTTCCACCCCCCCCCCCATTCAGCCAACTTCAATTTGAACCCCAAATTTGCAAACTGAGGACCATTGTCCGCATGAACCCATTTAGGGAAGCCAAATCTTGAGAACCAGTATAGGAGCTTCTGAATTGTCTGAACCGTGTTGGTACTCGCCATAGGGGCAGCTTCAATCCATTTTGACCCCGAGTCCACCAAGATCAAATAATCTTTTCTCTTAAATTGAAGAAAATCAATATAGACTCGGTCCCAAGCAGAAGAAGGGCGGAAGGGGACAAAAGATGCAGGTGGGGACGAAGCTTCGCTCTGACAAGTCCCACATGCCCCGGCTAACGCCTCGATATCCTGGTCGATCCGAGGCCACCAAACTTTAGATCGAGGTAATGATTTCATTTTTACAATGCCCCTGTTCGTAAGGTGCAGCTCGTCCAGAAATTTCCTCCTTATTTGAGACAAAACCACTAACTGGACCCCCCAAAACAAGTGGTCATTATTCACGGAGAATGAGAAGCGCTTCCCGAGGAATGCCTTATTTGACACCAATGACCAATCCCCGGTCTTGGATGCATCCCGGGCCTGGCATAGGGGCTCATCCGCCATCAGAACCTCTCGAAGCTCTTCTCCATTTGAAGGGGATGAAGAAATTGCCGCACACATCATCACCTCCACGGGGTCTTCCATCGCAGGGGGATCATCGATTGGGCCTCGTGAGAGGGCGTCGGCATTGGAGTTGTTCGCTCCTTTAACATGATTGATCTCAAAATCAAATGAGGAGAGTCGGAGGGCGAACCGAGATAGGCGAGCCGTAACCACGGCCGGAAGTCCTTTCTTCGGATGGAGGATGAACTCCAAGGGCTTGTGGTCCGTCTTTATACAAAACTGACGACCAAGGAGATAGCGTTCATATCGGTTGAGCCCAAAAACGATTGCCGTCGACTCCCTATCGATTTGAGAGTAGTTTCTCTCTGCCTTACTCAATTTCCGGGACGCAAATGCAATCGGATGATCCACCCCGTCAATTTGATGGGAAAACACTGCTCCAATCCCAATCGGTGAGGCACCTGTGGCGAGAAACAAGGAGATGGACAGGTCGTACTGGACGAGGAGAGCAGCTTTGGAAACCGTTTTCTGAATCTCTTCAAAACTTCTTGAGGCTTCCTCACTCCAGTTGAATAGGCCTCGTAAGCTCATGTAGAGGAGATGCTGTTTTAGAGAGATCTTTTGGGAAGTGCCCATAAAACTGAACTAGGCCCAGAAACGATTTAACTTCCGATGAAGAGGAAGGCGTAGGGAATTCCATTATTGGAAGAATGAGTTCCGGATCTAACGATCTCCCCGCTTCCGACACTTTAAATCCGAGTAGTTAACTCTTTTTGGGCAATGAGGCATTTCTTCTTGTTTAGGCGGGCGCCTGCATTCGCCAACCTCTCATAAACCCGGTGCAAGGTCGTAAAATGATCCGGAAGAGATTTAGAAAATATTAACAAGTCGTCGATGTACAATTTTACAGCAGGTATACCCTCCAGAAGCTTCTCTTGTGCAGCTTGCACAATTGTTGGTGCTGAGGCTAGCCCATACGGGAGGACATTATATCTAAGGAGGCCTATGTGCGTATTAATGGTCAGGAGTTCCTTATATCGCTCTTCCACCTCATATTGTTCATAGCAGTGGCTGAAGTCTAGCTTTGAAAAATACGTCGCCCCTGCTAGGCCTGAAAAGAGCTCTTCCGGATGTGGCATGGGGTATATAAGTTTGTTGATAACCGGTGAGATCGTCTGTGTATAATCCGCACAGATTCTCACACTTCCATTAGGCTTAGGTACGACCACTATAGATGAAGCCCACTCTGAGGTTTGTACTTCCTCCAGAGTACCGCGCTCAACCATGGCTTTGAGCTCCGTAATGATCTTGTCCTTGAGAGCCAACGGGACTGAACGAGTCCGTAAGTATCGAGGAGACGCATTCTTGTCAATATGGACGACGGCTTTCGCATGATTCACGACTTGGCGACCGACGTTATCGAAGAGATGATGAAACTCGGAGTTCAGGGCTTCCAAAATCTTCACCAACGGTGCTCACTTCGTTCCAGAGAAGTGAGGGCTTATGGATTGATACCAAGCCAAAATTTAGACAAGCTTCCAATCCTAGGATGGGCGTATCCACCTCCGTGATTAAGAATTCCACGGTGCCCTTTTTACCACTGTTGATGGCCAGAGGAAGCTACACTTTACCCGTGATTGGGACGCTTCCACCTCCGAAACAGGTGATGGAGCCATCCTGGCGCGGATAGGCCTTCCCGGGAACCAGACGGCGCGGAATTTGCCCCCAAATCTAGGAGACATTTTACATTGTTTCCAGAGATTTGGGCCTCAACGAATGCCCGTTTTGATGTCTTCAAAGTCGGTGTATTAGAGACACTCCCTACGATGCAGCTGACCAACCTATTTGTGCAGCACGAAACAAAGTGACCTGCTTGTCCGCACTTCTGACAATCTTTGCCATTTGCTGGACACGATAAACGGGAAGGACGGTGCTTACCCCCGCAGAACTTGCACTGAATAATATCCTTTTGTTGGACCTCTTCTTTGGGTAGCGGTTTCCTGTTAGACTCCTGCCACTTTCGAGACCTCTTCGGACCCTTATATTCAGAAGTCATCTCCAATTTTTCATTTGACATCTCCTGCAGTTAGTTCTCTGCCGACTCGAGAGCTCGTCCCATCTGGACGACTTCATCCAGGCTAATTATCTTCTTTTTAAAAGCTAGTTGACGAAGTTTTGCTGAGCAGGTGTTGGTGACGACTGTTTCCACCAGGACATCCTCTTCGTATGACTCCTTGCACGATGAGAAGACGTATTTGCAGAAACGTGCCTGTGCCCTGAGTCTGGTTAAAAAGTCATCCATCGGTTCACCAACCACCTGTTTCATTTCATGGAGCTGATGCCTCTTAAAGATGATGGATTCCACTGGAGAGAAGACCTCGTCCATGGCGCGACGAAGAGCGGTATACATTCTCCTTGGGTTACGGGGAAGAGTCCTCGGAGGCATTGAAATTGTGCTTAACCGGGTCTAACCCACACGCTAGAAGATAATCACTCACTAGGCCTGCGAGCTCGGCTTTCTTCATTCCTAGAAGGGCCTCCTCGGTGTCCACCAACTCCATCTTCCGGGTCTCCTCCCGGAGTTCGTCCCGAGACAACCTGATGATTAGGCGGGCCATTCTCGTCGCCAATGTAATATCCCTCGAGATATACCTTAAAGATAATTTATATATTAGTTATAATCCCATCCTCGTCGCCAATGTAATATTCCGCGAGATATACCTTAAAGGGGGGGGGGATAAATGGCCTAAAAATGAAAAAAATGGAAAATGATTACGCCCACTTCAGTGATGATGCATTGGGTCATTTGAGAGATATTTTGTATTGGAAGTTGGTACCTATCATGAAATAAACCCCCCACCCCACTCAAAAAACTAAATCGGACATAATTTTTGCCCCTTTTTTTCTCCCTTTTATCATTAAAAAATAAATAATATCTTAAGAGAACACTTTGGTTCACCTGTCAGATGCTGCAATGTTCTAATGTGATAATGTACATTTACATAATGAATCAATGCTCATTTAGCAATGCTGGGACAACGCCATTGGATTGAGCATCCTTTGAGTGCAGAAAGCTGCTTTTAGGTCGTGGGAAACTTTTTTTTTAATAAAAGAATTTCCAAAAAAGTAATACGTAGTGATGACGTTGTTTTACGTTCTAATGTGATAATGTACATTTACATAATGCATTGTGGCTGCTGATTGACTGTAAGCAAACATTTGAATCCCCAAGCAGACAGTCATATTCAACACACTATCAGACAAGCAGTTCAAAAAAAGTTGTTCCAGGTATGTTTTTTTCCTTTCAAACAAAATTACTATATTCTAACTATATTATATGATGTATTGTAAGATAATCTATCTTGGTTTGTGTCAGGTTCCAATATTAGTCATACTTTCAGCTTTCTATCTATTAAGAATATAGCTCAAACTAGCTTAGTGCAACAGTTGATTTGACATGTTTTTGCTCAAATTAGCCAGCTAACTTTATTATACAGTAATCACTTAGTTAACTGTTACATTACGCTAAATTAGTAGGCAGCGCTGAAGTTCATCAACACTCTCCTAGACCTAGTGCTGATAACTTAATCTAATTTAGAATATTAATCTATTTCAGAGAAGTCACATCATTCTGACGGCATACATCATCAAGTATGGCAGAGCCCAAAAACATGCCCAAAACTAGATCTACTGGAAACATTTATAATGCTAATGCTGATTTTCCTCCCTCCAAGACCTTCCAACCACCCACAAAACTCCCCACATTGCAGAGCATCATAAGCATGATACGGTACCACCTGGAGATGGGCAATGGGAGAGTGACTACAACTATGGCAGCACGGGAGGTGGCAAAACAGGTCTACGCCAAGTACTACCACGACACTGTGTTTTGTGTTTCCTTGAGCACCATCCAGAGGAAGGTAGAAAGGATCTGGAAACAGTTCAGCGAGGGCAGAAAGAGGTATGGACAGTCAGGGAAAGAAGACTCACTGGCTGTCAAACAATACAAAGACTTATTTCATACAAAGTCTGAGCTCTTTGATGTATTTGCCCATGACCCTTTACGGCGCCAATCACTGGAGAAAGAGTGGTGTGTAAGCATGAGTGAGATGGAGTTCAAATACTATGAAGATCAGAAGACAGAGCGAAGGATGTTCTGTTCCAAAGGTGTCGACCCTGTCTGGTACCATAGCATGATGCGAACCCAAAGGTTGAGGGAGAGGAGTGAAGAGTACCAGAGGAAGAGAGACCAGCAGTTCTCATACCAAACTCTGGACCATATCTCAGATATCCTGACTGAAACTGGTGAGATACCGAGCTGCAGCAGCGAGGAAGAGGGCACATCCACAAAGCGACTGAGACAGATGTCTGAGACTGACACACAGCTTCAAAAGGAGACAGAGAGTGAGGTGCGAGCAGAACCCAAAGGAAGGAAAAAGATCTTCACAGATGTTGCTGAATGGATGAAGATCCACTACCACAAGAGTTTCAACACATACTATAGCCAATCTCTCAGGAAAGGGACTTTCTATCAATGAGGCAAGCTCAGCTGTGATTGAAGTAGGCAACACTATGTTTTGACGAAGTTGGAAAAGTGCTGGGGAATCTGATGAAGTATTTGACCAGGATACAGTGCCAAGTACTAGAAGCATTAGGGCAGCTCTACAGCAAATTGAGGCCCAAAGTCTGTGTCTAGTTGTGGAAAAGCTTGAGGAGGAGAAGGAGAAAGGTAAAATGATCACACATGCATCGGACAGCACCACAAAGAAAGGTGTAGGCCAGTTCATGGTACAAGGGCTGCATGTGGGTCAAGATAGCCCATTTCCTCTGCCTATCTTATCAATTCACAGAGAGACCACTGAGGACATAGCAATGCAAGTGGATATGGGGTTCGAAATACTGGCGTCGGTCAGAGGAGTCAGTGTGGAGGATGTTTATAAACTTGTAGATGCACATATGACTGACAGCACAGAGCACAACAAAGGCTTTTCAAAACTGTTGGCAGAGATGTACAACCTGGAAACACCAGCAGGGCAGATCTTTTGTGGCACCCACACTACACTGGGCTTCAGCAGTGCCATGAATAAAGTGATGCGGTTGGTGGAGGCCGATATGAAGATGGAGCAAGTGCTACAGAGTTTCATGGTGGACCTGGATGTAGACAGCAAGAATGCCAGTGTGGCTGGACAGGCACTGGACATGTGCCTCAAGTTGGTGGCTCCTGAGTATTCCCACAAACCCTGGAACCGCTACAGGGAATTCCTCCTCTTCCTTGAGCAAAGGCAGGTATCCAGTGTGCTGTTTTCCTACAAAGACAGCAGGTTTGGATGTCTCTCCAGGGCAGCAGCAGTCCTAATATACCACTTTAACCATCTGACAGAGTTCCTGAGCCAGAACCCTCACATAAACAACCGCCTGGCCTGCCTCGTCAGAGAAGTGATGGAGCTTCCCTATCTCAAAGTGGTCCTTGTGGCGTTCGCCTGCCTGGGTGTACACTTGGTGGAGCCCTTCTATGCCAGAACCATAGAGAAGGGAGTTCTACAAAGGACTGCATACATGCTTGGGGCAGCCAATCAGCGACAACTACACAACGTTCACAACACCTGAGTATCCTGTAGTGTCTGACAAGCTTTTCAGTAGCGTAAAGAAGACTTACACGGAAGAGGTCCTGAACTCAGTGTCAGACGTGGCTGCCGAACACTTGGATGAAGTGAAGAAGCTGACAGATCTCATGCTACCCCATCTGAAGACTGTCCTGGCCAGGCAGAGGAGGGACTATGGGATAGATGAGGAGACCTTCCCAATGGACTACCCTGTCAGTGAACAGGCTAGTAACATTGATGGCACCCCTGTGCACAACATTGGAATGGAGAGACAATGTGGATTACAGACTGAAGAAGCTAGGCACACTGAATGCAGTGAGTAGGTCAATCATTTTACAAAAGAGCCAGGAGCTGAGGAATGGACAGGTTCCATCCTTCAGAGGATTCAAGGCAGCAGCCCAGGCGAAAAGAGAGGTCGAGCTCAACTGGACTGAACGCATGAAGGAAAAATTTGAGAGAGGGGCAGAAGAAAAGCAGGAAATGGCGCAAAGAAAGGAGAGGAGGAGATTAAACATGCTGGACACACTGAAATCCTTTGGTGGCCCCTTCACTGACAGTGGAGAAGTTGAAAAGTTCCTTGTGGATGAAAGTCTGAACAACAATGCAAAGCAGCAGAGAATGAAGGTTGAGGTTCAGTTTGCCAGAGAAAGCACCACACTTCTGCCTAAAGTCGATCCTATCTTCAGAATCCAGGTGACACTGCCCAGTGGGAAGAGGAGGATGAAAACAGCACAGGAGTTTGGAGATGCTCTCATGGCGTACCTAGGCAAGAGGAGTGACCGAACCACACTGGAATATGCAAAATTCCAAGAAAGTCTTGAAAGGCTAAGAGAAATATAAGATGCTACTTAAAACTGTTCAAGTTCAAAGTTCAAGTTCTTTCCATGTCTATGTGATGATTAAACTGTTTTGTATTTGAAATAAAAAAAATGCAAATGAGTTCAGTGTTTTAGTCTTGGCAAACTGAGGGCTGAACAGCTTAAAAAAACGCTCATTTTGTGTTCTTTTTCTATTTTAAAGAGGGATGAAGGATTATTTTCAAGATACAGAGTCCCTTTGAGGTGTAACAGTAGTTCTATTATTAGTGTTTATTAAATATCAAATGGGTTTGAAAGCATTGTTTCAACACTATATAGGCAAACAGTAAGAATAGCATATGCATTCCAGGCGGAATTTGCAGAAAAGGCCATTTTTTGGTTCTTTTTTTCATTTTCAAGGGGGGGGGGGTTATTTTCAAGATACAGAGTTAATTTTGGTGTCAAAGTTCTTGTATTTATAGTGTTAATCATATCCCAAATGGGCGTTGTGAAATTTTGAACTTGATGATTATCCCCCCCCCCCCTACTTAAAGATGATATATATTTTAGTTATAATCCCATCCTAGATCACGCAGTCCTAATAATGAACCAACCCGGAGATACATATATCGTTCTTTATTATAGCATATGCACACCGCACTGTGCCTCCAATAATATTGCATAAAACAAAGGACACGGAAATGATATCAATAATAAATTATAAGGGAATTGTGACGTCACAAGGGTCGCACCTATACATAACAATGACAAATATAACATTTTTTATTTATGTTATTAATAAGCAGTGGTGGTCGAATATTACTTTTAAAGTAGTATGTAATACAATAATCCCTCGTTTATCGCGGGGGTTACGTTCCGAAAATGGGGAATGGGACAATTCAGCGCCGCCGACTCAGCGCTGCCGATTCAGCACCGCCGATTCAGCGCCAGCCAATTCAGCGACGGCCGATTGAGCACCAGCCAATTCAGCGACGGCTGATTCAGCGCCAGCCAATTCAGCACCAGCCAATTCAGCGACGGCCGATTCAGCGCCAGCCTCAATGACTTTGATTTTAAAAAAATCAGACCTTTTTTCAAAGAAAATTATGTTTTCTGTAGCAGTACAATTGGTCAAACCTGGAACAAGATAATTGTTTTGCAGAAGTATTCAACAGCAATATGGTATTGGGGTTTCAAACCCACCTACATTGGTAAAAATACGAGTAAAGAAACCCTGAAATGCCATTTTGTGCCCATTGTGTCCTTGGGTCCCGCCAGCCGCATCAATGGGGTATTGGGGTTTCAAACCCATCGCAAATTGTAACACTACGAGTAAGAAACCCCTCAATGTCATTTTGTGCCCATTGGGTCCTCGGGTCCCGCCAACCGCAACAATTGGGTATTGGGGTTTCAAACCTTCCGCCAATTGTAAAAATACGAGTAAGGAACCCCTCAAATACCATTTTGTGCCCCTTGGGTCCTCGGGTCCCGCCAGCCGTAACAATGGGGTGTTAGGGTTTCAAACCCTTCGCCACTTGTAAAAATACGAGTAAGGAACCCCTCAAATGCCATTTTGTGCACCTTGGGCCTTCGGGTTCCGCCAGCCGTAACAATGGGGTATTGGGGTTTCAAACCCTTCGCCACTTGTAAAAATACGAGTAAGGAACCCCTCAAATACCATTTTGTGCCCCTTGGGTCCTCGGGTCCCGCCAGCCGTAACAATGGGGTGTTAGGGTTTCAAACCCTTCGCCACTTGTAAAAATACGAGTAAGGAACCCCTCAATGCCATTTTGTGCACCTTGGGCCTTTGGGTTCCGCCAGCCGTAACAATGGGGTATTGGGGTTTCAAACCCTTCGCCACTTGTAAAAATACGAGTAAGGAACCCCTCAAATGCCATTTTGTGCACCTTGGGCCCTCGGGTTCCGCCAGCCGGAACAATGTGGTCTTGGGGTTTCAAACCCTTCGCCACTTGTAAAAATACGAGAAACGAACCTCTCAAATGCCATTTTATGCACCTTGGGTCCTCGGGTTCCGCCAGCCACAACAATGGGGTGTTGGGGTTTCAAACCCATTGCAAATTGTAAAAATACGAGTAAGGAACCCTTCAAATTCTATTTTGAGTACCTTGAGTCCTCGGGTCCCGCCGGCCACAACAATTGTGTATTGGGGTTTCAAACCCATCGTAAATTTTAAAAATACGAGTAAGGAACCCCTCAAATGCCATTTTGCACACCTTAAGTTCTCGGGTCCCGCCAGCCGCAACAATGTGGTATTGGGGTTTCAAACCCATCGCAAATTGTAAAAATACGAGTAAGGAACCCCTCAAATGCCATTTTATGCACCTTAAGTTCTCGGGTCCTGCCAGCTACAAAAATGGGGTATTGCAGTTTCAAATCTTCCGCCTATTGTAAAAATACAAATAAGGAACTCCTCAAATGCCAACTGCAACCTTGGAATACCGGGTTTGTTATAAAACCGAGCTGTTTGTTTATTTTGATAAGTTCAAGCTCTTCACGCCAGGGGTACTAGGAGTTGGTTCAATTTCCATTGTTATTATAAGTATTTGATCAATTATAATAACGTCAATGACTTTTTAAAGCCGAGTTTCTTGGTTGATACGATAATCTTATCAAAAGACTTAAAAGTATTAAGTAACTAAAACTCATATTAGAACCGGATCCAAGTGGGGGTATAGGGGCATATACCTTCCCAAATGGAGATTTTGAAACATTGAGGGAGGGGGTCGCGACGTGATTATCTCAAATGACTTACTCAGTTGTCAATTTTTTTTTTAAAGTTTGGGAACCTTTGGTTTAGAAAAGTAATGCCATTGAGAAGCTATAGCATCGTGTGGAGCCTGTTATTGCAAAAGGAGGAAGTTGGATTGAATTCACATGAAAGGAAAAGTAACTAAATCTTGTTTGGTATAAAAAAGTCAATTAGAGAGTCTTGATAATAATCTAGTCAATCTGGATAACGGCACACCTGCGTTCTTGCTCGTTCCAGATTACAGGTTGTAGATTTCCATATGCGACCATGACGATGATAAAATTCAACTGAAATAATTTCTTATATGTTGGCTGTCTGCTAAAAAATCAGCTGTGCGGATCGGAAGACGTCATCCTAATTGCAGGGTGTCCTGCAAAACCGCCACATTAGATCTTACCACTCTGTTCAATTTTCATCTCTTAAACCATAGAATGTTTTGCAAGTGGCGAGTTCAAAATATTTATTTGTTTATTTATTTTGTTTAAAAAACTTTTGATTTTAAACATGGACTTAAATCTAAACCCACAAAAAGTGCAAAAATCCTCAATAAAGAAAATGTGATTACTTTATGTAGATATAAATATAATGCAGTTTCACTTTATTAATAAGTCAAGAAAAAAATCTTTTTGCAAAATTATGTAAAAAGCACGCAACATTTTTCACAAAAAGTATTTAATAGAGGTGAGCGACCATAATTGGCGAAGGGTTTAAAACCCCAATACCCCATTTTTGCGGCTGGTGGGACCCAAGAACTTAAGGTGTGCAAAATGGCATTTGAGGGTTCCTTACTCGTATTTTTACAATTTGCGATGGGTTTGAAACCCCAATACCACATTGTTGCGGCTGGCGGGACCTGAGAACTTAAGGTGTGCAAAATGGCATTTGAGGGGTTCCTTACGCGTATTTTTAAAATTTACGATGGGTTTGAAACCCCAATACACAATTGTTGTGGCCGGCGGGACCCGAGGACTCAAGGTACTCAAAATAGAATTTGAAGGGTTCCTTACTCGTATTTTTACAATTTGCAATGGGTTTGAAACCCCAACACCCCATTGTTGTGGCTGGCGGAACCCGAGGACCCAAGGTGCATAAAATGGCATTTGAGGGGTTCCTTTCTCGTATTTTTACAAGTGGCGAAGGGTTTGAAACCCCAATACCCCATTGTTCCGGCTGGCGGAACCCGAGGGCCCAAGGTGCACAAAATGGCATTTGAGGGGTTCCTTACTCGTATTTTTACAATTTGCGATGGGTTTGAAACCCCAAAGCCCGATTGTTACGGCTGGCGGAACCCGAAGACCCAAGGTGCACAAAATGGCATTTGAGGGGTTCCTTACTCGTATTTTTACAAGTGGCGAAGGGTTTGAAGCCTCAATACCCCATTGTTACGGCTGGCGGAACCCGAAGGCCCAAGGTGCACAAAATGGCATTTGAGGGGTTCCTTACTCGTATTTTTACAATTTGCGATGGGTTTGAAGCCCCAATACCCCATTGTTCCGCTGGCGGGACCCGAGAACTTAAGGTGTGCAAAATTGCATTTGAGGGGTTCCTTACTTGTATTTTTACAATTTACGATGGGTTTGAAACCCAATACACAATTGTTGTGGCCGGCGGGACCCGAGGACTCAAGGTACTCAAAATAGAATTTGAGGAGTTCCTTACTCGTATTTTTACAATTTGCAATGGGTTTGAAACCCCAACACCCCATTGTTGTGGCTGGCGGAACCCGAGGACCCAAGGTGCATAAAATGGCATTTGAGGGGTTCCTTTCTCGTATTTTTACAATTTGCGATGGGTTTGAAACCCCAAAACCCGATTGTTACGGCTGGCGGAACCCGAAGACCCAAGGTGCACAAAATGGCATTTGAGGGGTTCCTTACTCGTATTTTTACAAGTGACGAAGGGTTTGAAACCCCAATACCCCATTGTTCCGGCTGGCGGAACCCGAGGGCCCAAGGTGCACAAAATGGCATTTGAGGGGTTCCTTACTCGTATTTTTACAATTTGCGATGGGTTTGAAACCCCAAAACCCGATTGTTACGGCTGGCGGAACCCGAAGACCCAAGGTGCACAAAATGGCATTTGAGGGGTTCCTTACTCGTATTTTTACAAGTGGCGAAGGGTTTGAAGCCTCAATACCCCATTGTTACGGCTGGCGGAACCCGAAGGCCCAAGGTGCACAAAATGGCATTTGAGGGGTTCCTTACTCGTATTTTTACAATTTGCGATGGGTTTGAAACCCCAATACCCCATTGTTCCGGCTGGCGGGACCCGAGAACTTAAGGTGTGCAAAATTGCAATTGAGGGGTTCCTTACTCGTATTTTTACAATTTGTGATGGGTTTGAAACCCCAACACCCCATTGTTACGGCTGGCGGAACCCTAAGGCCCAAGGTGCACAAAATGACATTTGAGGGGTTCCTTACTCGTATTTTTACAATTTGCGATGGGTTTGAAACCCCAAAACCTCATTGTTCCGGCTGGCGGAACCCGAGGGCCCAAGGTGCACACAATGGCATTTGAGGGTTTTTTTACTCGTATTTTTACCAATGTAGGTGGGTTTGAAACCAAAATACCCCATTGTTGAATACTTCTGCAAACAATTATCTTGTGCCAAGTTTGACCAATTGTACTCCTAAAGAAAACATAATTTTCTTTGAAAAAAGGTCTGAATTTTTTTAAATCAAAGTCATTGAGGCTGGCGCTGAATCGGCCGGCGCTGAATTGGCTGGTGCTGAATCGGACGGCGCTGAATCGGACGGCGCTGAATCGGACGGCGCTGAATCGGACAGTGCTGAATCGGACGGCGCTGAATCGGCGGTGCTGAATCGGCGGCGCTGAATCGGCGGCGCTGAATTGTACCGTACCCCCGAAAATGACCCGCGATAAGTGAAATCCGCGAAATAGAAAACTTATACATTATTAACATATATATAAATATTTATAAATACAGAAATATAGAAAACTTTTTTTTTACAATTAGCAACTATTACATGTATACGGGTAATATTAATAATATTAACGAATACAGTGACTCACGTGTATGCCGTTTCACTGCTTTTCAGACTGGGCCGCTGCATCCTGACTGCGCTCTGCAATGTTTTCTTCTTCTGAAACCCGTGGTGCAGGTGTGTTTGTTCAGGAGAAGAACATAGTGATAGGCAGCTGTTGTCGCTCTTTTTTCTTCTTTGCAAAAAGATAAGGATCTTTTACACCGACATGCCACCATCATTACGTTGGAGAACTGTAATGAACGGCTCATCAAAGGGTCCCATTTCTCAGCTACTCGCATAAGTTCAGTGGCCATTCGCACCATGGTTGCTAAGCGACCAACCGTTTGTCCTTCCTCCTCATCTCTCGTGCCCTCTTCTCCCTCATCTCTCGCGTCCTCTTCTCCCTCTTCTCTTTCATCGTCGCTTTGTGGCTTTGTCATTTCTGCCAGCTCTGCATCTGTCAGCGGCTGTGCGTCTCCATCAATCAGGGCGTTTATGTCATGCAAATCCGCGAAATAGCGAATCCGCGATAAATGAACGGCGAAGTGGCAAGGGATCACTGTATACTTTTTACTGTGTAGTAATATTTTTTATAAATATAAGTTATTACTTCTCAAAAGTAATATACTACTTTGAGTAATATACTACTTTTTTGAGCATTCCAAAACAATAAGTAAAGGCAATTCAAACAGGATTTGTTACAATCCTCACCAAACCTAGTTTGCATTTTTATAATAATCCTATATATGTTATTGCAATATTATAAAGTGAGTACATGGCTCAAACATGATAAAGTCGGTGAATTCAAAGACTAGATATATGACTTCTGACATTATGAAAGGCATACGTTTAATTATCCAACCCAAGCCCTCGCATGTCGATTGAGGCTTTTAGGGTTGAAACCCAACGCCAACTCTGGTTAAGTATAAAAGGAGTCCTTACTTTCAATCTCATACACCCCAAGCCCTCGGGTCCCGCCTGTTGATATAGGCTTTTATTTAGGGTTGAAACCAACCGCCAACTCTGGCTAGGTATAAAAGGAGTCCTTACTTTCAATCTTATACACCCCAAGCCCTCGGGTCCCGCCTGCCGTTATGGGCTATTATTTAGGGTTGAAACCCACCGCCATCTCTGGCTAGGTATAAAAGGAGTCCTTCCTTTCAATCTCATACATCCAAAGCCCTCGGGTCCCGCCTGCTGATATAAGCTTTTATTTCGGGTTGGAACCCACCGCCCACTCTAATTACAAATGAGAGGAACCCTAATTTACAATATTATACACTCCAAGCCCTTGGGTTCCGCTTGACGATATAGGGTATTATTTAGTCTTGAAACCTACTACCAAACCCTATTAGGCACCCTATTTTCATTCAAATTCAGCCCAAGTCCTCATGTCCACCTGTCGATTTTGGTCTATTTTTGGGTGTCGAAACCTACCGCCAACCTTTATTAGAAATGAGAGGGACCCTATTAATATTCGCAAATTTTTACCTAAGCCTGACTGGGGATAAATATCTGTATTTATCACTCATTAATCCAAAGCCCTCAGTCCTCGCCTTCTAAGGTAGGGGATTCTCTTAGGTCCAAACCCAACGCAAACTTTTTTGTGTATATGAGGGAACCAACAACAGAGAAAGTAGGTCTTTAGCCTGCAGGCCCGGTATATTTACATTTTGAGCAGGAGAACAAGTATGACATAAGACTCACAAGGGCCCTTTAGATTTTGGTTATACAGGTTTGACACATACAGTCAAGCCCAACACATCACAAACCCTTCCCCCCTCTCTGTATGTCAACATTTTTGTAATATTAAAAACAAACTTATGTTGATCTTCTCCCAAGTAAAGACAAAGGACTTATGAGAACTACCAATTTTTTTTCCCCATGAGTAAGACATGGGTATAGAGATATAAAGATATAGCAGAGAAACATCGTTCAGCTGTATTCTGTGTGCTCAATATAAACAAAGTAATTAGTATACGTCATCGTAAGCTGAATATAGAGATATATTGTATCGCTATGATCAGCTTACGATGACGTAGAACAAATAACTTTGTTTATATTGGACACAAAAATACAGATGAATGGAATAAGCTCTCTACATCTTTTTATTTCTATGGACATAGGCAGTATGCAATGAAATCAAACTTCTTAAAATAGTTAGAGATAATATGAAATGGAAGACCAGAGGGATTGGGGTACATGATACTTAAAATTAGGGTCCCACTTATGCTTACTGTGGTGTTGGGATACCTTTTAGAGAGAGTATATAATAAGTATATTAATATCCCAGAATCGTTGCCAATGAGATTGCACGGCAGGAACGAATAAATAAGCACGACACGTGTGAGAGGGTCATGGCTAGCAAACAATTTAATATTACCAAAATTTTAAAGAAAAGGAGTTAAATAGTTATTCCATAAAATTTTGACCACACGAATCGTTTAAACTTTCAAATACATATATGTATAATATTGATAATTTACTTGGAGCTAGCGTGGCGAATATTTTTAATTGTTTTGAGCGTTGACAATTATATATATATACCTATATATATATATATATAATATATATATATATATATATATATATATATATATATATATATATATATATATATATATATATATATATATATATATATAAATATATATATATATATGTATGTATGTTTGTATGTCAGGCTTGAGAGCGTTCAGGTTTTTTTTGCGTTAAGCGTTCCGCTCAGCGTTAAAAAAATAGCGTTCCGTTCAGCGTTTCGTTAGTGTTCAGCGTTCAAATATTTTTAAAAAATAACATTGTGTAATTTTGAATTCATTTAGGGTTTTTATTTAAAAAAATGAGCCCGAACCGATTTTCAAATGATATAAATTTGTTGACTGGGGTCTGCAGAACGTCTATATTCACAACATAAGAGGGTCTTTTTTAGAAAAGAATTTCCCAAAAAAGTGATGACGTTTTTTTAGAAAAGTTTTTTTTTAAAGAATTTCCAAAAAAATGATGACATTTTTTTACAAAACAAGTTCCAAAAAAGAGTGATGACGTTATTTTTATTAGAAAATAATTTCCAAGCAAAATGATGAAGTTTTTTTAGAAAAGAATCTCCGAAAAAAGTGATGACGTTTTTTAGAAAGAATCCAAGAAATATTTGGAAAAATTGAACGCTGAACGCAAAACTCTTTTTTTGCGTTCAACGTTCAGCGTTCAAAAAAAAGTTGCGTTCCGTTTTTGGAATCTACTTAAAAAATAAGACTCAAATTAGGAATTTTGCGAGCGTCTTTAAAATATATTGATAAAGCCTCCAGAGTTCCTTTAAAATTCGATACTTAAACTATCGCTCATTAGATTTTTAAGAACTTGTTTTTAATACTATTAATGCTTCATGAGGAGGCACATTAATATTTCGTCTCTGCAAATATGCAATAAATGGAGTGAAAGTAGGAGAGTACATGCATTTTTTAAGGAATTATGTTGTCGTGTAGTATACTCTCTTTCGAAAAGGTCAATGAAGTGTACATTGCCAAATCTTGCAGAGTAAAATTTCTCAGCCAGCTCATTTATTAAAGATTTGTCCATTGTTACGTCAGCAGCTATATCTGCGTTACTTGTTGCACTTTTAAAATCGTTCAAGCAATCCCTTGTCGGCATATCATACTGCAGAGATAGTTGGAACCTTTTGTTTAAGTAAAAAACATTATGTCTTGAAAAGCCAAACTACCAGCCATATTTCTCATGATGCAAAATAATTTTGCTTTATTGCATTCTTTTCAATCTCATGCACAACTTGAATAAGGTATTATTTGGCAAACCGACTGACAGACGATAGTTACAGAAATCTTGTTTTAACAAGAGGAGTACTAATGCAAAATGCAACGTTTGTGTATTTTGCAAGATTTTTGTTGTTTGGACTTAGTGAGTACATAGCATGATTAAGTCACACTTTTCCTTTGCTTTTGATCATATTCTTGAAAATAAAGTAATTTGCGCAGCTTTTCTGCACTTTATTTTTCATTGTTTCTTATGAACAAAAAAGTGAAGAAAAAAGGAGATAATTTTTGTGTTATTATCAACGTGTACTCCGGAACAGAATAGAGGGTCTAAAAATGCTTTAATGAATCCAACAGGACATTTTGCAATATAAAATGTGATGTTTAAGGGTGGTGTTATCAATTTTCCGACAATATAATTGAAGAAAGTGCTATCAAAGTTGTACGTTTGCAGACATCTTCACTCTTTAAGTATCACAATTCTGCTTTCCTCAGTAATCCTATTTCTCGAGTTAATTTGGTTGACACTACTAAATTGTTTAGTCCCGATGATAACGTGTCTTGGAGCTGCAGAAATAAATCTTCTAGAATCGACTTAGCTCTCGTAGCTCTGCAATTTCTGCACCACTTTAAAAATACGCGTTATCGACCAGATCCTTCTACTGATCATAAGCTTATCGATATGACTTTACGGTACAAATAAAATAAAAAAAGTTTTCAGATTCCTAGATGGCCTTTGTGCGAGGAAAGCTTAAAGGAAAATTGACCTCAAATCTCATAAGAAGAACAAGTCAAATATCTTATAAAGAGGCCTACCCATTATTTGTTAAAGTAATAACAAGTACTGTGAAGAGGTTTGTGGAAAACATAAAATAAAAAATTGTCAAAATCCAAGATAAATTCAGGATGCCCTAACTTGTTACAAATCTTTTTACAAAAACAATTTCTTCCGATTTGGTCCATGAGAATAGAATTATGGACATTGCTAAAGCTGAAATGGGTAGAAAAAAGGAGATATAAATAAATTCATATCGTAGATATAAACATCTTCCTCACAAATATAAATCCTCGGCTTCACCCATAAACTACATCGTCGATGGTAATCAAATATTAAAGAGACCTGAAGGGATCCTTGCATATTTCCACAAGAGAGTTTAAAAAATTTTAGGTGGAAAAAGAATAAATTTCCCCAATAAAATATCATTCATAATCCTTCTATCTACTCAAAAGATAAGATTATAGATTATATCAAGAAGTCTTGTAAGCTTCCGGACAAGGGTTTCATTCGTGGCCGATGTATGGAGGATGTCATAAGGGGTATCCAAGATAGTATAGCAGCAGTGAAGGAAAAGAAGAAAATGGTTTCCTTAGTAGCCATTGATTTCAAAAAGGCTTTTGACAGTGTCGACCATGGTGGATAATCGCCTGCTTGCGAGAGAAAGGTTTTGGGGAATATTTTATTCGCATGATCGGTATGTGCCTCGGGGGCTTACTTACGCATTTTGAGGAGAAGTCAAATGTTTTTGCGGTAAACAGAGGTTGCCGTCAAGGAGACCCAATATCCCCATACCTGTTCATTCTGGCTCTTGACCCACTGATAAATGCAATAGATGGTGCTCCAAACATAAAAGGAGTTGAAATAGGAAAGCTAGAACACAAAGTAGAAGCGTTTGCAGATGATCTAAATGTTCTTTATTCTGGTGATCAGGAGGATATGAGTAAGTCCATAAAAGCAACATTGAGGATCTTAAAAGCATTTTCGAACGTTTCAGGTCTGGAAATAAATGTTAATAAGTCTAGAGCCATTTCTAACTGTGCAAAAGCTGTGATTGTCAACGGTTTAAAAAACTATGAGAGTCTTAAGGTGTTGGGATCTTTTGTTTCGCTAGATTCATATGGTCAGATTGAAAACTATAAAAACATCATTAACAAGGTGAACAAAACAGTTGCCAAATATTCAACTATACTAACGACGAACATACCGGCTAGAGTTTTCGTTTGGAATGTGCTGGTGCTCCCCAAGATTACTCACCTGTTGAGAACTACCACTTATTGCAGGAAATTAGTAGAAAAAGTACAAGAAATTGCCTTCAAATTTATTTTTAAGTATGGTAAAAGTAGACTAATCACAATGAAGAGAGTTACCCTCCCAAAGAAGTATGGTGGACTAGGTATGATCGATATAGAGTCGTTTTGGAAGACAATTACATTCTCCTGGTTCAAGAAGATACTTAGACCACGCACAATATGGGCTGAATTATTGAATAGTAAATTAATAGAACAATACGGGTTTTCAATAGATGAAGTGTATGGTAAAGGACCGGATAAGATTATTAATACCCTGCAGAACATGAATATTTTTTGGAAAGAATGTGCTACGATAGGGAAGGAAATTATATTTAAGATTCTTGCTCTTATGAATTGGCAAGAGCCAACTGTAGATAATGGTAGATTAACATGTCTTCAGGGTACGTCACTAAAGAGAAAAATAGACTACATTGGCGAAATTTTAAATGATAACGATTGTTTTACTTTAAGCGAGATTTTAGAGAAGGAAAGAGTCAAACAACAAATTAAACTTACTCGAAGACCTATTGGACAAGAGACTGTTTTTTTAATTTCATGAGGAATTTTAACAATATGAATCTTAGAGAAGTTTTAATTCAAGAAAATGTTAAATATGTCTTTTTAAACCAAGTTGAAAGAAGAATAGGAAGAATGGATTTTAAATGCACTGTAAAAGATGCATTAAAGTTTTTAAAGAGTAAGCATTTGTCGTTTAAATGGT
Source organism: Caligus rogercresseyi (assembly GCA_013387185.1). Taxonomy (NCBI): domain Eukaryota; kingdom Metazoa; phylum Arthropoda; class Copepoda; order Siphonostomatoida; family Caligidae; genus Caligus; species Caligus rogercresseyi. Next base: position 13,085,019 of record CP045894.1, read on the forward strand.
ATTGGCTGAAGTATCGTTTAATTTCAAATACGTTGCCCTTTGGAAGTATTCATGGGTGATCTGAGGATGATCGATTGTGTTTTTTCTGTGAAACTGAGCTCGAAACGTCTTCTCACTTCTTGCTGGATTGTCAGGAGCTGAAAAAAGTTTGGCTCATTGTAATAGAAGAAATTTACTTTAAATTGGGATTACGCTTAAAAGTTAAAAATTTTGCTTTCATGTATATAGGTCCTTTTAATGAAGAAATAAATTTAATAGTTACCAAAATTCAAAGTGTTTTATATAAATTGAGAAGCACAAAGACTCCCCTCCCACACTGTTTTGATGCCTATATAAGGAATATTATAAAATAAATTTTATGATAAATTCCCTCCCCCCCCCTAATTCATGTATGTTCGCTGATTGTTTTTATTGAACGGTTGTGATAGTTTGTTAAAAAGTTGATTTCTTGAAATTATAGTTGTATTTTGTGTAAATGTACTATTATTCGTTTTCTTAATAAAGTTATCTCGTTGCGAGAAAAAAAAAATCGTATCGTAGATATAAACATCTTCCTCACAATTATAAATCCTCGGCTTCACCCATAAACTACATCGTCGATGGTAATCAAATATTAAAGAGACCTGAAGGGATCCTTGCATATTTCCACAAGAGAGTTTAAAATTTTTTAGGTGGAAAAATAATAAATTTCCCCAATAAAATATCATTCATAATCCTTCTATCTACTCAAAAGATAAGATTATAGATTATATCAAGAAGTCTTGTAAAGCTTCCGGACACGACGGTATTTCTGGTCGTATCTTCTCTCTTGTTCCAGATTGGCAATTGGCAAACACATAGAGAGGATTGAAAAAAATGCCTTGTGCTCTTACTAAGGGGTGCATAACTTAATTATAAAGAAAGGGGATGAGAGTGAATTTAACCACTGGAGACCTATAACTATTTAAAACGACAATTACAAAATTTTAGCAGGCGTTTTAACAAACCTAATAGAACCCATTATAAACCCTAAAATTACAAATGAATAAAAGGGCTTTTTAAAAACTGCAAAATTACGTTTGTCGAGGAAATACTTAGGGTTTGGTGTTTCCTTCAACAATGAGAAACATCTATTGACTTATACGCCGACGACATTACCTTGATGATTGAGGCAACTCGGAGTTGCAACTTATTAAGAGGATAAATGTATTTTATTTTATTTGAGATCAAATTTGACCTTGCAATAAATGAAAGTAAAACTACTATACTTCCATTGGGATATTGGAATCCGTGCAGCTCTATTTGATCCAGAGCTGCAGGGTCGTTGAGTCTGTCAATGTTCTTGGCATTGAATGGATGAGAGATGGAATCTCAAATTTAACCGGACATATATTATATATTCGTGTGTGGGTGGGTTCAGACTCAGACTTCCAGTTAGGAGTAATGCATAGGAGTGATTTTTTCTTTTACCTTTTTTTTACTCTCTAAATGTGGCTCAATATTCTACTTCATAAACATGTCTTAAAATTGTTTAAATTTTTTTTTGGTCACAAATGCCAACAATATAAGGGGTATTCTAAATTTCAAGCAATAAAGGATTACTGCAATCCTTCAAAGTCTTCTTGTTCATATTTTTATTCCAAATTTGGCCTTATTATGGAACAATTAATTTTTATAACTTATTAACTTTTCCATCTTAAAACTTTTTTGATTCGAGCGTTTTCCGTTTCCTGTACTAATGAGCGTTTCAATGGCTATTAATTTCTTCTACTTAGTAATTTTAATTATTTAATAGACTTACAGATTTAAAATAAAAAATCTATAAACTATCAAAGTTCCTATAAAGTACCATTAAATCAAAGTCATTATCTTAACTTTTTAGACTGTAATATGATACGATACATCAAAAATATTTAAATATAAATATTATACGTTATGAAAGGAGCAGTAAATAGACGTACATAAATGTATTTGGCTCCCTCCTTATAATTTACGTTTTAGACTAAAGCTTATATTGTAAGACTTACTTAGAAAATTTGGTAATAAAACTTGTATCATCCTTTGAAAAGAAATTGAACTTTTAACCATAATGAATTCCTTTTATTGGATTTATTAAAATATATATTGTGGACATAAAATATGATAGACAATAACAACTTCATATTTTTATTATTATTCAAGATTAATTTGTTATTGCATTTATTGAGAAGTATAGGGGCTCTTACTAAATCTATTCACGAACTTATCAAAATAGTGAAAAATCTGTAAATTATTTATGAATGATAGGCCAGGAAATGTTACTTTCAAAACAGTTTTCATATGTAGTCATCATTTCTGAGACTATAATTACTATAAATCTTTTCCTTTAAAAATAAGAGTAAACTTATACACAGAGAGAGTTGATATTAAATCAATGTTTTATATTTGATAGCAAGATCTACTTAAATACGATATTTTTCTTTTCCAAGACACAACTTTTGTCGTGCTTACACGTTTGATATCTTAAACTTCTGTTCTAACAATACTAAATAATAAACTTGTTAGAATTTGTTTTTTGGAAACATTAAGCCACTTAAGCAAAAAAAAACGTATTCTAATATTATAAAAATCATTCTGAAGTTGTTATTTTTTAAAGAGTTCAAAAATATTTTATAATTATAGCATTTAAATTTGGTCGGTTTATTATTTTCAGTAAAATGTTTATGTGTGTAATTGTTTTACATATTTTAACCTGATATTCCGAGTTCAATATATTAGTATTTTGCTATGATTCACAAAATAATTGTACAATGAAAAACATATTTAATTTCACCCTAAACATATATCATGAATGAAGAGTGAGGCAATTAAGGCAAATAGGATCCCCTTTTATGATAATTTCTGACTAAATAGTTATATTGCAGGAAAACCCGGAAAACCGGGAGGACCTGGACTGCCGGGTGGACCTTGAATGCCGGCTTCACCTCGAAGACCTGGACTACCATTTTCTCCTTCTAAACCTTGTTGTCCGCGAGGTCCATTTCCACCGGGGTTTCCTTTCATGCCTTTTTGGCCCGTAATACCAGGTTGACCAGGTGTTCCAGGTGCTCCTATACAGCCAGGTGGTCCGGGAGGGGCTCGAGGTCCGGGAAATCCGGGAATACCGGGTGGTCCAGGTGGACCACTATCTGGACATTTACAACAAACCTCATAGCAATTTGAGCCGTTGCATTGGTCATATCTCATTTCACCTCCTGAATTCCTTTTGCATTTATCAATAGATACCGGATCAGTCTAAAGAAAGTTATATTAGAAGGCTTCATTGTATGATAAATAGTTTTTACATATTTTTATACTCACGCAGTCAAGTAGAGCCTTGGAAGCCTGAAAACATTGATAATATTACAACATTACGATGATTATTCAGCTATTTAACAAGGTATTTGATAAAGGAATGAGGATAATACAGTAAAATATATACAAAAATGTCAAAATATATCTTCCTACGTGTAAAATCATTTTAATTCATAATCCTTTAACATTATACGGTAGATGTAATAAAGAACATTTGATATGGAATATTATTAGTCAAATATAATGATGCGGTAAAAATGAACGATGATATCAATGACCATTTCTTCCTTTCTCTATTACCTAAAATCTAGTTAAAAGACTTTCGTAATGATACAAGTAAGCTTAGCAAGCAAATGAAGGGAAATGTAATTCATTTATCTAGTAAAGTGATAATAAAAATGAGTTTAAAACACTTATTTATGAAAAAGTGAAATACTTTACACAAATAAAAAAGTTTATATTTAAATTCCTCCATTTCTCGATTTCCGAGAGTATTTACAAATTTACCTTAATTTGAAGAGACAGCAATAAAAAAAGACTCGTCAAGGGCAGCTTCATGGTGAAAACTACTCAATGCTCAAAAGAAAATATGGGAACTTATATTCACACAATCTTTGTACTAAAACTAGTGCATGTGTGTGTTTGTTTGCTTACTAAGTTTACTTAAATAATATTAACTTAATTGCACCTTTAGTTTGCCTGTCAATAACCTTTGCATATATGCCAATAATTGTAAAATGTCGGTTATTCGGATTACTTGCTTTGTTGCAAGAAAAGGCATTGATGCAAAAGGCATTTTGATGTCTAAAAAGCACAGCCAAATGTAATGGTGCATTGGATATAACATTATTTTTCTTAATTACCAGCCAATAGGCTACTTCTATATAATATTCAGGAAAATGTTATAAATTTAAGTGCAATAAACATGAGATCCGTTTCTTGAAAGCAAAGATGATCTTGAGGCTAGAAAATAAAAAACTCAATCCAGCATATTTGTCCTCTTTTTGTGTGTATAAGGACAATATTTCTTTCAAACGTATCCAATTGCTTCTAACTGATAGTTGTACGCTGATCCATCATATTTTACTCCAAAGCTTTAAATCATATTTATGAAAATTTATGCATTTTAAATTGAGGCAGTTGTACGAAATAAAATATCTGAATAAACATTATCGTTGGTTTTTTGGCTTCAAGTATAAAAATACAAATCTGAAAAAGCACCATGATCCTCAATTATCATATTAAAACAGTAACATTTTAAGAAAAAATATATTTTTTATAAATATTCCTCTTGGAATTATTTTCATGAAACTGATATGACATGATACCGACGACGGAAAGTATTTTGTTTCTTTTGACTCTGGTCTCCCTAAATTGTCGTAGAGGGAAGTATATAATGTCATTGAATATATTTACATACCCAGAACGACCTCATCACATTTGTGAATATATGCAGTTGAGTCGTATATTTTTTTCGTCAGTTCTTGAGCTAATAAGGAGTTCGTTATATCTTTATCTAATATAAATACAACAAATACAATGTTTCCAATGTGGTAAAGTTTTTAAATATTAAGCTCGCATTTTCTAAATTTAACAGCCATTTCACTCTATCTATATTACCCTCAGTATAATTACTCCTTCAAAGACGAAAGAATTTAAATTTGATCTCTTAAGGGCTGGAAACATGCACTTAATGTCCTCTCCCTGAAAATGAACTTTTCAAGTTTTTTTAGGGTGGTTAAGAGAATAACCGAAGTATATACCAAATTGTTCGAATTGAGAGAAAGTTGGACTTTCAGAATAATAAGTTATCTCATTGGAATACATGATGACAACAAATTCTGAATGAACAACAGATTTTATCGGATTGTATTTTATTCAAGTAGCATTGCAAGGATTGTGGCAAATTTTATAACAATACGCTTACGGCTTTATATACTGACATATTGTTTTTTGTACTGTAAGCTCAAATGAAAAAAAAAAACGCAAAAGCTGTGAGTAAAAACAACCCATCAGTCTTGGGGTTCAATTTGTTTTGGAGGCTCAAATTTAAAACTATAGGAAATTGATGTTGCTCCGGTTCATTCAGCAAATGACGATATTATAGCGAAGAGGAGAATGCCACCTGTTTGTAATAATTAAATAATATTGAAAGATTAATAATCCTGAGCTAAGAGTAGCTTTTATGCACTTCTTAAAATGCATATACTTATGTTTCGAGCAAAAAATATCGTTGTTCAAAGTTGAAACTATATAATCCATCCTTCTGAAGTTCGATTGAAGGAATAGCACTTTTTTAGCATACTCACGAGTTCAAGTATTCCATTAGATCCTCTTTATCAGTAGTTATTTGTTCTTCCTATACTATTTTCTATGACATTGGTTTACAATTTGCAACCTACATAAATATTTTTTGATCCTCCTTTAAGGTCATTTTCCCGAATAACATTGGGATTCATCCCTGCTACTTCGATTTATGACACCTCTAAACGACTTGACTAAATTCATGTCAAAAAATGTTACTAACAAAGCGAACTGACGATTACCTCCTGATGTTCTTCGTTCCCAATCTTTTCTTCTTTAAAACTTTCGACATGTTCTTGACACAATCTCATTTAATAGTGTCACACATTGATATGTAGAAATAATAAACTTGTTGTGTTTAACTTATTAAGATATTGGTTGTAAATTTATCATCGTTAAGCACCCATTTTGAAGCCTTTAAGTCTATATTTCGAAGGCAGCATTTCATCTCTAGTTCAATATGTTTGCAGTGCTAATAGAGTCTAGAACGGTCCAAACCGCTCGCTAAGGCTATTTCTAATTTTTGATCCCTTTAAACATAGAGTGGTTTCCTGTATATTTTATCATTTCTTGTTAAACAATCATATACCTAGCTAGCTGAACAAATATACCTGTTTTTGTGTAGATGATCATTATATACAAAACCCCAATAAGTACTTTTTTTCATCGTATAAAAGAGAGGTTGACAAAGAAAGGGAATACTAATTTCCTATATGAACAACTTTTTTAAATAAGCAATTATATACAATTAACTACCAAGAGAAAATCTGGTTCATTATGCCACCCTATTCCTGCCGGAGTATTTGCTGGGGTTTATAGCTTCACTGTATTCGTCCTCAAACTGCTGAACCTGATATCAAAATACGACTCAAGCCTATCCATCGCCCTCAAACATATTTACACAATATTTATATCATTCTTGTTGGCCATGAATGGAAAATGAGACTGGTTATGGCACTCAAATGATTAATTTACTGGTTTAATGTATCTACATATGACTACATAGTCAACTTCCGACTGTCTAATACATTATCGTCAATGAAATACGTTTATTTGCAGCATGAAGCATACTCATTGACGAGAAGATGACTTAACTAATCACTCAGAGAAAAAAACATTTTCTGAATAAAGAGGGATCTAATGATTAGTGTTTTATTAAAATTAGTCCATTTTGTTTTATAGCAATTAAACATTGAAATTAATCCATGCAGTAACTTTGAACCATAAATCAATGTGTTTAAATAAAGCTCCACTTTACCATAATTATTTCAAGGCCCTTAGAAATAGAGAATATAGAGTGTCAAAGAAAAAGTCAAATGCACCAATCTAAGAAATCTATGGCCTGTCAAAAACACTTCAATTACTTATTTCAAAAGTCTTCAACACAGAAATAGGATTTTAAGTAACATTTTAAATTTTTATGTTATAAATTAAACTTTCATCAAGTTTAAGTCTTAAACAGGTTTTTGCCGTGAATAAAAATAGTTAATTATGGTAATTGTAAAATAACTAATATTTAAATACTTTTCTTCTTTCCTTACCTCCTAATTGACCCCCCCCCCTTTGTTGTCACTCCCCGTTTTCTTCTTTTCAATATGGAAGAAAACAATTCTCACACAGATCGTCCTCCTGATCAACGTGCTAATGCCCATAAAAATAAATTGTCCTATGCTAGTGCTCTTGCTAGAAGGAATAAAAATATTGAAGAAGCTTCTAAGAAGATCAACTTGAGCCCAACTCTCAAGTGGGATACCTTTGTCATCTCCCTGACTGAAACAAATACACAAAGAGTTTTTAATAATAAAAACATGAGACAGATAAATGTCTACAATGCAGCATTGTTTTTTGGATTCTCCGAGGAGGAGATTGCGGGCGCCCAGGCGCAATATGGATTCGGCTATGCCTCTCTTTACACTAATGAGCCAATAAACATTAAGGAACGAATCATGAACTTAAAAAAGATTTCACCACTGAAGTGCAAGGAGTAAATGGAGAGCCTAAGAATGTAACAATGAAAATCAGAGGCGCTGAAAACTTTGAGATTGATAGGCGAAGAAAGTTCGCCATAAAAGCCGTCAACACCTTTAAAAGAATTGACGAGAATAAATTGAAAGAGTGGATTAGTAAATTTGGTGAAATTACAGATTCACATCCCGAGGCAAATCCCGAAGATGAGGATGCTGAGAAAAAGTTTTCAAAGTATAAATCTCTGTGGAGAACCTCCAACTACATGTTAGAAATTAATGCGGACCCAAGTAACATACCTCAAATTATACCGGTCAATGGACATCTAGTCAACCTGAAATTCCCCGGAGCTCGGCTCCAATGTCATAATTGCTTTCAATTTGGGCACACAAAAATGAACTGTAACGCTAAGAGATTGCAAATTATTGAATATGAGGCTGTGCTCTCACAGAAAGTCAGGGAAACAAAGAGTACTGAGGATCATGAAAACTCGGCCAACGCAACCGCTAAGGAAAAGGTTACTAGAGAGAAGCCTACAACTCCTATTACTGTCACCAGTCTTCACAGCAGTGAAACTTCGTCCATGGCAAATGAAAAAGAAAGTCAGTGGAAGGCAACCTTAGATCATACCACAGTTGAAACCCCAACAAATAGCTCTCCTCGCCCAACACAAATAGATATATCAAAAGAGAATGAATCTAACAGCCCTAGTTGCTGTCCAAATACAGGTGATGTGAATGAAGGAGATAAAATCTCATCGGACATCACCAAGACTACCTTTGTCCCGGAAGGAAGAAAAGAAACAAACGATGGAGGCGATTGTAGAGAGGTACCGGATGTAACCTTTTCCTCAAATGACTGTACGGACCTAGCTAGAACGCAGGATGAGCTACCCCAGCAAATGAACACCTTAAAGACTCCCCTTACTACAATTTCGAAGAAAAACATTTTACCATTCAGGTCTAGGTCGGGCTCAAACCCAAAAAGAAATTTGTCAAGCTCCTTGTCCTCCCCTGGAACCTCCTCACCCAAGCTACACAAAAAAGAATGACTCTTTCAATAATAGCATTAAACGTAAATTCCATGCAAAGCATTAATAGAAAGTACAGTGTAAATCGGTTCCTCAAGTTCGCTGACCTACCTCATATAGTAATACTTAGTGACACGAGGTGCAATTTAGAGAGCCACTTTACAATTCCCCCTGGTTATATGTGTTTTTCTTCTTTTAACAACGCCAATACGAATCCAAAGCGTGGAGTGACGATATTAGTAAGATCAAACTTAAACCCTAGTCTAATATTTCGTTGTGTCGAGGGAAATTTGATCAAAATACAATGCAACTTCAAAGGCACAAGTTTTGATGTTATTGGGCTTTATGGGCCGAACACGGATGATCCGAACTTCTTTAAGAGTAAACTCCTTCCCTGTATAACACACAGACCTACAATAATTGCTGGTGACTTCAACATCAAATTGAAACTCTACAGGGATACTTCAAGTACAGCAGATAATTCCCATCCCCGAGCCACAAAGATATTATCGTCGATAATTTCTTCTTTTCGCTTTAAGGATGTGGCCTGTGAAGCCAACGATCTACAACATACATTTTTCTCCACTGACAAAAATCATAGACCAGTTTCTTCCCGAATTGATTTATTTCTAATCAAGGGATTCCTACAGGAGGCTATCAAGAAGTATAACGTCATTGATTCAAAGCTATCGGATCACAAAGCTATTCACATGGATTTAGACCCCCTCGAAAAAGAAGTCCGAAACAAAAAACAATGGATCCTAAATTCAAGGCTATTGAAAGAGCCTGAAATAAACAAGAAAATTGAAAGCATCATCCAGGAAGCATCACACAACCTGCGAGCGGAGCAGGATATTTTTTTACTCGTCGAGTATATGCTTGCAAGAATTAAAACATTTTGCAGGGGTGAAGGAGCAAAAATAGCCTTTAACAGAAAAAAGCAAATAAATAAAATCGAATCAATATCTAGAAGTTCACATACACATGACGAAAAAAAAGCGAAGCTGGATAACCTTTACAGAGAAAGTGATCTGAGATACAGATTTCAGGCAAAATTGAGCGAAATAAACGACCTCTCGCATTCAAGATTACAACTTGAACGTCAAGGAAACGCCAAAGATAAATCTAAGCACATCAAACTTTTCGATAGCAATGGCGTGTTGTGTGATGAACCAAACTTCATATGTAGTAAAATCAAAAGTTTTTACTCTAAAATATACTCTTGTTACGACTGCCAGGTAGATAAAAAGTGTAATAGGTGTATGTACAATTCAGCTACCTTCTGTGAAGCTCTTCGGTGCCAGCCGGATGAGGCCTACAGAATATCAGAAGAAGACAAAACCACCACTGAAACGCATCTGACAAGAAACGAGATAAAACTTGCTATTCAAAAGAACGCCAAACTGAATAAGTCACCTGGCCCTTCTGGATTCACGTTTGAATTTTACAAAAAATATGAAGATCTTCTCTCCCCAATATTGTTAATATTTTACGAAAAAGTGATGGCAGTGGGATATTTTCCTAGTTTCGCTTCTGAGGGACGCATGGTACTTATACCAAAAAAGAACAAGGATACAGGATACCTGGACAATTATCGGCCCTTAACGATGCAGAATTGCATTTATAAGATATTCTGCTATATTCTTGCAAATAGGATAAGAAAAATATCAAGCCCGTACCTACATCCTTGTCAATACGGCTTCCAAAAAGATAAAATAATGGATATTGTGCCTTTTACAGTACAAACAATTACTGAAACCTACAATAACTCATCTATAGTTGCGATTGATTTTGCTAAGGCGTTCGATTCATTATCTCATCAATATATAATTCAGACTTTGTTTCGGAAGGGGTTCGGGGACTTTGTAATAAGGATGGTCGGCGTCATTCTCGCTGGCTCCAAAACAACCATCAATTATGGAACAGTAGCAGCCTCCTTTTCTGTAAGAAGAGGAGTTAAGCAGGGTGATCCTGTGGCATCTATACTTTTCAACATAGGAATCGATAAACTCCTTCAGGAAATTCAATCGGATCGCCAAATTGTTGGTGTGCCAACGACACCGTCCCATTCAAAGTGTCTCTGCTATGCAGACGACCTCACGTTAGTCTTGAATGGAAGCCTTTTAGAAACAATAAAGTCTGTACAAAGAACAATGCTCCTACTAAAAAGATTTTCACTGACCTCCGGCTTAAAAATCAATGAAGCAAAAACCGAGTTTATCAGCAAATACAATGGACTAATTGCAAAAGGTTGGCCGAGCTTCCGAGAATCTGAAAGCATAAGACTACTAGGATCATGGATTGGGAGAAATGCTCAACAGAAGAATACTGAGCAAATAGTCAAAAAGGTAACTCGCTCGTGTCAATTCTTTGGGAGCTTGAATCTGTGCATGTGGGACAAAATCGTTGCCTGGAACACATACATAATTCCGACTGTGATTCACCTGTTTCGGATAACCCCTTACGATAGGGAAGCCTGCAAAGAAATATCCGAACTGAAAAACTCACTACTTGAGTTGAAGAAAAAAAGAAACATTTCTTATAACAGACTACATACCAATCTTAACAGGGGTGGCCTGTCTGTAATTTGTGAGTCTCGAATGTGGAAAGTTCAAAACTTTTATTGGATAAGGAAAATATGGTTGTCACGGGAACCCTGGGTCCTAATTTTGGAGAAATTTCTAAAAGAAAAGGATTTTTTTCCCAACGAGTATCCATGTGCAAGTTTTAAAAAGGTCCTTAAATGTCTTTCCCTTTACTCACCTAGGATGAATAAAATATGCGAGGCATCCAAAGAAGTTGCAGCAAAGTATGAACTTTCCTTGGGATGGGAAATTCCTGTAACCCAGCGTATTTGTCTCCCTGATATACACACAGTATCTGGCGACATAGCAGCTGATCTGTGTTGGTCACCCTCACTTATCGACAAGATGGCGGATAACAGATTTAAAACGATCCTCGGCAAAAATAAAATTATCCAGAGACCCTTAATACCATTCAAAATGAAAGTATCAACTGCTTCTACGGCTGACATAAGAAAAAGCTTTACAACAGATGCAATGAGCCCATTTAAAAATTACTTAAATAGAAGAAGTATCCAAAGAGAGGCACAAGATAGTGTCAAAGCGGTTAAAAACACGTATCTTTCCGCTCCGGAAAAATGGTTGAAATACCGTCTCCTTTCGGGAACTCTGGAGGTGAGAGACAAGTTCTTCCAAGGGCAGAGGAGTATGTGTCGCTTTTGCAAGGAAGGCCCCGAAACGACAGATCACATTTTTTGGAGTTGCACTTCGCTCCGAGAGATCCTTAACTCTGTCTCAGAAACTCTCAAGGAGAAATTCGGAGTAGAGATCGGAAGGGAAGACTTTTTAGCCTCCTACCGCGGAGAAGAAGAATCCAAAGTCAACGCCATCATCACAAAAGTACAACAAATTATATATGCGAAGAGATCGTCGGAGGACCCTGACGTAGCAACGATTTTACCTATTTTTAAGTTATATACCAAAGTTTTACAATCCTTTTAATTATTTTTACTAGTATTCTGCAATGTATTTTTTAATTGTTGTACTTGTATATTTTGTTGTCTTTTTTTAATTGAAATTTTTGTCTCACTATGAAATATAGTTACGCCTGTTGGCCAAGAAAAAAAAATATTAAATACTTTTCTAGGGACAAAAAGCCATATCCGTAAAGTGGTTTCCTCATACGGTAATTTAGTGATCCATAATATTGTTTTTATCCATATCGTTTATAGCCATATTTAATAAATTGTTTGTTGCGAATTGATAAGTATTTTATTTATTAAATGATTTAATTTGGGCTTCTTTCAATAGTCAATTGAAATATACAAGTGGTTGTCTTTTGGAGGAAAATTAACAATAAATCATAATCTCGCTGAGGTCAGACTTTGTATCATGTATTGATAAGTTTAAAATAGCTCACTAGTCCTCTAAATTGATAAACGATGAATTCATAAAATTGTTTGAACCTCCTTCTGAGGCTGACTATAGATAATATATTTGATATTTGTCGAATACATGCATATGTACTATACAAACGTTTATTGACAGCTATTAAAATATAATATATACAGTCTATCAATTCAATATCAATGAGATAAGTAGAGTTTTAATTTTTGCAGGCTTTTTTATGTGCCACGGTTTTCTAGAAGTCCTCGGCTCCTGAAAAACCTTTATCCCCTGGTGGACCAGTGGTCCCGTCCTTCCAATTGGACCAGGGGCTCCAGGAAATCCAATTAGACCTATATTTCCTGATAATCCTATATCTCCAGGAGGCCCTCTTGATCCCGGCATACCTGGTAGTCCGTTACTTCCTGGCAAACCAAAGGGTCCTTGTCCTCCGGACATGAATCTAAGCCGGGTGGACCAGGGATCCCGGTGAACCCGTTTTTCCCACAGTGTATGGACACTTGCAGCATATACATCGGTTGTGATTTGATGTTCCGTTGGGTTTAAAATAAATATGTCCTCCATTCACTCCATCACAATTTTCCATGGCACCGTAATGGGACTGCAATAGTCATAAATAGGGTTTTATTTGTTGGTTTGCTTTACAATATACTAATACTTACACAGGAGTATGTTCCTTTCGCTGTCTAAATAAATGAGAAAAAGAGTGATTGTATGAGTGAAATTTAAAAATATCTTTCTAGTTTACCTAAAGGAAAAACATAATAACAAAAATAGTCCCAGCCTTACGAGCCTCATAACTGATTATACAGCTTATTGAGGACTTTGGTTTTTATATTTACTGCTTCTTACAAAACATATGTTAGCTTTTTACTCTTGTCGTTGTGGAAAAAGACTGTCTGAATCAACAATAGTATCAATGCATTAAGCAATTGGCAAAATATTATTCTTATAATAACTCAGCCTTCTATATCTCTGAGTATGCTATAATTGCTCTGTGGAATAGACTGTTTCAAGATTTCAAATGTGAGTTGTACCTATAGTTTCGAATTGTCTTATTATATAATATTTTTGATTTTACATTTATATTATTTGTCACATTTTGAACGTTTTGAGTTCAATTACTGTTTTTCATACAAGCTATTTTTAACCTTACATATTAATATGATTTCACAATATTTATTATTTACTAAGTTAGGTATTGCTGATTTAGTTTGGTATTAATTGTTGCCATCGTAATTATTATGAGATGATTTCAATATCTTTTGCATTGTCATTTAAAAACAAAGACTTAATGCAGGTCAGCATCATAATTTTCATAAATGAAATTTATATTTAAAAAACCTTATTGATTTTTCAGGGTGATAGTTATTCTTAATGTAATTTAGTTTCTATGGAAAATATTTCAAAATAACTATTTCAATACATTATTATTTCGATAAATTTTGGAAGTACAAAAAAAAAATACTAATATAGAATCCTTGCATCATACCTGATTTTTTACCAAATTGTTTGAAAATAGCATTAATATTGAGGACATTATATGCGATCGAATTTCAAAAAAAATACTACAAAACATTTACATCTTTACGACCAACTGATATTTCTTTCAAATTGAAAACAGTTTGAATTGGCCAAACTAACTCAGGAAAACCCAATTCAATCATTTGATTAATGCTATTCCGGAAGAAACATTCTATAAGATTCCGGATTATCACTTCAACAAATGTCTCAAATCAGAAGAGCCCTTGTCCGATTTAAAAGCCCTTTCAACAAGACTATGTGTAGGTTCAAAACAGCATTTCTCCCTCTACTTGGCTCTTCCGAGCCCATAAACTTCAACCCGAGGCTAAAAACAAGGAAGGAAATTTTTTCCCTGGGTCGACATTCTACGGTAGATCAGGTCCTGAGAGATAAGGAGGATTGGCGAATCCTAAACTTTTTATAATATAGAAAGGTATAAAAGATAGCTCAAAGGCCATACACAAACACAACTGACCCTCCAACACCTTTCTTCATTGCCATCGGGTGTATTTTTCCTCAAAAATTTAATAGATCTTTAGATATAATCTCTTCGTATGAATCTCCAGAGCGGCTTGTCCGGCGACGTTTCGACCGGTGGGGCTTTCTCCAAGCACAAGCGTTCTCTACGGATCCAGAAACATCTTCAGAACCCCTTTTTGAACTCTGCCGATAAGTAGTTCCGCTACAGGCTGGCAACTTCCTCCCTATTTGTGAGCAAATCACAGGATGATCCGAGGAAAAGAAGATGTGTATTATGCAATAAAGGAATCGAGACATTGGGTCACTTGTTCGCAGACTGTGTCTAAATGGCTCCACTTGTAGAGTTGACTCAGAGGCGAATAAACAATGCGTTCGATGTAAAGCTCTCTATAGCAGATTGGCTCATCTTCTCCACTCCCAAGCGTCCCAACCACTGGGAAATAGAGGAGTTAATATGTTGCATCCAGCGGATTATTTATGCAGCGAGAACTAACTTTTCAAAACTCCCATGTGGGATTGAATGTCTTTTAGACCGGAAGCTTTCCCTCCTGGAGGAGCTGAATAACGATGGAGGTCCGAAGCAAAAGCAAACGCCAAATTTAACCCAAGACATCTCTTAAAGTTGTATTTTAATTTTTTAAATAGTTAGTATCTATTAAGTTCTTGATTTGCCCGAATTTTTTTATGTTTTCTAATCATTCTCCTTTTTGTCAATCTTATTATCAATTTAATGTGCAAAAAAATATTTTTTAAATATGTTTAGCCATGTAACATTTTTAACGTTTGCCTCAGTTTTAGTGCATATTTTTTATTTGTATGTATTTTAAAACTCTGGAATAATAAATTAAAAAAAATCTTCAATAAAAAAACTAAAATAAAAAAGAATTGATAAGATGTGCAAGGACTAAAGAGAGAGCTTTAAATTCAGGATCAGTTTGATCTGGAACAGGATCGTCTTCGTATCACCTCGCTGAAAGTCTTAAAGAAAAAGAGGAACATTTGCTTGCAAATAGCCAAGTTATGAAAAATTATGGACAAAGTAATCAAACAGTAAAATCGCCTGGTCAAGATTCAGTTAACTAGAAGTTTTTAGTTACCGATATGGGTTTTGGAGTGTTGGGTCTTGATTTTGAAATTTAAAATTTAATATTGATACATTTAATCGGAACTAGTAGTGAACAAAAGTGTAATTAATCATATATATTCTAACCATTATTGTAAATCATTAAATATTGTAAATAAGTTTCCTCCCATTAATTATAACTCGTTTGCGGGAAATTGCTTGCATGGTTTATTTCATAAAATTGAGACAGTTGGTATGCCAATTTTGTTCTATAAAAGGAAGATTACTCCAGAGAAAATAATTATTATTAAAAAGGAAATTCAAAAATGATTGAAAAATAAGATTATAGAACATTCAAAATCAAACTGGTCTTCACCAATTCATGCAGTTAAAAAGTCCAACGGTGAATTGAGAATGGTCAGAGATTAAAGGCTTCTAAATAAGAACACCAAATCAGACAAATTACCCATACCTACGATTCAAACTTATAATGACAATATCAAAAACTCATTTTAACAAATTGGATTAATTAATAGCGTACCAACAATACCAATGGATAATAAAGATAAAGAAAAAACAACAATCTCAACACCATGCAGATTCTTTCAATATTTACGAATGCCATTTGGTTTTTCAAATTCGAGTAGTACAGTTCAATGGTTGATTGATAGTATATTGGGTAATATGAATTACCCAATATTGGGTATAGACTTATATTGATGATATTTTGCTTTTTACAAGAACCGAAAGGAACCTCACATTTTAATTTCAAAAGTTTTGCAAGCCTTAAAAGAAAATGGATTAAGCTATATGATTTTAAAAAATCAATTTTGCAGAAGGGAACTTGAGTTTGTAGGATTCAAATAACAGCGGAAGAAATAAGTCCTGTATACAAAAAAATCAAAGATCTACGTGATTTTTTGTTCTGCAAACCGTTTAAAGATTTAAAATAAACTCAAAAGAGTTGCAGCTTATTATAGACGCTTTATTCCACATTTAGGCTCTTTACTTCAACTATTTTATAACTGCATAAAGAATAAGAGACAAAAATGGATGGTCGTCTTGTTTAACTGAAGCGTTTGAGAAGTTTAAAAAAGGCTTAGTCTCATCCACGACCCTTGCAAATTACATTCCCCGACAGGAGATAAGTTTATTTGTTGACGCTTCAAACGAAGGAATGGGAGGAGTCTTAGAACAAAGTGAAAATATAAATTTCGACCTCTAGCTTTTTATAGTTGAGTCTTGAATGAAAGAGAAAAAAGATATTCCGTTTTTGGTAGGGAGTTATTAGCTGTTGTGGAATTGATAAGACACTTAGAATATTTAATTGAAGGTCGTAACATCACGGGTTATACTGAACACAAACCTTTAATTTTCGGCTCAATTTGTAAAAAATCCAAATAGGCCATCAAAATATTTTTCAATGAGCTCAGCGAGAAGAATATTACATTGTATCATATATCAGGAAAAGTTAACATACCATCTGATTTTCGTCAAGAATTAATCTCTTAAAATTAGATTTTGTAAATTGGAGTGAATGGGAAGAAGAACAGTCTAAAGAACAGATAATACAACTTATTGTTTTGTGGGAGAGAGTAATATTAATAACACTAAAGTTTTGTGTGATATGAGGTCAAGACATGCGTGACTCATAGTTCCAAGAGTTCTGGTTTAAAAATACTGAAGTTAATTAATAACGGTTCGAAAATGGGACTTTAAATTACAAAAAAAAATTCGGGGACAATATTTTTGGCACAACATGTCAGCAAATATTAAGAGGTATGTGGGTAAATGTGAAATTTGTAAAAAAATCCAAGAAGTCTCGTAAGATTCGTTTGCCGTTTGAGAAAATTAAATCTTTTTTTTGACACATAAATATAAATCTGATAGGACCATTTCCTAAGGCTAACGGAAAAACAATGATATTGACGATCATTCACAGGAAACGAAGTGGCTTGAAGTGTTTCCTATACCATCATCTAATAGTGAAGTAAATATTTCGCATTATAAATAAATTGTTTTACAAGGTTAAGTTATCCCAATATATGACTACAGATCGTGGTTGTCAATTTACATGGTTTGGGAAAATTTGGTAGCAAGTATTCTCCGGCTGAACTAGTGTTCAGTGAACCAATTCGTTCAACAGGAACAATCCAACCATGGGGGAAAACATAGTCAGAGTAAGTAATACAAAACATAACGTTGGAATGGACCCTTCAACAAAACAGAGCCCAACACTCTCGAAATTATATCAGGCTAAAGAAGTTTATATGATCATCCAATAAAATCATCTCTCGCTCTTCATTATTCTGGCCCGTACAAAGTAATCAGAAAATTAGGAAAATATTCATTATTGATACAAATGGAAAGCATGTATCGATCTCAATTTATAATTGAAAACCATAAGTATTCTAAAGGGGCAAGTATGTGGTACCCTTTTAACTTAGAGTTTTCCGGTACTTGTGTAAATATAATTAATGTAAATATAATTAATGTAAATATAATTAATGTAAATATAATTAATGTAATATAATTAATGTAAATAATTAATGTAAATATAATTAATATAATATATTAATTAATATAATGTAATATAATATTAATAAATAGTTGCCGTATAAGATAGAAGATCTTAATAAAGTTACAAACTAAAATGTTTGAAACTGAGTGTATCATTTTCCCTGGGACCTCCTATATATATATATATATATATATATATATATATATATATATATATATATATATATATATATATATATATATATATATAATAA
Source organism: Caligus rogercresseyi (assembly GCA_013387185.1). NCBI lineage: Eukaryota > Metazoa > Arthropoda > Copepoda > Siphonostomatoida > Caligidae > Caligus > Caligus rogercresseyi. The sequence goes on from CP045894.1 coordinate 13,103,400, forward strand.
TAATAATTTTGAAATAGGACCAAATTTTAAATATTTGTTATTTTTCAACGAACGGACGAATAGCCGAAGGAATTTTTAATCGAAAGGGCGAAATGACGAACGTTAAAGTAGCAAATTCCTACAAACATCTATTGCGTAAAATTTAAAACTAAGTTTATGTAGACAATGAACTTACATTATGAATAATAATGAAATAAATGAACGTTTGGTTGAGGGGGGGGGGGGGGGATGGGAAGGAATAACAGACTAAAATATTAGCTTCAAAGTAAATATATTTTGGAAGCAAATATGCAATATCTTATTATTTACCTTTCTGTATTTATATTTCAACAATCACTTTTTGCATAACATTTGCAAAGCAAACAATGATTTTATGGCAAAAACTTATAACTTATTTTCCCAGAATGATATATAACATTCGGAAACAATTGTTCTGAAAAAAGAACATATATATATATATAATCTAAAAAATAGTTTAACTATACTTCCTTGATAACAAACATGAGACTAGCTTTAGTTTTCGCATTGGTTACTTTAATCATAGTTTTGAAGGTAGATTATGGCAAAAAAAAACCATTTTTATAATCATACAGATTTCTCTTTATCTTTCTAGGAAAGCGAAGGATCCCATGGACAACTCCCTTCATGTGTAAGTAGTGTTTCTTCGTATGCAATGGACATGAATTGACTGATTTTTAACTAAAGTTTGGTCGTCATTTAACGAAATGCAATGGTGAGGATGGTAAAGTTTTACGTGTGATGAGTGAATGCAGAGGCACACATTCATGTAAGTGTCGATTAATACCACCACCCGGTGCTCGTGGTCCACCCGGACCTCCTGGTCGTCCGGGGGATCTTGGTCAATTGGGGGTTCCAGGTCGTCCCGGAACACCTGGACGTCCAGGCCTTGTTGGACCGAATGGACTCAAAGGGTATAGTGGATTACTTGGCCCACAAGGAGCAAATGGAATCCAAGGCTCAATAGGAGAATCAGGATTTCCCGGATCTCTTGGTCCAAAGGGATCAAGAGGACAAAAAGGAGCATAGCCTAGGGGAGATAAAAAATAATATTTTCTGAACTAGTGTAAAAAATGACAAATATTTGATTGACCAAGAAAGGAGCTATTATATAACTATTTATTGTGATATATATGTAATAAAGTAAGAATTTACTACTCTGAAAAATAATAAATCAAATAACGTTGAAAATATGTAAATATAACAGTTCTTCATACGAATTTTAAAATCCTTGAGAAGATATTTTTTCAATATCGCCAGTTATGTGATTTATGTTTGTTAATGGATTATAGTAGGGTTTTTATATGGTTCGATAGAATTGCGTCCGACCGAATATAAATAAACATTACAGCATTAAAGTCAGTCTAACAAACCTAGGACCTTATCAATGAGGTGGACCAAAAATGACCATTCGAACCAACATTGAGAGTTGAACACGCCTTAACACGTACGGCTATCGCACAACCTTATGTTTGATTTTTCTGATCTTTTAAGAAACATTGATTATGAAATATAGTGTTTATTGACATAACTAAACACAATTTTTCATAGTTTTTTTAATATTTGTATTTATGTATTCTACTATGTAAATGAATTATTTTATTAAGACTTTATATATAAAAGATTTTTGAAAATTAAAGCCCAGTTTTGTTAATCCAAAATATATAATATACAAAGCACAAATTGTTACTGTATTATATTCCTTAGCAAAATTGTCTAATTTACCAGTGTTTGTTTGCTGGTTAAAATAGTAAATTGGCAATGATTTTCTTTACGGTTATGTTTATATGATTTTTTATAATAAAAATCGGCTGCTTGTGGTAAATCCTTAATCTAAACAACACACCTATAAAAAAAGTTTAACATAAATGAGAGACCTACCTCTGACTGGTTCTAATATTTTGGAAACTGAGAGTTAAAAGAACCAAGTTTATGCAACCTTCATTTATAACTAGGGATATTACTTTTAATCTTCATATAGTATGGCATATTTTCGAGCACTCTGAATTACAATTATTTATTACTAGCCCATTGCCGCTCCGCGGCTGGTGCTAGGCCCTCCGGGCGGGTGGGTGGCCTACGGCCACAGCATTATACATGGTAACATATCTTTGGATAATATGTTGAGGCAAGGGTTGAACCTTGCATCAAACAATGAAGTTTTTGAAGCTTATGATGATGGAGACGTCGTATAGAAAGAAGTTTTATGATAGAGAAATGATATGAGTATTTTTCAACAAAAAAAAGTAGAGGTAAATTTTTTATATTATCCAGTAAATTCGGATTAAGTTCCTCTCCTTATAACTACAAATATATACATATGTATTTATTTTTCTTTTTCCCCCCTTTTCTTACTTTAAAAAACCTCTATCGTCTCATTAAAAAAAAGTGGGCACAGATACTAAGCAACGTGCAGCGAGGCAAATATGAAGCAAAAGACTTATGCACTAAAAAGTTTAAGGAAATTATATATACCTTGTACTACATATATTTACTTCTAATTAAATAACGCCAACTTAAAAAGCCTCCTATGTGAGCTAAGAGGCAAATGCTCTTCTCCGTAAGACCTTCTTCATGATTTGGAGGGAAAATCAACATTATAAACTTTGCCGGGAAACTATTTTCATGATGTTATCGTATTCATGAGTACATGTCAAATATTCATATTCATAGAGCTTCTCCCTTCTCTTTCTTTATACTTCGGAGCGCGTCCACTTGTGTTTCCTGTGAGAAAAGGGGGAAGAGTTTGAAGTATTCAAACTGGTTGATAAGATTGGTGAACACAACATAGAGATATTAAGATATAGAGAGCTGATTGGATCCTTCAGAAAAATACGTCATTGCGACCGTAAAAAACTTCTAAAAAGATATACAGTAAACCCTCGATATAACGAACTATATGGGTGGAGGGCAGGGTCGTTATATCTGAAAATTCGTTAAAGGAAGGCTCTGGAGTGTAAGGTATATCATGCAGGAGTGACGATGAACTGCCGCTGGACAAATTTGGCAGATTAGTGGATGAGGTCGAAGTCACAGACACACTGCTGGTCTCAGACTCTGTCCTAGACCTCTTCTCGGCTGGGGAGGGGCCAGCCTTGAAGAAGTCAGAGATCTTCGTCTGCGTCTTCTTCTGCTGCACCTCACGCATGAGTTCAAACCGCATTATCCGCAGCAGCTCATAATTTGGGTTCGGTAGCCTTAAATATAACGAACTTAGGGTCGTTATAACTTAGGCTTATTCGATCATGAATACAAAAGGTTCGGTAGCCTCAGATATAACGAACTTAAGTTCGTTATATCTGAGGCTTGTTCGGCTAGCTCCAAGAGGTTCGTTGTATCCGAACTTCGTTATACAGAGGGTCGCTATATCGAGGATTTACTGTAGAGAGTTTATTCTCTTCATCATTCATAGATTCTATCTCTAAGATCAGCTTACGATGACGTCGTATAACTTACTTTGTTTATTTTGCACACACAGAAACATTAAAACGCTGTTTCTCTGCTATTGAAGGGAATCAGCTCTCTATATCTTTATATCTCTATGGAACCCAAGGTTTGAGCAATACAAAAACAAACATGTAGCAGTGTGACTACTCAATGACGTCACTGGAGACCTATTATTTCTATTTATATATCAATCTTTCTATCTATTTATAAATAAATATATATAAATATATATATATATATATATATATATATGAATGTGTGTGTGTATAAATAAATTAATTAAAAAAATTATATAAATTATGTAAAATATATATATTCGTTCTCCAGTGACGTCATTGAGTAGTTATACTGCTAGGAGTACATGTTAGTTTTTGTATTGCCCTGATCTTATTATGCAGACCTTTGGTGAGCTTCATTTCGTATTTCATAATTTAAAAACCAATTATGCAGTAAAAAGTCTCCCTAGAGGTTACATTAGATTAATAATTTAGAGCGCCCCCTAGGGAGCAAAAAAGAACTAACATTATAGCCAACTCCTATGCTATATATATATAGCATATGTACTTATGAAATAATGCTTACTAATAAAACTTTTTTGTTTTTCATCCAATTTTAAAAATTTCTTCACATTTGCATTAGTCTCTCCAATTGGGAACAACTATATTAACAAATTTAAAAATAAAAAAAATGCCAAAAATCATGGGGGACCCCTTAAGTTTTTTGAAAAAATCAGTTTTTTGGGTTTTCTGAAAAAATATATGAAACACTTGAGAAGGACTTTTTTTAATGTATTGTCAGGCTTTTTAAGCTCCTTCTTATGAACTCAAGTTGAAATCTGTGAGTTCCCCAGGAGCGGAGAAAAAAACCCTTTTCCATTTTGCCAGTTTTTATGCCAAAACTCAAAAAATTATAAACCAAAATTCATTTAAAAAAACGAACTTATTAGAAATGCCAAACTCTATAGATATTATTTTATAACTTGATGCGATCAATCCCATAGACAGCCCAAAAAAGGCCCCCCAAAATTTAGGATTTCAAAAATATTCCGCTTCGTCCATGAAATTCGACCTAATATTCAATCCCGGATTTGAGGCTCTTAATGACCTCGGATTCGGATACTGAATACATCAAAGTTGCTCCCTTTGTGAAGCTGAATATGATTGTGCAAAAATAAATTGCGAAAACTTGCAAATTAAAAAAAATCCGGATCCCGGCCCAAATATGTCCCGGAGGCCGGACATTGACTTAACCAACCTAGGCTTATTTTGCAAGGCCTTCATTTCGTATATTTTGTTTTGAACTTTTTTTCGTATTAAAAAGTCGCCCCAGAGGTTTTCTTGAATTTCCCGACAGGCCGGTCCGGTTTTCCGGGAAATTTCTTTTGGACCCGATTGGAAACCCTATTCTTGATATACTTTTAGAGTAGCTTTTTTTCGAAATGGGAAAGAATCAAAAGTTAAGGAAATGTCATAATCCGGGTCCGGGAGTTTCTGGATCCGGAATTTTTTTCCGGATCCAGGTTCTTTGGGCAGAGATGCAGATAACTTTTATTTTGCGTTCTGTCTCTAAAACATCTCACTTACGAACTATGGACAACCAAAGTTTTCCAAGCCTTTTTTCAGGCCTTTGCAAGGCCGCTAGGCCTTAGTTTTGTTTATACCAAAAGATGCCTACGGCCAAAGCCCACAAAACATCTAATTACATCCCGAGCCTCCTAACCCTCAAAAATCCATGCAAACCGCAAAACCCTCTCACAGACACAAATCTGGTCTGATCAGAATCTAACCTAGCCCAGAACCATCACATGGTCAAGATGCATCTGTGTGCCAAATTTCAGATCTCTAGCTTCTGTAGTTTCGGCGTCTATAACGGACGGACAAACTCCAATTATAATATAGACTAGCCCATTGCCGCTCCGCGGCTGGTGCTAGGCCCTCCAGGCGGGTGGGTGGCCTACGGCCACAGCATTATACATTGTATCATATCATTGTATAATATGTTGAGGCAAGGGTTGAACTTTGCATCAAACAATGAAGTTTTTGAAGCTTATGATGATGGAGACGTCGTATAGAAAGAAGTTTTATGAGAGAGAATATGAGTATTTTTCAACAAAAAAAAGTAGAGGGAAATTTTTTATATTATCCAGTAAATTCGGATTAAGTTCCTCTCCTTATAACTACAAATATATACATATGTATTTATTTTTCTTTTTTTCCCCTTTTCTTACTTTAAAAAACCTCTATCGTCTCATTAAAAAAAAGTGGGCACAGATACTTAGCAACGTGCAGCGAGGCAAATATGAAGCATAAGACTTATGCACTAAAAAGTTTAAGGAAATTATATATACCTTGTATAAACAAAGAGGAAATAATGAAGACGCAATGACATAACAAAGTACTCATGACAGAGAGACAGACGCCATGTTTGAAAACAAAGATAAAATATATACACTCAGAGAGTGTGTACCTCCGCCGATCCCAACAACATTCCTATTCAAACATTCTCCCTTTCACACGCCCGATTTTCTATCTCTAATCATTGTTTCCTCTCTGTTAGCTCATTTTGCATATTAAAAAAGCACTCAGAGACGGGAAGAGGAAGAAGTTTAAGCTACGTCACTGGGTTAACATAGTCCTGAGCTGATATATGAACAATAATACGTCAATGAATATTTTTTTAGCGTTTGTTCTTTCCTACTCCCTGAATAGAGACCCCATTTCATTATTATTTTGCTCATTTTGCATATTAAAAAAGCCCTTAGAGATGCCAAAATTTAATTACTTGTTCCTTTTGGCATTTCCAACAACTCCACAAAGTTTCATTTGAATCCGTTCAGTACTTTTTGAGTTATCCTGCTGACAAACCAACAAACTAACAAACGCCAGTGAAAACAATACCTCCTTCGGCGGAGGTAATTAAAAGGAATAAAATATATATAAACAAAGAGGAAATAATGAAGACGCAATGACATAACAAAGTACTCATGACAGAGAGACAGACGCCATGTTTGAAAACAAAGATACAAAGAGAAATTGATATAACATTAACACAGGACTGAGTACTTTTCCTTTTCTTTTCGCACAACGGTGCTGGTGAGAAAATAATAAAAAGGTAAAGAACTACACAAATATAGAATATGATGATCAATGATTCAAATGTCAACAATGTCTTGAAATAAGAGTCATAACAATAACTTTATAATCTCATTTTATAAATAATGTAGATAAATATGTCAACAGTGATAGTATTTATATGTTTTATGTATTATCGCGGTGCCCTTCCGTCAATTCCATCATGTTTATGACGGGGATCATAAACATGGTGACCTTTCATCAATTTTCTTTATTTATTTAAAATATTTTCAATAAAAATACTCCGGAACATGCTTGAAGGCTTAATATATTCCAGGGCCATATGTTGCTTACATAAATATAAATAAAAGATCATGACAATAATTAAGATACATTTTTTCTTTAAATATTCACTTCATAAAATGATGTATTATATAAAAAGCTCCCATATCGTTTGAAGCCTTATTATATGCATTAACAATATTAGCATTTATAGATAGACCTTCAATAACATCAATACATAATACTTGTTGCGACAGTAATGACAAAAATATCCAAGATGATAAAGTTATTTTAGGGTAAGACCTTCTTCATGATTTGGAGGGAAAATCGACATTTCCAACTTTGCACTGGAAACCATTTTCATAATGTTATCGTATTCATGAGTATATGTCAAATATTTTTATTCATAGAGCTTCTCCCTTCTCTTTCTTCATACTTCGGAGCGTGTTCAGCTGTGTCTCACGTGAGAAAAGGGGGATGAGTTTGAAGTATTCAAACTGCTTAATAAGATTGGTGAACCCAAAAACAAACATGTAGCAGTGTGACTACTCAATGACGTCACTGGAGAACGATTATATATATATATCAATCAATCTCTTTATCTATCTATATATATATGTATATATGTATGTGTGTGTGTATAAATAAATGAATAAAATAAATATATAAATATATATATTCGTTCTCCAGTGACGTCATTGAGTAGTTATACTGCTAGGATTACATGCTTGTTTTTGTATTGCCCAGACCTTATTATACAGACCTTTGGTGAACCATAGTGTTATTTAGTGACGTCATATGGTGCCGGATATTTTTTTTGCGAGGGCTTCATTTTGCATTTCATAATTTAAAAACCACTTATGCAGTAAAAAGTCTCCCTAGATGTTACATTAGATTAATAATTTAGAGCGCCCCCTAGGGAGCAAAAAAGAACTAACATTTTAGCCAACTCCTATGCTTTATATGTACTTATGAAATAATGCTTACAAATAAAACTTTTTTGTTTTTCATCCAATTTTAAAAATTTCTTCACATTTGCATTAGTATCTCCAATTGGGAACAACTATATTAACAACTTTAAAATTAAAAAAAATCCCAAAAATCATGGAGTACCCCTTAAGTTTTTTGAAAAAATCAGTTTTTTGGGTTTTCTGAAAAAATATTTAACACTTGAGAATTATTTATTTTATAGTTTGTTGTCAGCCTTTTTAAGTTCCTTCTTATCAATCCAAGTTGAAATCTGTGGGTCCACCAGGAGCGGAGAAAAAACACTTTTTATTTTTCCAGTTTTTATGCCAAAACTCAAAAAATTGTAAACAAAAATTCATTTTATTCACCACAAACTGATTAGAAATGCACACTCTATAGATACTATTTTATAACTTGATGCGATCAACTCAGCAGACAACCCAAAAAGGCCCCCTAAAATTTAGGATTCCAAAAATATTCCGCTTCGTCCATGAAATAGGACCTAATATTCAATCCCGGATTTGAGGGTCTTAACGACCTCGGATTCGGATACCTAATACATCAAAGTTGCTCCCTTTGTGAAGCTGAATATGATTGTGCACAAATAAATTGCGAAAAACTGTAAATTAAAAAAAATCCGGATCCCGGCCCAAATATGTCCCGGAGGCCGGACATTGACTTAACCAACATAGGCTTATTTTGCAAGGCCTTCATTTCGTATGTTTTGTTTTGAACTTTTTTTCGTTTTAAAAAGTCGCCCCAGAGGTTTTCTTGAATTTCCGGACAGGTCGGTCCGGTTTTCCGGGAAATTTTTTGGGACCCGATTGTAAACTCTATTCTTGATGTACTTTCAGAGTAGCTTTTTTTCGAAATGGGAAAGAATCAAAAGTTAAGGAAATGTCATAATCCGGGTCCGGGAGTGTCTGGATCCGGAATTTTTTTCCGGATCCAGGTTCTTTGGGCAGAGATGCAGATAACTTTTGGTCTGCGTTCTGTCTCTAAAACATCTCACTTACGAACTATGGACAACCAAAGTTTTCCAAGCCTTTTTCTGGCCTTTGCAAGGCCGCTAGGTCTTAGTTTTGGTTATACCAAAAGATGCCTACGGCTAAAGTCCACAAAACATTTAATTACATCCCGAGCCTCCTAACTCTCAAAAATCCATGCAAACCGCAAAATCCTCTCACAGACGCAAATCTGGTCTGATCAGAACCTAACCTAGCCCAAGACCATCACATGGTCAAGATGCATCTGTGTGCCAAATTTCAGTTCTCTAGCTTCTGTAGTTTCGGCGTCTATAGAAGTCGGACAGACGGACAGACGGACGGACAAACTCCAATTATAATGTAGATATAAATAGTATGAGTATTATTATCACTTTATTTATCAGGATCTCTAACATTTACTATTCATCACTATTTTTTATGCATTTGTTTTATAAGATGCATATTTTTAAAGTCTTGGCATATACTAATAAGCCAGATATATAATAGGTGCAGTATAAAGAAATCCATTAATTTTGCATTAAATTGAAGGTTTTATAACGATAACTTGTTGCCATTTTGAAGGTAATTTCATTATGCCTCTCTCATAGAAACCTTCGTCCCTATTGACAAAAAAGTTGGGCAGTCGAATTTCACAAGCTTCTCTTGAGGCGAATTTTCACCAGCGAAATCATTCGCCATAGACAGGAACAGGTAGTAATCACATGCTGCCAGGTCGGGACTATAAGGTGGATGCATAAGAACCTTCCAACCAAGCTCCCAGAGCATGTGGCGAGTCACTAACGACGTGTGTGGCCTGGCGTTGTCCTGATTGAACAAACACAATTTCTCTCCTATTGACCAAAGCTGGCCGCTTCTGGGGGATTGATTCCTTCAGACGGTCCAATTGTTGACAGTACAGGTCCGAATTAAGAGTTTGGCCATAGGAGAGCAGCTCATAGTAGATGATCCCCTGCTAATCCCACCAAACACACAGCAAAACCTTCCTGTACGTCAATCCTGGTTTGACCAGAGTTTGCGCCGGCTCACCCGGATTCGACCACGACCGTTTTCGCTTGACGTTGTCGTAAGTAACCCACTTTTCATCACTAGTAACCATCCGCTTCAGAAATGGATCGATTTTGTTGTGATTCAGCAGTGAATCGCAAATGGAAATTCGGTCTATGAGTTATTTTTGTGTTAACTCGTGTGGCACTCATACATCGAGCTTCTTTTTGTATTCAGCCATATTTAAGTGGTTCTTAACGGTTTTTGTACTATGTTTAGCTCCTGGGCAATCAAAACAGGGCTTACATGACGGCCGGTTTTGACGATTTCCATTAATTTATCGATATTTTCGACAATTTGTCTTCTAGAGCATGGTGCATCTTTGACATCAAAATTACCGGAACGGAAAAGACGAGACCCGGATTGCGAGTGATTGGCAGTTACAGTATCAGTACCATAAACACTATTCACATTTTCAGCCGCCTGGCTTGCGTTTTCGTCTGTATTGATGAAAAACTGCTAAATATTGTGTATTTTCTCTTTGCTGATGTCCATCTTTGACGCAAGCTCAAACAATACCGAATCTAGCAATCATAAAACGGGCTTTTACGTTTTTTTTACGAAATCTTATCTTTCCAACGATATCTAGTGTAACCCAAACGCACTTATACAAAGAGAGATACAGATTACTAAAGCCATCTATTGGAAAAATTATGGATTTCTTTTTACTACACTATTATATATATATATATATATATATATATTTTTTTTTTTTTTTCGGTCACGAAGTTTTATTCAATATTTGTAACAAACAATACAGTGCAATACACACTACACTAAAATACAAAGATATATATATATATACATATATGTATATATATATGTATATAATAAAACTACCATAATCACTGGACATTCAGCAAAGGCATGGGTGATTGAGTTGAATAAAGCCCCACAGTTATTGCAAGGGTAATAAAATCTAAGTAAACGAGCAGAAATCTGAAACTGAGCTGTAAATTTGGCACTATCAATTATACCCCACGTCGACCGAAAAATCCTCTGTTTCCATGATTGAGGAAGATCAAGCAATTGTAAGAAGCTCTCTGATATAGATCCAAAGGACTCTTCACATGGGTATAAAATTTTAAAAACCAAGGCTTGGGCGGACTAAAATCATTGCATGAACGTTCTAAAGGAAATCGAAACCTACCTACATTGAAGACAGGAGCCGATCTCAGGTCATGGAGTGGTAGACTATTTTGAGATAAAGCGATTCTCTCTAATGCAGCAGGATAGCCAATTTTTTTTTGAGAAAGGTTCTTTTCCCCTATTTTCATAAATTATATTCACAACAGTATCATAAAAGAAATTAGGCAGAACCGTCCATATGATTCTTTGTATTGAAGCTTAAAAGGGAGAAAATGCTTCCAAATCTGAGTTCGTTAAAGGAGTACCCATATGGAACCAATTGTAAAATTCGGAGGATGTATAAAATATTCTCCAGTCTTTGTCGGGTAAGATAGGGCCTAACTCACAATGCCCACCTCCAGCAATATTTTTAGGACGTTTTAAGGAGGGTAGATATGACTTATGAAAAAGAGTACGCAGCCAAGAGTCTTCTTCTATTATTGCTAATTCAGCAATAAACGGGATGGATGTGGCTCTATACATTAGTGTTGTCCATCGGGCGCGATTTTCGAGCCCGAGCCCGCCCGAAAGACTAATAATTGAGCCTGAGCCCGGCCCGAGACAGAGCCCGATTAGTTTGATATGCGCCCGACTTGCGCCCGCCCGACCATTGGGAAAATATATTGATAGAAGAAAGAAATTCAATTGAACAGATCAGAGAAAAAGTGAGGACGTTTTTTTTAGAAAGAGGTCTGAGGAAAAAAGTGAAGACGTTTTCTTTTAGAAAGAGGTCATTTAAAAAAAAAATAGAAAAAAATAAAAAAGGCCGCTACCATAGCCCGCCCGACTTTCATATTTTTTGCGCCCGAGCCCGGCCCGTCGGGCGGGCGGACGGGCGGGCATGCCCGCCCGATGGACAACACTATTATACATCACCAGTGGAATCACTCGGGTATTATATAGGTCGATCCTTTTCTGCAGAGATAGATTGCGCCATTGCCTCACTTTATTATAAACCATCCGACTCATTGAGACCAATTACTCTCTGAGACACCATTTTTCCTCCATTTAATACCAAGAATGCTTACAGAAGACAAAACCCGACAACTATGAATTAAAGAAGAACTATCTGGAGTCCAGGAACCCAACGGGAGTATGTCCGTCTTGTTATAGTTAATTGTCAGACCGGAATTATGTTCGAATTTGGTAAAGGACGAGAGCAGTATTTCAATTCTCTTTACTAATTGTTTTTCTGAGCTGGCTTCTACCATGAGAGTTACTCGTCCGCGTAAAGGTCGACCAGATGTCTCACACCATCAAAAGACACTCCAAATCCCAAGTACTTTCTAATTAATGTTTTTGAGAGTTCATTTATCGCTGCCACAAATAGAAGAGGAGCTACATGGCATCCCTGTCTAAAACTCTTCTTAAGATGAATGGGAGGACTGTTGATACCCTCCAGTGAAAGGATAGATGAGCCATCGAACAATAGAGCCCTGATGGGGTTAAAAAAACGTTTAGGGAAGAAGACTCTTAATTGACCTTAAAATATGACAATGGCGAATGAAGTCAAACGCCTTCCTGAAATCGATCACAATCAAGGCACCATACCTTTTACGACGATTAATGGATTATATCGCAGTGGAAATATTTCTATAAATATCAGTAATTTTCCTACGATTAAGAAAACCCTTCTGTTCTCCTCCTATTTTGAGTTTAAAATGGGTTCGATCTATTTAGCACCTGCTAAAATTCTGTACGCGTCATTTAAAATGGTTATGGGTCTCCAGTGATTAAAATTTGTCCCGTCTTCCTTCTTCGGAAGCAAAACTATACGACCCCTGGAAAGAGTACGCGGCATTCTTCCTGATTGTTCCATAAAATTTCCTTATATATATATATATATATGTGTGTGTGTGTGTGTTGTTGTAATTACTGTATATGAACTAATTATCACAATTATTATTAACATATATTAGTTTGAATGATATAGCTTTTTAAGGGTCGATATAATCACTATGGTTTGGAGCATGAAAAAGTTCTATCTGCAAAAAGCATTGAAAACATTTGAAAAAGAACATTTTTACTGTATTAGCAAATGATTTATGTAAACATTTAAAATCATTAAGTGAGTGCCCATCAAACTTAATAAGCAAAAAATGCAAAAGTAAATTTTAAGATTTTAAATCAAAAAGATTATTTTCTTCAGAAATAATGTTTTCTTTCCATTCATTGCTTTCATTAGTTGTCATGTGTCATTTATTTCAGCAGATATGAATAATTCAAAAATTTAGAGTCATATGAATAATACTAAAATAAAACCATCAAACTTTATAAGCAATTAATACAAAACCATAATCTTAATTGTTTTATCTAGGTAGGGATCCAATAGATAATATAAACACAGCCTTGATCTCTTTGGAGAAAAACCTGCTGAATGTTTCTTTAATAATTAAAAACTGACTTCAGTGCTGGGCGTTAATTTTGGAAAATCTAAAATGCCTATAACATTAAAAAATAGTTGTATTCATTAGATCATTTAAAGATATTCACATAGGAAAAATGTATTATGGGCCTAAAATAGTCTATGATAGATCTCAAATAATTATTATACTTTTAAATATGGAATGAGAATCTAGATTTTTGTAACTTTATTATAAAATAATAGGATATTGTTCATATTATTATTATTAATTTATATCCATTTCAAAGAAAAGCAGAATTTAGCATTTATTATTCATCTTGATCGATATATAATTTATATCATAGATTAAACTTTATATCTAGAATTTTTTCTTAGAGTTTATTTCCTAAGATTCAGTGATGCTTTGTGACTGTGTGCAAATTCTGCCAAAGTTTGATATCCATAAAATATTTTTTTTATCTATATGCTCCGATCGGATTTCCATAAATTCTGGCATTAATAAGGATTAAACTTTAAGTGAGATTAATCAAAGATACATTCCCGTTTCTGGATGTGAACCTGCTCTCTCAACAGCATTGACAGATTCTTTAAACGTGTGGGTTCATCATTCTTTGAAATGTGCCTCTTTTCTTTAAAAATGTACAATTTATAATATTAATAATACAAAAAACTCAATATAATAATATTCATGATAAAAGTTTATGAGAAAAAATGCATATAATGTGTAGACCAAACCAAATATGAATTTATTTAATTTAATGTTTATTAAAGGAGACATCATTCTATTCGTCTTATTTCAAGAATCCCATTGATGCAGATTTTCTATTGAAACTATTTTTTAACATAAGTGAATTTTGATTTTTTATTTATTCTTTACATTGTATGTTTATATTATTTTGTTTACATTATCTTTTAATTCAAAATAAATTGATCTGACTATCAAGATCTGCATATTTGTTATTGCATATGTTATTGTTAGTCTTATTTATAAATTTTAGTGGGTTGGGGGTCAACAGTTTCCATTTAGTCAGAAAAATATTTTTTTTGACCTCCTAAAAATCTGAAATCAGAGTACAAAAATAATGAAATTATAAAAAGTTTGGGAGCTACGGGTGGTTTTGTATCAATATCCAAAATTCAGGGGAAAGAATCAGCACTGTTATTCCTTCAAGGTAAGCCCTTAGTCTGTGTATTCTTTATTTATAATTATTATTTCTTTCCATTCATGATTCACAATTTCCAAAATATTTTTTTTGTGTTTTTCTTTAAATCAATTAAAAATACATTAAAAAGATAAACATATATATAATGATGCTAATGCACATATCATAAGTTTTGTTAAATTAAAAATTAAGCATAAAAAAGCAAACGATGATAAACATAACCGATAAAGTACTATATAAATAACAATAACGGATTAAGAACAAGCATTATTTAAAATCTTTGAATTTGAGTGTTTTTATTCTCAGAATATTCAAACAATCAATGACTTTCATTTTCAATTCAAAAATATTTCATTAACCTATTTTGTATTAATTCACTAATGTTTAATTAAAATTTTGTGTGTTTCAATTTGACAAGATTTTTGACTTGATGGAAATTATCAGCGTTAAAAAAAGAAGCTACAATGGACATAAGTTTTAAAACATCCGGAAAACAGACATTTTATTAATTGAAGATAAACAGGCTACGAATCCAGCACATATTTTTTATAACACAATTTTAAAACCTGCTACAACTTGAAAAAGGGACGTAAGAAGAAAATCGGTTCATTCGCAACGACTAAAAATCAACTTGGAAACTTATTTTTTATAATACACTAACTATTGAACGGTCTCTGGTCATAGCTGTAATTTAAGTGCTGAGCTTCTTATTGATAAAACATTATATTCTAAAAAGATTATTCCTTTTATGTAATGATATGCAAATCTTTTCAGTGTCTTTTAGCATTTTAGCATGTTCTTGACATATTGCAAAAGAGTAAACAACAATGACTACTTCAGCGAAATATTCAGTGAGACACTTGTAGAGCTAAACATTAGACTATATATAAATAGAATAAACGTAGCCATTTCTTGAGTAAAGCCATCATCATGAGATTGGCTTTATTGGGTTTATTTTTCGTCTTGTCCCTCATGGTTGGAGTGAGTAGAATTGATATTTAGGGTGGTAGAACAAATGAATAATCACTTGCATTTTTCATCTTTAAGGATAGTGACGGAATATATAATGGAGGCTACATGTATTCTTGTGTAAGGAATAATAAATGATTGACAATTAAACTAAAGATAAATCGCTTTCTACTTCTTTTAGAACGGCATGGATCTAGATAACTGTGGAGGCCAGAATGGGAAAGTATATGGTCAAAATCAAGTTGCCATGGATTTAGAGTGGGTTTCCGCTTTCGTTATCGCCATCACTGCCGCAGACATCACAGATGTAAATGTCGGCTCAGAGGTCCTCCAGGCCCTCCCGGTATACCCGGAGCTCTGGTCTATCAGGACTTCCAGGTGCAAAAGGCCCTGACGGCCCACCAGGCCCAGAAGGCAAGTCTGGAATCCCAGATTTAAAGGACCAATTGGAGACCGAGGAGAGAACGGTGACAATGGACTAGAAGGTCCGAATGGACCGACTGGTTTTCCTGGACTCCTGGCCTTCCAGGATTTTCTGGCAACCCAGGACCCCTGGACAACGTGGAATACCTGGACTACCTGGTAGATCTATCTGGTAAAGCTATAGGATATGCTTATTTGGGATATTTCGTCAATGGTACAAATTTCTTTACAAAAATTATAAATCAGAATTTAATTATTTGGTGTATTAAATATAAGGTAAAATCTTAGTATGGATTTATTCCTTAATAAATACTGTAAGGTCTTATTCTAAAATTTTCAAAATGAAAGTTTGAAAACAAAAACAAAAAAAGAAGAGGTTATTTTTTAAAAGGCTGTACTTGTTTCGGGGGAACTGCTTGATAAGGTTTATCAAAAGTGAAGCGTACTAAGCAAACCCTTTGCTGTTCTATTAATAAAATCATGGATACAAACCAAAGATATCTTCTCATCTTTGGAACAAACAGATCATCAAAATTGAGTATTGGAGCCTGTGTACCATCAGAAATACTTTAATTGATTCTCTCAAATAATAATCTTGGGGATTATAATAATGTGTTTTCAGAGTTCAGTACCTTGATTAATTATTTAATCAATCATATTATAATACGATGAAAAAATATATATTAGTTGATTAATGTTTAATTTCAGTATGTCAGGTTAAAGAAATTCGTAAACAGCCAACTCATTTTAGTTCGGTGAATGTGAATGAACAATAAAGTTGCATTAAACCAATCGTATATATTTTTTAAACTCTATAAAAAACTTAAAATATTTCGTTATTTGTATGAAGCAATGCCGTGATGTTTTGGGGTTCGTTTCTTCGAAGTAATTTTTTGAGGCTTGCCATAATTTTATCCACTTAATTTTTTACCTGACTATTGGGTTTGTGAATACTCAAATAATTTGTTTAACGCAATAAGACTGTACTTTACCTCAAGGATTCTTACAAATTGATAACATTTTTATGCAATACTTTTTACAGAAACTTCTATAAGATAGACTATTTAAAATTCCCAGTTGTCTTCGCCAAATTATATCCAATCCAACTGAAGCGACGATGAACCGTATCATAATTGAAGAATGCATATTTTAGAGGGTCCATTAAAAGGATATCCATCTTTGCAACCGCAAATATATTATCAGTTTCTCATGTATTGATAAAATGTTATTTTCTTATTCAATCATTTTTCAAAATATTAGTAAAGTTATGAAAAAATATCATGCGAGGGTATAATTTATGATTATGAAATATTTATTAATATGTTAGATCAATTATATTTTAGAGATCAGATGAGCTTTTGTTATGTTGAGTTTAATACATGAGAGGTGGAAAATCGTTGTCATAGTAGCGTGAGATATATTCAAAACTATTTATTATCATTTCGAGTATTACGTAATCTTCATCATAGAGTTATTTGTTTGTTCTACATTGTACCATTAATTTAAAAAACCCAATTACGAGTATGAAATAAGTACTTCTTTCAAATACGAATTTAGAGTATTTAGTAGAAAAATAATGATGATTTATGTCACAAAAAAATCAGACGTTTTGTGAACTGCATAGCCAATTTTGTTATTTTTCTTTTTTAAACTAGAGTGCAACAAAAGTCCATATAAAATATATTGCGTTCAAACATAACACCTAATTTTTATTCTCTCTTCAATAAGAGATAAAAACTTTCAATAGTATAATGAATTTGCGTTTTACCCATATATGTAATATTATTAAAGAGTATTTGCTCTAATAAATACAAGTGATATCAAATCATCAAATATTTCTTTATTTCATGATAAAATATTACACTACTTGAATCATTTAAATGTTGTAAAACTTATTTAATAAACTATATATTGTTTCCCGGTTCGCCTTTTGGACCAGGTGCGCCTTGCAACCAGGGAGTCCAATGAAACCCTGGATGCCTTTGAAACCCTTAGGGCCTGTAGCTCCAGGAGAACCTTGTGGTCCAGATCTTCCCCTAGGACCAGGTAAGCCTTCTCTCCCATCACTCCCAGGGATTCCAGGACAACCACGTGGTCCCGGTTCACCATCACGTCCGGATGGACCCGGCGCGCCAGGGGCCCAGGAGGGCCTCTTCTTGGGCATTTGCATGTCACTAAATGACATGGAGTCGTACCATTGCAGATTTCTGTCTTAAGTGAGCCTCCATTGTTTCCCTCGCAATTTTTCAACAGTTGACCTTTCTAATGAAAGAAATCTTTCAAATGGAATGAGGAATTATCTGATTACTTTATACTTACACAAGTATCTAGTCCCTCGTTGATCTAAAAAGTGATATTGGTAATAAATATATATACTAGATTCAAGTAAAATATGATTTACCTCCAAAAGAAAAGCCGCAATGATTAGGAAACATATCAATGTCCAATTCATAGTAGCTTCCCAACTTTAAATGCTCAACAAAAATGAAATATTCGCTCTAATTTATATGCTTATAAATAGGAATAAAAGATAGCAACAATTGTTATCGTAGGCTATGTAGATATTGACTTGATAGTCAATGCAGAGGTTTGTTTGTCTTAATGCATATTGTTTTTGTTTTTTAGGACAAAAACTGAGCAATGTAAATAAATGTGTTTCGCAGACCATCTAATGTACAGATACTAATGTATTTATTTAAAGCATCGTCATCGTAACATATGTTTTTTCAAAATAACAATGGCATATCAGCGTAATTTGTTGTGAAAAGATTAAAAAGTATTGATTTAGAAATAACTGAAAATATGCTCACTAATTACTTTTCCGCAATAAAGATATTCATTTTTTGCATGGCACTTTTTCAATCCTAATTTATGTGTTTACCTCTATAACAATAAAGTATTTTCTAATTGTCTGGTTGATGAAAATATATTTGCAAAAAAGTAGTAATTTTACCTGATGTTCACAAATATGTGTGTGTGTGTAATCTGTTATATTTCAGCACGAAGTAGCTGGTCTAAAATTATAAATATAATTTAATTAAAATAAAACAAAACAATAATAAAAACACAAACTAATTAATAAGCGTATATATATACATGAATATATAAAATATAAAAAAAACCACATCGATTTTTTTGGGGGAAATCATGCCATGAGATCGGAGTAATCTATAGCGCCCCTCCCTCAGGCAGTTCTTGCTGCACATACCAGGGTATCTGCCTGCCAGAGGAGGGGGTTGGGGACGATTCCGGCTGCGTCGGATCTGGTCTCCTTTCCATTTTTTTCTCGAAGAGCATGAGGCCAAGTGGGTTTCTCCCTCCTTCTTCGCCGTCCCTACTCCAAAATGCCTTCCACGCCTCCATGGCTGCCGACCGCACGGCCATGGTGTTGATGGATGTAAGCCCTGCCGACTTCAGGAGGTCCCGGACGGGTATGTGCTCTTTCCTGAGACTGCCAGTGAGAGTCCTGGCAACATCATTCAGAGCTACCTGGGCAGCTGCAAGCGGTCCTGTGGGGTTACTGCCTCCAAACCGTACGGGTGTGACCGCTGAGACAGCATAGCCGAGCTTCCCAAGAACAATGCCCTTGGCAAGTTGGTGGAGGTAAGGACCCCTTGGGATGTGCTTCGCCAACCTTACAACCATGTTGGCCCTGACCCTGGCTGCCCTCGCCATGATGTCAACATTTAAGTTGAGTGAAAGGGTGGAGTCAATCTTTGCCCCTGTGTCAATTTTATATAAAAATTAAGTCAAGAATAAACAATTTCAAAGTGACGTGGTTTTGTTTTGTGGACTTTATTTATTCCAGAAGCAAATTATTCTTAAAGTTTCGAAGTCAACAAATGAATGACAAAATCATAAAAAACTCGAAAATTGCAATAAACATGTATAATAGACTCTCCTAAAGCACCATTTTTGAAGTTTAGATTTTTGTGATTTCACCTCTAAGTGATTGGAATAACAAATGGAGTAAAAACGTATGAATTCAAGAGGAGTTAGCTAAATATTTAAAAACAATTAGTATTATCACATTTATCAAGCAACATGTATGTGTAAATAGTTTGTTGTAACAGGTTTTAAGTATATTAATTCACTCTATTTCATATTTTATTTATTTTAATCATATCAAAATATGATATTTTTTTGTAGATTTTAACATTTCATTGAGAATGTTGTAAAAACACTACGGGATATCCTACAGGAGTGAAAAACATTCTGAATCAATGTTTACTCACTTAAAAATACTAAAAGTGTTGGAAGGAGACTAAGCATCACCAGTAATTGTTAAATATCATTTTATTTGACTTATTATCGAATATGATTTTAACACAGTTCCCAGATTTTTTTTTTTCCATCAGCAAGGTTTTTATTATTACGTGCATAAAACATATACATATAATAGTTATAAAAGGAAAATTGTGTTTAATACAAAACATAAATAAACATTATAGTTTAAAATTATTTTCCTTTTAGAAACCTTAAAACACATACGTATGAACATATCAACTAAATTCTTAACATAAAGTTCTTACGATATAGTATCTATAAAATACAAACGTAAATATTAAATAATTTTTAACATAAAATTTTGTGATAAAATATTCAAAACACACTAAAAAAACAAATAATATAAGTATATGAATAATATATCATTGGTTGTTCTTGAACTTCTTGAATTGTCTGATGATTATTTCCAGGGATTTGGTGTGCAGGGGAGAAGTAGAAGGGAAATATTTTATGACTTCCGAAGCATGATTCCAGGCCGAACTTTGAACCATTGGATCCTCAAGGAAAATGCCGCGTAACGAGCGGCGGCCGACACCATGATTGACCGCAGATCTCTTGCATTGATGGTTTCCCCTCCCATTAGCTTTTTTGCTATGTAGGCCTTGCAATTAAGTAACAACGCCCTAACGGTATTTTCCTCTTTGCAGCGTTTCCCGGTGTTGAAACCGCCGAAAAGAACAATGCCCCTCATATTTTCCTCTTTGAAACTTGGAATGAACTCAGAATTTAGAGTGATAAAATTTCTAATAATTGTTAGAGCAGGGCAATCACAGAAGGCGTGTTTGATGTCCACATACATGTATCCACAATCCTTGCAGTGCTCCGAAAATCTGATTTAATTATGTATTTCATTCACAGAGAATTGGGACAAGATATTTGGAATGGAATTTTCTGATGGATTTATTTAACATAAATCTAATTTCTTCAGCTCAAAATATAATATTAGTGTTTATAAAATTACAATGAATGAATTTACCATTTCTACATGGATAGATATGAATGTGCAAACTTATATATTGAAGGCTGTAAGCTGCACATTGTCATTGAAGTATTAAGAGGATAGAAAAAATAGAAGATACATGGATCACAGCCTAGTTTCAAAAGAAGTGTTTTTATGAGTTTGAACAATAAATAAATAAAAATTCCGTACGCCTATCGATTATAGAGGGAAGAGGATTAGATTCAATGTTTGATGGACAAATGGTTTAATTACATTCAATATTGTCTCAAGTACAAAAACACTGAGATAAGAAAAACTTTTGGAAAGTTGATGGACGAAAAGATGTGTTTCTTTTGTAGTCATCTTTGGAAATTATTATTTATATTTATTATTAAAATGCCCGTATTAATGTAAATTTTAATAGAAATAAGAAAAAAATATGATTTTAAGACTTAATCTTCAAAACACATTATTTTTATACTTAGGCCCTAAGCATTTCGAAATCAATTTATTAGGCCTAAGAATCAAGGTCCGTTAAATATAAATTATGGTGTACATGAACCAATTTATCAATATATTTTCATGTTATGATGTATGTTTATAAGTTATTGTGGACAAATTAGTTAACAATTATCAGTATATTTGTTAATCTGAGAGTTAAGGTGAAAAAATTTGTACTTCTGTACAAATAATAATTTAAAATGGATACTTTTATAAAAAAATAATACATTATATAAAGTAATATATAAAAGACTTATGAATATAAAATTATTATTTTTAAGTATAACACATAACTATCGTCGAAACCATAACGATCACAAATCTATTATTTTTGTGTATAGCCTTTACAATACGTCAACAATTTAACACATCAAAACCCCTCATATCAATTCACATCTGTGTTCTCTAAGGAGGCCTACTATATAAATCAATATTTTCCTATACCTTACAGATCAGTCATGATGTTCGGACACTATGCTTCATTTTTTCCTTCTATTTCTTCTTAGAGGTAAATTGACACTTCATTATATTATAATTATAAAAACTGTTTTCTCTTTATAGATAGTTGTGGGACGCTCTTGTGTAAGTAAAATATTTATTTACTTTTATACAAACTGCTATTTTAATTTGACTAAAGTGATATCTAGCATAAAGAAAATCTTAGCTTCCATGATCTGTCTTTGATCACCTTATTGGCAATAGTTTTATTGATTTATAGATATATAATCTGTCTTTCTTGGTCTTACAGCTAATGACAAGTCGTAGGGTTCCTTTTATTTGATGCTAAAAGTAATATAACCTAAGACCCTTATTGTATAGCTGCAAGTCATCGATTATTCGTCAACGATCTTATATTTAAGTCGAATTCAGATATAAAAGACCGGACATGGTCGATAAATCAGTGATTTGGCTCCGTGATTGGATATCTTTTTTGTGCCTCAAGAATAAGTTTTGTAATCCTCTTAATTATCATATCGGCCGTTCTCACATATATACGATTAAACGAATATCCATTCTGTATGGAATATTTGGGATATATATATATATAAATATAATTTTTCACAATTTAGCTCAAATTATTGAGTAATTCATGAAGTCTTTTTAGAAATGCTATATCATTAATTTAAACCTTTTTGGTCTTGGGTTTATTTGTTATTTAATTCAGTCAATTTAACTTCACTTAACGTTGAATTTCTTGGTCTTCAGGACCAATATCCTGGCACAGGGATATGTGACGGAGTGAACGGGGGATACGTTCGTGCCATGGTGAATGGTACATATATATGCTGCGAATGTCACCACCTCCCCGCCTTACAAGGACCTCCAGACCCCTGGTCCACCAGGATGCATGTCTTGTCCAGGCCCTATGGGAATGCCTGGTCGACCAGGGCCGCCTGGAATTCCTGGTATAAATGGAACAGAAGGAAATCAAGGCTTAATAGGACCTCCCGGAGTTACAGGACCACGTGGAAGACCGGGAGAAGTAGGCCTACCTGGTGTTCGTGGTAGAATAGGACTTACTGGTCCTCAAGGCCTGAAGGGGAGCGAGGTTTCCCAGGGTTACCCGGCATTTGATCAATATATCTGTTTGCTATCTGGATACTTTTATGCTACAGGAAAAAGGGATTTATTTTTAACAATAAAATAGTTATATTTATTATAAAGCAATAAATTTACTAATATTAATTATAAGTATTTCAATATACCCGTAATTTTATTATATAATAAATATGCACCCTACTTTTTCGGAGGAATAAGTACAAACAGTTTGATGATTTTACTTTACCAAGCATTATATTTCCTTTAAGTATTTATTAATAAATTTGACAAAAATAGGTCCTGCTTTCAGGAGGGGGGGGGGGGGATGGTTCAAGTGACACAATATTACTTATATATATATATATAAGAATATAAATATATATATAAGAATATATATATAATATATATATATATATATATATATATATATATATATATAAATATATATATATAACCAAAGAATAAACTTCTAAAGAAGCCAGATCTCGGGACCTGTTGCTTACAACTGGTCACATTAACTTCTCATACACACACACCCACACACACATATATATATATATATATATATATATATATTATATATATATATATATATATATATATATATATATATATATATATATATATATATATATATATATATATATATATATATATATATATATATAAACCAAAGAATAAACTTCTAAAGAAGCCCAGATCTCGGGACCTGTTGCTTACAACTGGTCACATTAACTTCTCATACACACACACACACACATATATATATATATATATATATATATATATATATATATATATATATATATATATATATATATATATATATATATATATATATATATATATATATATATAAACCAAAGAATAAACTTCTAAAGAAGCCCAGATCTCGGGACCTGTTGCTTACAGCTGGTCATATTAACTTCTCATATACACACACACACACACACACACATATATATATATATATATATATATATATATATATATATATATATATATATATATATATATATATATATATATTATATATATATATATATATATATATATATATATATATATATATATATATATATATATATATATATATATATATATATATATATATATATATATATATATATATATATATATATATATATATATATATATATATATCCTACAGGATTGGCCTACAGAATACGAAGATCTGCGATTGTCATATTTATCCAAATGACTTTCAAAGAATATATATATATATATATATATCCGACAGGATTGGCCTAAAGAATGCGAAGATCTGCAATCGTCATTTTTCTCCAAATGACTTTCAAAGGAGTATTAAGCTGAGCTTCTTAGCATCTGTTCTAGGAAGAAGCCTAAGTCTTAAGCTGTTCCTTCACTCTTCATCCCTGGATCAACGTCCTCAAGTGTGTCCAAGTCCTTCAGACAAGTCTGTCAAGAAGCCTTTGAACGAAAAAAAAATGTGATTTGACTAGTGAGGAGGAATGAGGAACTCTTACTCACGAAAATGAAGGTGTCCTGCTACAAAGCTTTGTGCCTCAAGCTTAGCTCATAAAACTTTAAGGAAACTTTTATTAGAACCTCATTGGAAAAGAATTACACAGTGATTCAAACCAGAAGGTTAATGAATTCTTTCACAAAGTTTAATCGTGGCTACTCAAAAGAAGATGTAACTACCGCCCTCATCCTACGGAGCATATGTACCCGGGCCTTTGAGTACTTGCACTCACGGAAGCTCCTTCCTCTTCCTAGTCGACAAACGCAGGAAAAATTCCAATGACGGTTTCAACGAGGGTCTCTCCTATATCGCTGGATACTTAGCCAGGTAGTTTAAAGAATTACAAATTTGAGGACACAGACTAATAACATTCAAGGATTTGAAGAAACTCAAAGTCCTGGGATTGAGTTATTACCGCCCCTTCACCCTAATTTTGAAGTTCAGCCACTTCTTAGAAAATAATTTCCAATTTTTTCACAACACCCATCAAGACGCAATCGATTAAGAACCCCATGTTCTTCAGAGACTTTTTAAGACACTTGTCAATATATATCCAAATTAATATTCTCCTTGGTTGGTGTCATACACATCCTTCTTCTTTCCATATATAAGAACCTTTTAAGGGTAGATATGAGTTGAGAAAAGTCGGAGAGTAGATACCATTCTTGAATGGATCAAGGCCCTGTCCTCTTGAGACACCGGTTGCAAGAGACGGGACCACATTCGGATCAAGGATCTCCTTAGTATTGCAAAAATTCCCTCCCTCAACGAGATAACCGTCATGGCTGTGGCAGTAGAGACCTGGAAGTGCTTTCACTCCAACAATGGGGGATGTGGTGCCAGAAACCCCATTGGCGATCTTGTCTTCCCACCCCCAAAGAGACCGACGAGGTCTACGACTTCGGTGGCGTGTCCATTAAGGGGCGGCACAGACACATTTGCGTCCCACGCAGTGTCTGTGTGGAACAATTTGAGTCCCTGAGGTCGGCCAGGACACTAGCTGCGGCAAGGGACGTAGCCAGGACCATTGGCCGCAGTACCCCAATTTAGGGGTATTTATTTATTTATTTTAGTATTTCTAATTTTATACGTGTTTTAATGTTTATATATAAGTGTATGTGGTTATACACAGGAATGATTTTTTTTAATATATATTTTTTATATTTTATATTATTATATCTAAAACGGACCAGCAAATAGCTGATTATTTAAATCAAATAAAGAATTACACACACACACACCTTGGAGAGACATATGGAGGATATATAAAGATCTTTCAACTCTTCGTCTCCTCATTTAAGTTGCTCATAAAAAGGCCCAGCAGTATTATTCACAGGAAAATAAGAATGGATGTCCAAGACTATAGAAACTCGGAAAAAGGTGACCCGGGTCCTAATTGAGAGCGAAGTAATATTTGTGTCAGAAATTGTTTGATTCTCTGTATTCGTATAATATTTTCGATGTATTTATCTGGTATGGAAAAACCACGCATGAATTTTCGTTTCGGAGCTATGGCCTTTCTCTGAGTCTGTCTCTGCTTCCGTAGGTATGCTTTGTCTCTTGACCATGTAGTGTTTCCTATATTTGATCGAAAAATCAACCTTGTAGAAGGCAGTTTCTCTATCCTGAGAGAGTCCCATATGATTCTTTGAAGAGTTTTCCAGTCTTGGAGAAGCCCTGAGTGAGATCTTCATGCCCTTGAGTGACCTTTCTTGTGCAGCAAGTGTATGAACGAGAGCTCAACCCACCATTCCGCTTATTTAGGAGAAGATTTGATGATGATCTCGACTCTCGAATTCCGAGTACTACTTGCTTTTCTGTTTCAAAATCATAGGAATAAATAAACAAGTCTTGGATGCTCAAGGCTAATTTTTTGGACTGGATACATAAGTGAACTTTAACTCGAATATTCTATACGGACGTAAATCAAAAAGCCTTTCATAATGTAATTTTTTGTTTTTTAAATGTTTTTGTGATCCAAGATCCATTCCTACCAGTGACGTGCAGTCAGGTGAGGCAGGGTAAGCAGTGCCTCCCTTAATAAATAATTTTATAATCTATTAAAAAAATCGGATATGGTTACTAATTTTTGCTTTATTATAGAACCTTGTTAACACTTAAATAACTATATTCTCACTGATTCATAAAGCCACCAAAATATATATACAAACCCCCTCCTAGTGATGAGACGGCCCAGAGTGATGAACCGGTCCAGTTCATGGTTCGAACTCCTTTAGTTTTTGAAGCTAGGAAACTTAGTCGACCCGATTCCTCAGTCGTATGTCTGAAGAGTGTCTTGGTACTCCATTAATGTCGGCTTAGAAAGGAGAAACGACTTTTTAATAGTTCCCTTAAACCATTTTGTCGTGCACTTAGCGTTGTTTGTTCACCCAAAATTCATCGCCCTCGACAAGATCTCCTGCCTCCGGTGTATTTCTTTTTGCTTGCTTTCCATCTATCATGGATATCCACCATTCTCTCTTGAAAAGTTTCTCAGCAGGAATCACTTTATCTTCCGATCTTGGTGATGCATTATACCAGAACGCACACGTTGATACCGGACTGCCCGTTCTTGCTACCATGGATTTGATAGTCCTATGGTTTCTCTCCACTATAACGTTGCCTGATGGTTTGTAAGCGCACCTAAAGGACAAGTTAACGTTCCAGGAAGGTTGGAAAACGCTTTTGATCTTAACGTTCTTCCATTATCGCAAATAACTTCCATAGGAGGGCCCATAGGACCAAACAATTGACCCACAGCGATGCACACCTCAAATTCACTCTCGCTCCTTATGTAGGTCCAAGTGGAGAATCGTCTGGGTCCGCAATCTACAGCAGTGAGATATTTTTCTTTGCCAACGTGTGTGACATCGATGGCAATTCTGTCCCAGATCTTCGCCACAGAGAGTTCCCCCCCCCCTCTCTAAAGTCTTAGGTGCTGGATCCATTGATGTGCATTCTTTGCATCCCTGGATTGCCCTCGCTACTTCATCGGCTGTGACCTCTTTATCCAATTTCCTGGCGAAATGAAGGGCTTTCTCTCGTCCCATATGTTTCATGTCGTGAATTTCCCGTATTCGTTCTGGTGTTATACTATAAGCTGAATTGCATAGAGATATTTTTTCTTTAATTATCCAATTCTTGAATACTCTAGTCAGTACGTCTGCTTATTCTTGGCTGAGGGGACAAGAACGATACCCCCATGAGATGTTGAAGGCTTCCAAAGTTTCTTTTAGTGTTGAAATTCTTCGTTTTACAAGCATCTCAGAGAGGCCTGACACTCTTATCTATTTAATTTCCAGTCCTCAACGATCTCAACCAAGGAAATACAGTAGCCGAATCGGTCATTATGTTAAGAGTTTCAGCTCCTCATTTGGTAGCGAGATTTACTCCTTTAACTATCGCAGTCAACTCAGCTAAATTAATATGGGCCCCGTCTTCTTTTTTCCTCAACCATGCACCATCCTCGATCACAATTCCATTTTGCACAATAGAGCTCCATATGCGATTGAACTAGCGTCGGCCCACAATTGAAAGGAACCTCCACTTTCTACGTTCCACTTCCTTTCGACGGGATCATCACGAGTGATTCTTGATATCACCTCTTCCAGTAGCTTATCTAGGAAGACCCATTTTTGTCCTTCACAACATCTTTTGATGTAACTCGTTGCGACCCTCAACCAACCGACAATAGGGAAATGACCAACGAGCTTACCACACAATGAGAATACCTCTCTCCTTGTGACACCTGGGTTCACAGAGAGATGGGCAAAGCTTGGTCTTCTCCACCACAAATTCCCATCCTTTGTTTCCAATTGCAAACCGAGGACTTTTGACTTGCTCAACAAAACGTGTTCTTTGTATTTTAGCCCAAATTTCGCTAGATGGTCCGATATCTTGTCCAGGTTAACCATCAGATCGTCGTAGTAACGATCCACAGAATCTTTCATTCTTGGGGTTAACGACAAGACCTTGGCAATGATGACTTTCATTATTTCTCGTGCACAGTTTAGTCCAAACCCTAGACGGCAAAGTTGGTAACATTGACCCTTGTACCTTATGTTTTGGTATCTGCTACACTTCGGACTGACTCCTATTTGCATGTAAGCATCTTTCAGATCCAACAATGCACAATTATCAGGCCATTGCCTCTACGCCCGCAGCTTTTCCCCGCAGACATCAGCTTCAGCACCTGAGCATTCCACAAATTCGTTGAGTTCCCTAAAATCCAAAACGAGTTTCACTTTGTCCTAGATTTCCTGATAAACGGCCATAAGCGGTATAGCTCCTTGGTGACTTTCTTCGCTCTTGACCTACCATCCACTTTGGATCCATTTATTCACCTCACTCTCGAACCCCGTCTTGGCACCTGTAATGGACATAAGACCAAGCCTTTGAAGTTTACGGAAATCGTTAATCATTGACTGATTCTTCTGGAGTCTAGATGCAAAAACAACGGATCCATAACTTACAACCGACCTCACATAAACCTCATATATCCATTTGGATTTCAACGGACTTAGACCCCAATCAGTCCCAACGAAGGTTTTAAGAGCAAAAAGTGTCCTTTTTGCTTTAGAGATGACATGTTTTATGTAGTTGTTCCAGTTGAGTTTCTCATCAATTATTAAGCCGAGATATTTGAAGGTTATTACTTTTTCTATTTCGGACTTTCCAAGATAGAGGTGGACATTTGGTCCCTTTTTTCTCTTGGTAAAGATCATCAGCTTGGTTTTAGCTGTACTGAAGGTGATACTTCTCTTTTTAGACCATTCCAAAAGCCCATTAAGAGCATATTGCATAAGACTGGCTAAGGTAGATCGATCGCTACCTCTAACACAAAGGGCCAGGTCATCAGCATATGCGACTTTGAAAATTGGTTTCTTGATAAGATCCACAGCTTCCTGAAAAGCAAGGTTCCAAACCAAAGGGGAGAGGATACCTCCTTGTGGACATCCTCTGGTGGGTATTACAGAAACCTGCTCACCACCAAGGCTGGCAGTCAAGGTTCTGCTTCTCAAAAGGTTTTCATACCACATTGTGATCACATTGTCTATTTTGTACTTATTCATGGCGCTAATCATATGATCAAATCTGACACGGTCAAAAGCACCCTGAATGTCCAGAAAAACGACAATAGCCTCTTCTTTTGTGTGATAGCTACTCTCACAGCAGTCTACAAGGCAGCTTATAGCAGTATCCGTCAATTTTCCCTTGCAGAACGCATATTGGTTTTGCAGACCCAAATCACACTTTTCAAGGATTTTCCACTGAACCATACGTTCAAGGATTTTTAGGGCTACATTGTGAGGTTTTGTTATGAAGCAAAACTAAAAAAAATAGTTTTACTAAATTTAGTTATGATCAATTTAAGACTTTGTTATTTTTTCCAAATTTTCGTCAAATAATATTTAGTGCCAATAAATGAACATAAGTGCTGACGTACCAACCATTGTTTAAATAACAGCTCCTACAAGGGTTCTTTTATAGTTTCAAGAAGGAAAAAGAAAAAAGGGTACTCATGTTGATGTTTTAAGTTATTTTTTAAATACGTTTGCTTTTCACATCTTAATTTTCATACAGTAACTCCCTCACATGGATGAGAATATAAATCTATGACGTTGATTATATCCATAAAATGTTTTCTCAACTGATAAAGAGAAGCATCTAGTCATTGTTAAGGTAACTTGTTATAGTTAAAGGAAAAGTAAAATACTTAAATCAAAGTTTACTGGATTCCTTAAGCTCAGATCAAAAATATTTATACGAAATTACATTAGGTATACAAACAGGAAAATTTTCAAATTCAAGCTTTTGCTACATTTTTACGATTTTTACGGTCCTATATGGTTTCAGACCAAGTTAGATCCTCTTTTCATTGAAGGCTCAAAGCATTACCAATTTGCCGTAGCTATATTTTGATGAAATTTAGCCCCTTCAATAGAAAAAGTACTCAAGAGAAACGCTTTTTTGCCGACCCTGAAAATATATTGCTAGCAGGCCTAACCGATAAATAAATGAAAACAAGAATATTTGCCCTAGATAAAGTTTTGTTACCAAAAAGAATATTAAAAAACAAAGAAATTTTCAACTACCCGACTTTAATTCTAAGAGTTTTTTAAATCTTATCGACTGGTCAAATATAAATTTGTCTTATAAAAAGATCTTCGAGAATCGATTTGGCACTAATTTCCCCATCGCTACTGCGTCATATTAAGACAGCTTTCTATAGGCCTGATCCATTCTCCGATCACAAAATTATTGGTATTACCATAAAATATATTCCACGCAAGAAAGCTTTTAAAATTCCTAACTGGATTCTCTACAATGATCGATTCGCGAGATCACTTGGTTTAAATCTTGACAAAAGAGCCAACCTGATGACTCCAAAGGGAGCTTATCCATCTCTTATTAATATTATTAAAAATACTGTTCGCAAGTTTGTCGCAAGCCACAAAAAGAACTCTTCGAAAATTCAAAACGACATTGAGAGTGCCATGAACTCATCTTCTATTTTTATCAAACAAGTTACTGCTGATCTTGTAAACAATTACAGAATTACCGACATCGCGGAAGCTGAAATGGAAAGGAAGAAGATCAGAGATACAAATCCAAATTTTAGATTTAAGTACCTCCCCCCAAAAACTTGAGCTCCACGTAAACCATTAAACGTATTGTTGATGGTGGTAAGGTTTTAAAGACTCCAAGTGATATATTGTCATATTTTCATAAACGATTTTCAGAAGTTTTAGGTGGCAATAGACTGAATTGTCCAAAGAAGAAATGTAAACAAATGCCTGAAGTGTTTACAACTGAAAATATCAGTAAATATATTAATTGCAATCTCAAGGACAATAAAGCCTTTGGTCCTGATAGTATCTGTGGATGCATCTTCAAACTTGTTCCAAATGAGGTTGCTCCCTATTTATTAAGTATTGGAAAGTACATGGAGAAGTATGGCAAAATGCCCAGTGCCCTCTCAAAAGGGTGCATTGTTTTAATCCCAAAAAAGGGGGACGGTAGTCATTTTAATCATTGGAGGCACATAACTATTTTAAATTTTACATACATAATTTTAGCAGGGGTTTTAACAAAACAAATTGAACAGAAGGGCTTTCTTAAGAAACGAAAGATTACAGATATATCCAGAAATATTCTTACTGCGGTTGAGTCTTTAAATAAAAGGGACCGATACGGAGCTTTAATAGCTATCGATTTTAGTAAAGCCTTTGACTCAATTCTGCATGATCATGTTTTAAAGTCTATTAAAAAGCTTCTTCCCCAAAAGTTTTTTAACCCCATCAGGTCATTATTATTTAATGGTTCTTCAGTTTTAACGTTAGATGGATTAAATAGTGCCCCCATTTTACTCAAAAGGAGTTGCAGACAGGGTTGCCCCATTGCTCCTCTTCTGTTTGTATCTGCGCTACATGACCTCATAAGAACGTTAATGAGAAAGTAGATAGGTTTTGGTGTATCTTTTAATAATGGGAGACATTTGATTGATTTATATGCCGATGATGTTACTCTGATGATCGAAGCCAGCTCCGAAGCTCAACTCATCAAGAGAATTGAAATCATATTGTCCTTCTTTAAAAAATTCGAACTGAAGTCCGGTCTTGGAATGAAAACTAAAAAAACAGGCATACTGCCATTAGCATCGTGGAATCCAGACCCCTCTGTTATGATCTCTAGTTGTAAGGTTGTACAGTCAGTGAACATTCTTGGTATAGAGTGGATGAAAAATGGTGTGTCTATGTCTAACTGGTTGGAAATGAATTTAAAAATTTATCGATCTTTGAAACAATGGCGCCATCTCTCATTAATGAAAAGGATCGATCTTTATAATACACGTGTAGTGCCTGTTGTTTTGTATAGGGCGACTTCGATTCCTTCACTTGCCGAGTATGCAATCAAAGAAGAAGAGTCTTGGTTGACCTCACTTTTTCACAAATCTTATCTTCCCGCCCTCAAACGTCCCAAGAAATTTATAGGGGGAGGCTTGTGTCTCTTAGATGATATTCTTCCAACCTACTATCGTAAAATAGTTGAAAAAATGGGCGTGTATCATGAACAAGACTGGAGAAGGTACTTCACTTCTACAGAATTTTATAATTGGATTCACATGGGCACCATTTTAACAAATTCAGATTTGGAAATGTTTTCTCCCTTTTTAGCATCGATTCAGAGGGTATTATGGAGATCCCATCCTGTTTATTTATCGGATACAACAATCGATATTATATACCAAAACAAGGACAAAAAACGTTTATCAAGAGATTTGGAGATCCTGTTGTTCTCGAGAGAACTGCTCTTAACCAAAATAAATTTACAGCACATGACTTAGATAGGTCAAATTTTAACATTGGAAGGTTCCGCTTTCCACTTGAACGTTCTTTTATTGGTTTTAATCCTTCGAAGCCGTGGTTTTAAAATTTGCACTTAAAAGACCTAGATATGATGGAGCGATTTCAATATCTGAAAGATTTCAAAGTTTGTTGGGCCTCTCTTTGTCCTGGAAGAGAAGAATTCTGAAATCTACGGGTAGTATTGCCGATGGTGCAAAATTTACTGCACAATTACAAATTTCAGGACAAATCCTCAAATTTCAGCTTCCTTGCATGAACTGTGGGTTTTTATTAAACAATATCTTCCATGCATTCGTAGACTGTCCAATCCTAAAGGTGTTTAAGCTATTTTGTGAAAATGAAGACGATTCCTCAAATATTTTAAAAGCCTATGTTCTTTTTGGTGTCTTTAATCTTAAAAAGAAATCTCCCCCAGTCACAAAGCATTTGAATCTGCAATACAAAATGTCAAATCTTTAATTGCACAAAAACTTACTACTAACAAGTACATTTTAGAAAAAGATCTAAGACCTATCCTCATTGGTACTGCCGCCCGCCACTCTGCTTTTGAGGTCAAAATTCCTGATTTGGGAGCGTCAACATGGAAATGGGCTGGAGACCTCATTAAATTTATCCGAACAGTTCAAAATTCTATTGGAACGACATCAGAAGGATTTTAAGAATGCATCGCCGTTTTGTATTGAATACAAATTAGTCTTATCAACTGTTGTTTTATATATATGGTTTTTATCTGGTCGGTAATTTTGAACTATAATGTTCATTGATGTTTTTATTACGCAACTGTCCAGATTTGATTTGATTTCTTATTGTTTCTGTATGTTTTTAGTGTATTTTTTGTACACTGTATTCTTTTGTGCAGTAACAAAATAAAATTATTTTAACCATGAAAATAAAAAATTGTGTGTTCCTCCAATTGTGCCTGAGGAAGATCTTATAAAAGCAAAGGAACATCTTTTAAAAATTAATAAGTATCCTTACCATTCACAATCAGTGAAAAGAGCTGTAAAGCTAGTAACAGAGGCATCTGCAAAAGTTTATGGATATAATAAACATCATAGCTATACATATATTGTCAACCATGGAGTAAAAAAAACCTTACATTTAAAGCAAAGAAAGAATATACAATTTCAATTTTATGTGTTAAATTTACTGTATGAAAATTAAGATGTGAAAAGCAAACGTATTTAAAAAATAACTTAAAAACATCAACATGAGTACCCTCTTGTTCTTTTTCCTTCTTGAAACTATAAAAGAACCCTTGTATTAGTAGGGTTGGGCAAATCAACAAAAGTTTTTAAAGCCCAGTGCAGTGGTGTAACGACACATCAATGGGCCCGTAAGCAACATTATCTTTTGGGCCCCATATGAAGTACAACAGGTGTAAAGGTCCAGGATAGGGCGGCAGTTCCATAAATTGGCCAAACAAATACAATTATGCAATTCTCAGTAGTATATGATCACACATCACACACGGGAAAATAGCGACTGCACTCTTTGAATGCAACCATTGGTGACAGCGCACCACCACATCCACTAAAACATTGATGGCGCACCATGCATGTCCATGAAAATATAGGCTATTTGGTGATTTGGTGGCAGAAATCATAAAACCCAGAAAAAAATCAGACGAGCCACAGCTCAAAGCTTATAATGTAAACGTTATCACTTTTCACAGTAGACTACTGACTGAAGCCTCTTCCACACCAACCCGATGTTTGGCTATTGTCGTGCAGCGCGCACACAGTGAGCGCGCACATAGACACGCGACAGACCAATCCAGGACCCCACCTGCTACTACTTTGTTGTGTTGGCATTTTTTTTATCCATAACTATTTTAAGATATATAAAGTATTTACTCAAATCATAGATGCAGCTTCCGGGCCTGACTCTGCGCAAACTCTTCGATCAGGTCCTGTACATCCAGCTGCCGGTCACGAGCATTCTCAATCGACAGGATGGCGAGTCCAGAGAGACGACTCTGTCCCATTGAGCTCCTCAGGTAGCTTTTAATTAGCTTTAGTTTTGAAAAGGAGCGCTCTGCGGAGGCCACTGTCACTGGTATTGTAAGAAAGAGCATGAGAACTGTGCAAGCCTCTCCGAAACTTGCTGTGATGCAGCTGTTCTCAATGAGCAGCATCTTTGCAAGCTCTACTAGCACTGTCTTGACTTGTGAGATGCGCTGTTTCAAGCAAGCACGGAATTACAGCAACTGAATGGGGAAATGTTCAGTAATGTCATATCTCTAGATGTCGACCAGTTTGCTTGCTTGCCGAAACAGTTCGTTGTCTGTGGCGGTGCAGAGTGGCATGGGCTGTATAGCTTTAAAACGTTCCGCTGTTGAGCGTAGATCCGTGAATCGCTGGTCCAGCTGAGAGATGACGATGTCCAGACAGGTGTTGAAGACGTGCACTCGAAAGTAAGAGTCTGCATCTGCTAGGCGTTCGTCTTGACTCAGTTTGTCAAAATGCGCTTTCAACTTTCTCGCTCGAGTGTTCTCAAAGGCCTTGCTAACCCTCCACTTCTCCGAGAGGCCCTGTGCTGCTTGCTTGGACTCTTCGAAGAGCTCGCGATAAGCAAACAGGTCTGCGATGGCGCAGTCCAGTAGCTGGACTGCTATGGACAGGTAAGTTTTGTGAGACTGCAAAAGTTTAGACACCACATTTGTTCGCTCCAGGATTTGCTTTGGAGGACAACCAGACACACAGTGGGCTGGGAGGCCGAAATATTGGAAGAATGTGAATATCTTGGCTTAAAATGATTCCCTGATCATGGTTGAGGGCTCGTTGGAAGCGTATTAATGAGGTGATTACAGTTCTAAAGAAATTTTTCAAAAATTTATAAATTTTGGGCGTCTGGGTCCAAATAACCATATATTGGCATATGGGCCCAAAAACACATTTTCTGGTATATCTTGGCTTTAAATGATCCCCTGATCATGGTTGAGGGCTCGTTGGAAGCGTATTAATGAGGTGATTACAGTTCTAAAGAAATTTTTCAAAAATTTCCCAATTTTGGGTGTCTGGGTCCAAATAACCATATATTGGCATATGGCCCAAAAACACATTTTCTGGTATATCTTGGCTTTAAATGATCCCTTGATCAAAGATGAGGGCTCGTTGGAAGCGTATTAAAGAGGTGATTAGAATTTACTACAATTTATTACAATTTTTCAACTAATTAGAAAAAAATACAGAAAGTTTAGCAACAAAGCCTCTCAAACAAAGCATCATCATTGCTCAGCGGTCCGTAGACAGGGATAGTATAGAATCATAGCTAAAAAATAATATTTGTTGAATAGCAGGAAAAGGGATGATTTTAGGTTGAATCTGACTGCATTTTTGGATTTCCAATTTATTACCTCCACCGAAGGAGGTATTGTTTTCACTGGCGTTTGTTGGTTTGTTAGTTTGTTGGTTTGTCAGCAGGATAACTCAAAAAGTACTGAACGGATTTGGATGAAATTTTGTGGAATTGTTGGAAATGCCAAAAGCCAGAAGAGATAAAATTTTGGTATCTCTGAGTGCAGAATTAAGACGCCAAATGAGCTAAATACTACTAAATTTTTCAAGTTAGCCTACTCTGCCAATAGATGTCGCTGTGATGTGAAATTGGGTGCCGGGAGCGTTTTCCTCTCGAAATTTCCGTCTAAGGGAACCCTCCCCCGTCCCTCTACGCCTCCCCAGTCGTGAAAAATCCGCCTCAGAAGGCTCATAAGGACCCCGTGACGGCGGAGGTTTGCACTCTCTGAGTGTATATATGCTTCTAGTTTGAATTGCCACAAGCCAGATTTCTTAGTACAGGGATTATTTAAAAGGTATATGTCTATATTTTCAGAAAATGTGGCCTGGAGGAAATCTGGCTTGTGGCATTTTAAGATTTTTACCATCTTGTGCAGAATTTTGGCGTAAAAAACTGTGATTTTTTAGAGCTGAAATTTCGAGAAAAAAAGTTAATTCTGATGAAATTGGGACATACCCAATGAAATATTGGATTGAAAACAGTAAGCTTAAGGACTTTCAGGGTTACTGTGAAAAAATGAGCACTAATGGACATGTTTTCATCATTTTTTAAGCATCCTTTGGATGGGGGGGTTAATGCAGTCGTGGACCAAACAACAATTTAACTTATCAAGAAATTGAAAATTGGCCGATCTTCAAACGTTCACCATTTTTGAAGGAATGGAGCGTTTGAGTTAATTTTTTTTTGTTGAATTGGATTTTTTCTCTAGTTTTAAGAAAACTTTATTTGTAAGGTGTCTGAGAAGATCTTATTTTAGGTAATTTCCATGCCCCAGCCCACTGTGAGACATACAAAGGAGAACTTCTCCATTGCGCGTTTCAGTGATGATGCTTCGTCCCGCTCCTCTTTCTTATGGCTCGTCAGCCCGATTTTTGACAGTACCTTCATCACGTCCCCATATCTGTGTCGTAGAGCACTGATTGCATCGTAGCGGGATGCCCATCTGGTCGGGCATAACTTCTTAAGTGTGATGTTGGAGCCGTTTTCTGTTGTCTCACTCCGATCTGCATTTATGAGCATTGCCCATCTCTTTATACTGTGTCCAAAAAACCCATAAATACGCTCCACAATATCAAAAAAATGTCTCACCTCTTGTATCCTCACCGCATCATTGAGAATAAGATTCAAGTTGTGTGAGGCACAATGCACATACACGGCAGTCGACTCTTTCTAAGCTTTTCTTGCCTGAACACCACTGTATATGCCCCTCATATTAGCGGCACCATCGTACCCCTGCCCCCTGCACTTCGAGAGGTCCAGCCCGCTCTCCTCCACAGACGCGATTATCTCCTTGGTTAGTTCACTGGCGGTAACTTCACGAAAGCCAACAAAAGGTTCTTTGACTGCAACACCAGTGGCAACCCTTGGCTATCTCGCTCAATAACGACATATCTAAAAGTTCGCCACATCTTGTGTTGTGTCCATGATCACCGAGAAGAATGGAGATGAGTGTAATTAATCTAGAATGTCTTTCTGGACACGTTTGGCAAGGAGTTCGATCAGCTCGTTTTGTATCAGAGGGCTTAAGTACTTGATCGAGAGAGCAAACGGCTTATCAGTTCCTGTAGCACGGGGTCATATTTTGCTAACAGTTCGATGATGGAAAGGAAGTTGCCGTTATTGGCTTTGCCAATTTTTTCCCTGTGCCCTCTAAATGGGATGTTGTAAATGGCTAATGTGAGGGTTACATTAATCACTCGGTCTATTACCTGTCTCCAAAGGCTTGCCTCCTGAAGTATATTTCTCTCCATTTCCTTATCCATAACTTTATTCTGACGCCAATGGTCGTAGATCACACATGCAGCTGTATGCGCAGTAGATGTCTCGTGTATTTGAATTTTCCTCGACAAATTGCACCAGGTATTTGTTTTCCAGGTGTGCTTTGCAAAAAGCCAACAGGGCTCACAGTAGGCTACGTCTAGGATCTGAGAGTAACATAGCCATTTCCTCGGTATCTCCAATCCAGACTTGGTTTTGCTAATGTAGAACGATGCAGAAAAGCGCCGGTTTGACTGTTTGACCGGCCTGAGGGAAAGGACCTGTTGGCTTACACGACCCCATCGGCACTATAAAACGTTTCACGTCTGGATCAAGGCTCTCGGGGAAATGTCCTATGTCAGTTGGGTACTCCCTCGTTGATGTTAATCCGGGAGGGGTTTCAACTTCGGTCAAGGAGCTGTCACTGTCAGACCCACTGTTAGCGCAACAAGGGCTAGCTCGAGCCTCACAGCCCCCCACCTCACCCACGCTCTCTCCATTGTTCTCTTCTTGGTTGCAATCTTCACTCACTCGACTAGTAGCAGCAACAGCGTCCACCTCTCCCTCTCCAGTTGTCTAAAAGAAGGAGTTTATTTTCGGAAGTTTTTTCCTTTCTTCCTGCAGCTCTTCATGCCTTTTTCTTTTCTGAAATCCGCTTCGGTACTTCTTTTTGTTATACATCGTCGCTGATGTATTCGTATCCTTGATGGGATCGCATCCAGATTGGAATAACTAACTATGTGGAATCTATCTTTAATGTCTTATCCCTACACGCACGAAGAAGATATAGTGTAGGGTAATATGTATTTGTTATTATCGGAATATATATTTATACATTGTAGTCACGCAACCTACAGTCGCTAATACAATGTTATGGTTTAATCTAAGCTCTGGTTTAGTGTAACGTGATGTGACGTCTTAATACGCTGCACGCACGTTACGTACGTAATTCGTAATATGTCCAGTCAGTTCATCATAACCCATAATTCCAAGTCGTTGCGTAAAAAATAAAATACTCAAATACATCGTTCTGTTAATACCTTTATTGCGGTTTGAAACAT
The DNA here is from genome assembly GCA_013387185.1 of Caligus rogercresseyi. Lineage (NCBI taxonomy): Eukaryota > Metazoa > Arthropoda > Copepoda > Siphonostomatoida > Caligidae > Caligus > Caligus rogercresseyi. Next base: position 13,142,767 of record CP045894.1, read on the forward strand.
ATTGTATGAGTGTATTTTATACCAACCGTCTAATGAACTATACATAGTTACTAACATAGTATTAAAAGTACCACTGATTTGCTACTGGTGTCATTTTTAAACGGCACACCGTCATGTTGAAATCTGGCATGAGTTGTGGTATAAATACGGTCCGGCCAGGAACGCATGTATCAGGTGGGTTTGAGAGGAATTTACTGCACCATCTCAAGTGTAAAGAGACGCCCTAGTACGCAATTGCATTGGGGGCCCACCAGATGTCCGTGAGGGGGCCCCTAAGAGGTCGCGGGCCCTTAAGCAACTGCCACCTCTGCTTACCGATAGTTACGCCCCTGGCCCAGTGGTTTCTATGGCCAAATTTTTTGTAGAATCCAAATCAGGCAAAAGTTTTGATCTCAATTGATATCTTACGTCGCTAACTCTCAAAAATTCAAAATGGCCGGCAAAATGACCTAATTTTGACCCCAATTTAAAAAAATGAAATAGTACCTCCAGTATGTCTTTACATATATAGGCTTTCTTGTTCAAGGAATTAAAAAATAACACTATTATTCAATAAATCATTTCTATTGTGATATTCATAGAATATTTATTAATTTTTATATACAAATTGGAGGTACAAATAGGATTTCAAAATATTAACATGAAGCACCATAACAATAGTTCAGTATCACATATCTATATAACACTATTTCCTCATACTTAAACATTGTTTGAGCAGTGTGTTTACATCTATAATCAGATCTGACTCTGGCTGGATATAATTCTTAATTGATTGTTTTAGTTAAGCACATGAAAACTTTTCCATTTTAAATCTCCCGTCCACTTTGATTCTTCTCATTTGAAGAATATCTGGTGCCAGTGTAGCTCTTAAGTAGCCTATCTCTGACAGCAATTGTTTTTCTGACAGCCTTTCAATCAAGTCAAGAGAATCTCTTGTAACTGGGCCTTGGTGTCCCTTACACATATCAAGTAACTTCATTGTCCTTCCTCTTTTTTCCCTTTGGAGCTGCTCTTTCTTTATTAGCGCTAATTTTTTGGAGATTTTGACGGTGTACGAATAGTTGTACTAAACGGTTCTAACAGCGGTTACATTTGTTGACGTTCTTGCCCATTTCCATCGTTTATGCTTTTCCTCGTTACTCAGCTTTGTGAAGGATGGATCTGTTAATAACCTATTTGTGGTCACAAAATTCTTGCAAGAATTAGTGTGAACAGATGTTGATCCTCCACTTGCTGCAATAAGAACATCTTATTTTGCAAATTCTGACTCACAGCCCAAGTTTGTAAGTGGAGCGAACTGTAGTTTGGTTTCATCAATATCAACAGACCTTTCCTCACTATTGGTTTGCCGGAAAAATCATTTCTGCCAACTGTCGCTCTAGTGTATTTATAACATCATCAAGTACTGCACCATAAAGTCGTATTTGTCCATCATCTGTACGTACAAGATTATCTCTTCGCCGCTTCAGGTCTGGTAACTTTTGTTGAAAGAATGATCGTATTCCGGCCCAGTTTCGATTTTTTCTTTCTTCTTCATTACCTCGTCCATCTATCCCTAGAAGATCTATCAAAGGGAAAATTAAATCTCCAACGAGGTTTTCATATATTTGGGCAGAGCAAAGAAACCAGTCATTTTGTATGTATGTCGAAACTGCTAATACTAGCTTGTTTGCATTGGTATCGAAAACAGCGTCAAAGAAATCTATAACTGACTGTCTACGTGACAAAATTAATTGGCAATTTCTGCAATTCTTCCAAGTCTATTGACTTTAAAGCCTCTGAATCCATCATGCTTGATTCCTTGCGACTCCATCCACGAGGTATACTCATTATTTAAGGAAACAAAGTGTGCTGCATGGCTAGGGGATAGCAGCTTCGAGATTGCAATCAGTGCTAGAGTTTGAACACTGGATCCTGGAGATGTAAACACCTTTTCACCAACATTTACATTTAATAATTTCTGAACAGCAATTTTAAGCTCGGTATTTTTAAATACTTTATCGGCTGCATGATCCGCACCCAATATGATATGAGCAGAGCATTTGAGAATCTTCTCTTCAGTCACACCTAAATTTTGTAGCATTGTTAAACAATCACCTGCTCGACCTGTCATCCTAAAATCTATGGAGCTTTTGATATCTTCAGAATTGGAATCGGCTAACAATGCGAGACACTTTAATTTAAATTCATATGATGTAGCACTGTCAGCTCCAGAATGGCTAACATTCTCTGTATACCCAGTTGTCATGGTTTTTTTGTGATCTACCAGGACCTGAGATACTGATATGGTCAGCCTTTACTTCGTATTGCTGTTGACCTGCTGCTTTGGTTGTATTATCTAAACCAACCGTAATAACATCATCATCACCTTATTCAACAGTCCATCTGCTACCATGAGGAGATTTATATAGAAAAATCTTCTTTATATTACATTAAAAAGGGTTGGTTTAATCATGTTTAAGCTGTTATATTTAGAATCCTTGAATATAAAAACCACTAGTCAGACATCTTACATGTGGTGTTTGTTGTAAAAAAAAATTCATTGAATTTAAGTCATTTTGGCGGCCATTTTGAACCTTTGAGTGTTAGCGACGTAAAAACGTCATCGTATGTCAAAAAATTGTCAGATTTGGAATCTGAATACAATTTGGCCATAGAAACCACAAGGCTTTCATTCATTTTCACAAAAAAGACCAAATTTGCCCAACCCTAGAATTAGGTTGTTCCATATTGTCAATAGGAGCTGTTATTTAAAAAATGGTTGGTGCGTCAGCACTTATGTTCATTTATTGGCACTAAATATTATTTGATGAGAATTTGCAAAAAATTATAAAGTCTTAAATTGATCATAGCTAAATTTAGTAAAACTAAACTTTTTCAAAATAAGTAATAACAAAAAGTTTGGCTTCATAACAAAACTTTTGAACGCGATTGGGGGGGGGGGGGGTAAGGGGGGGGGGTCAAACCAAAATCTATTTTTTTAAAGGATAATTTAGTTTCTTATGACGCAACTTTCGAGGGGGGATATTTTTGATATCTTAATATTAGATCTCTATAATACCCCCTGATGTACATGTACAAAGAAGAGTTAGATAAATATTATTAAAAATCGATTCAACAGATATTACAAGATAAAAAAAAGTCCATTAATCGAAGTGTTTCTTTATTTTTTTGGTAAATGAGTTCAAATGTGTATGGGTAATTATATAATAGATATTATAGGTAAAGAAAATAAATTCTTTATCTTTAAAAAAATGTAGAATTGACAAATCAAAAATCTCTTTTCTCTATATCTCTATATCTCTCTCTCTATATATATATATGGTTGGGCGGAGTGGCCAGTGGGAGTACCGGGACTATTCCCGGTGGGCCGCTGGCCTCAAGAAACATAAAAGGCCGTTGACAACCTCCCAATGGCATATTGGGTCCTGTAAAATTGTCTCAGGGGATAAATTCTTCCCAATCCGTTCCTGTGTATATATATATGTATACACGAACGAAGTGGGAAGATTTTATCCACCGGGACAATTATGGCCTCGCCGGCCTTATACAGGCCCCAATATGCCATTGGGAGGCTGTCAACGGCTGTTTATGTTTCTTGAGGCCAGCGGCCGCCGGGAATAGTCCCGGTACTCCCGGTGGCCACTCCGTCCCTATATATATATATATATATATATATATTAGGGTTGTTCTTATTTTTCAAAAGTGTGAAATGTTAGCAACATTGTGGATTTTCTGTTTCTTGGTGATAAAAGAAGACGACATACAAAGTTTGAACAAAATCGGTCAACATTACGAGGTCGCGCAACGAGGTCAAAGTTTTAAAAATTTAGTAAAAATATAGTTTTTCGCAAATTTCTTCAAAATGGTGGACGTTACAGACTTCAAAAATTATTATTAATTTAAAGGAAATCTAATTTACTACCAGACGTATGTTTGATGTTTTTTAATAAAACAAAGTTTTCAGTAAAAACAAAGAAAAAAATGGAGTGTGTATTGTTAGCTTATTTCATAGCTTTTTTGTATCAATTAACTTCACTCGCCTGTAGAAGATGACTTGTTCGCTTCAGAGTAAAATAGTACTTTTAAGTTTAGTAAAACTTTAGATGATAAATCCAAAAATGACCTTGGTTGCATTATATCAATTCAGAATTCAGTACAATCTGAGTTTACATCATATGATTCAGAGCCTGTATTGACCTATAAGAAATCGATTATGAAAAAAATAATGTGTTTCTTAGATTTGCGTCAAGGTATCCTCTCAAAATTTTACTTTGTCTCTGACGCATTTATAATCCATTATATGCGTCATTTTGTACGCGAGATAGGCTTTTTTAATGTACATATAACTCTCTACTTATTAAACTGACATGATTTAGTATACCAAAATATTAAAGCTGGTTAACCAAGCTTTCATTTGATATGTTTGGTGTTCTAAAAATCGCTATACTTTAAGAGATATAAGCAAATACGTACTCTCCCCCAAAAATTGATCTTTTGATATGAGAATATACGATTACCATATGGTAACGGCTGTTAGTGTTACCTGGAAGAAAGAGAAAGAGAAGGGAGAGAGTATTTTGCCTCACTTCTCTCCCTTCTTTTTTCTTTCTATCCAGGTAACACTAACAGCAGTTACCAAATGGTAATTGTATATTCTCATATCAGAAGATCAATTTTTTTGGGAAAAATGTATTTGCTTATATCTCTTAAAGTATAGCGATTTTTAGAACACCAAACATATCAAATGAAAGCTTGGTTAACCAGCTTTAATATTTTGGTATACTAAATCATGTCAGTTTAATATTTAGAGAGTTATATGTACATTAAAAAAAGCCTATCTCGCGTACAAAATGACACATATAATGGATTATAAATGCGTCAGAGACAAAGTAAAATTTTGAGAGGATACCTTGACGCAAATCTAAGAAACACATTATTTTTTATTTTTTTCATTTTAGTTAATATTGCATGTGATTTTTATATTAAAATCAGTTCCTTAAAAAGTCGTAAAAGGTTCTTCACTGTCATTTTTTCCGTTTTGTGTTCTTTAGAGCTGGGTATTTAAACATCGTTAAAAGAAGGTATTTTGTAAGTCATAAAGTGCCGAAGTTATGTTTGGTAGCGATGAATATCAGAGATTGATCTCCGTGGATGGAGGAAAACAGCAAAAGAAAAAACTTCAATGCGAGTGCAACTTCATATCTTAATCAAGAAAAGTTGGAAGTGTCTGACATCACTCTCCATCTCTAGGCATTATTAAAATTTTATTAGCGCCATGTTGCAATATAAAAAGTCGTTATTTTCCACTAACTTTAAATTTTGAGGGAAAGACAGGGGCAAAAACACTACTTTTTAAGTGATCATATGGAAAACGAATTTTCCGATAAACACTAAAAAACACGTCTTACTACCTCAGACTCATCCACAGAAAATTTGGTCAAAATCTAACTCGTCAATTTTAAAAAATCGACAAAACATTTTTACGAATAAAATCATCATGACGATGGCGAATTTACGGGAGTTGGCAAACCCACTAAAACACTCCCTATTCTCAAAACCATTCACTGAGAACTTCGTCAAGATATAACACACCGTTCGGGAGATACATGGAAACGAACGCACGAACGGAATTCTTTTTTATATTAGTATATATATATATATAATTTATTTTTACTATGGATGTATTTTAGTTCAACGTTTTATACTACATCAGATATATAAAGTTTTGATATCATGTATATATATATATATTTTTTTTTATAGATGTATTTTTAGTTCAACGTTTTATACTGCATCAGATATATAAAGTTTTGATATCATATATATATATGATATTAGTTTTATTTATTTATTATTATTATTGTATTTTTAGTTGAATGTGTCACAATGTATCTGAGATATAAAGTTTTGATATCCTATATCTATTTAAAAATAATTTGGGTTTTGAGTCAAAAAAAAGTTTTACGTTAATTTAAAAAATCAATAAATTTGATTGACTTAATGGTTGCATTTTGACAGTTATCTTTTTGTCAAATAAATTTCCATTTATATATTTTAATAACTTAAGCCGACTTTTCATACATTAATACCTAGTTTTAGAACACCCAAATTGCTTAGGATAAATGTAAAAAGTTGCAGAGCTTATTTATTTATAAATATTCCGTATAAAAATGAAAATAATACAAATAAGTATAGGCTGATTTAACTAACTGCAGACTGAAATTTTGTATTGATTTTTTTTGGCACAGTCTTTCATAGTTTAAAACATAAAAATTTTTTTAATTAAATGGCTTCAATATTACTATAATATTGATGAAATAGAGCGATTTACGTTCAGATATTTAACAAATATTAAGCATTAAAAATTATATTTAAATCATTTAAAAGTATCAATGATAATTTAATGCATATAGAAAATTATTATAAGGCATAAATGAATGAATTTATAAGAAAATATTTTTATAGGTGTGTAATTAAAAATATATTTACAACAGCTTTATTTGGGCCTTAAGCTTGAAATTCTTAAAGTTATTGTCCATTAATTTATTTTAAAAAGGTGGAAAGGTTTCATTTATAGTTGTTCATTGCGATGTATCATATATTTTTATAGATATTCTAAACATATGTCTTCACTCCGGCAATACATAAATATAATGTAACTAGCTGTTTAAAAAATAAAATATGTTTTGATTTACAATTGAAAAAAATTATGAAAATCTATAAAAATATATGATACATCGCAATGAAGAACTATAAATGAAACCTTTCCACCTTTTTAAAATAAATTAATGGACAATAACTTTAAGAATTTCAAGCTTAAGGCCCAAATAAAGCTGTTGTAAATATATTTTTAATTACACACCTCATACTTTTTTGATTGATTAGCCACAAACGCTTCAGCCCTTAATTTGACGAACGACCCAAAAAATTATATCGTTCGTCGATCGTATAAAAAATAATATAGTAACTTGCAGGTTTGTATTTATTCAAAATATCTTCATGAATGTATAATCCCTGGCGCCCAAAAAAAAAAAAGTATTTTCCTTAGACTAGTAGTGTTGTACTTTTTAAAATCCTTTTTGATGGAAAAAGAATGACGAACAAATCAGTCTTAAAATAAACGATGAACGATAACTTTGGTGAACGACAACCGAACGATAATTGTTCACGAACGTCAACAAGTCTGGTAAATAGGTTACAAACAAAGTAAATATATCACGTGAGAATAGTTCCTTCGTATCGATGGCGGGTGTCCTTCCTCGTCCGTAAGAACCCTTTGTTCTTTCTCTATGCAAATATATATCGTGGGAATCACTCCTTCGTATTGATGACGGGTTTCATCTGTGATAACTCTTCGTCCTTTTCAATGTAGGGTATCTTCCGTCAATACGTCTTAGATGGGATGATTTGTTTGGTTGAGTGGTTTGAAAATGAATTAGTCTTCGTCATTCGGCCTATTTTCTATTATCTCCAAAGTTTTCAATCCAGCTATCCATGGGATCCTACCGACTGCACCATGTGATGTGTTTTATATGAATTCTATTTCATAATACTAGATACATTACGGGTTATTATATAAACGAAATACTAAGGTATCAAACGTCCAACCCCCCGCGAAAGTTGCGTGATTAGAAACTAAATGATTGCAGAAAAATTGGATTGGGGTAAAAAATAGTTTACAAAATATGGATATGATCAATTTATGAGTTTGTTAATATATTCAAACTCACATCAAATAGTATTTAGCGCCAATAAATGTACATAATTGATGACCCACAAGCCATTTAAAAAAACAGCTTCTACTAGGGTTATTTTACGGTTTAAAGAAGGCAAAAGAATAAGAGGATACTCATGTTGATGTTTTAAAGCTATTCTTTAATTACGTTTATCTTCACTTCATATACGAGGGATGGTCAATACGTCTGTGAATTTTTAAATGAAACAAAGGTTTTTTGAAAAAATAATTTTTATTTTTTAACATAGTCTCTTTTGAGCTTTATACACTGCGTCCAACGTTTCTCCAATTGTATTCTCCCTTTATAAAAATAAGATCTCTCGAGTCCTCAAAATATGTATTGTGAGATGACTTTCATCATTTTCCGCTGAGTCATTTATTAAGGTTCGGAAATAAGAAATAGTAACACATGAATAAATCCAGAGAATATGGCGGATGAACTTTTAAATATCACTATCAACTTTAATGCTAAATATTCTTTTAATCGACTGGTCAAATATAAATTCGTTCGAGTGCAGATTCTATCATTTACAAAATTTCAGTTTAATTGTGGAAAAAGTATTTAAATTTAAGACATGTTTATTGTATTGTTTGATAGCAACGAAGGAACTTCCCATTTAATAAGCTAAGGTTGCACTTCTCAAACTTCATTTTAAAATATAATAATTAGATGTGTCTAAATAACTATGAAACGAGCGTCATTAAACTAAATAAGATATAAGTAAATCTCGGAAGAAAATGCCTGGCTGAATGTGCTATTTCATAAAAGCTATTTGCCTTCTTTGAAGAGACCCAGGTCACATATCGGGGGTGGTCTGTCTTTACTCGCCAGAATATTACCACTAATTTATCAAAAGCTTATAGTAGACTTAACGGTTCACCCAGATCAGGAATGGCGAGCTGTCTTCACTTCAAGTCCAGGATATTTTTTATTGATATTTGGGACAGAGTTTACAAACGGAAAATTGAGGGAAGAGTCTGCATTTTTGTCGACAATACAAAGGATCCTCTGGACTGGCACCCCTCTCTTTTTATCCTCTTCAACGGTAGACATAGTTCGTCAAAATTTTAAAAAGCCTTTTTATTTTACCAATCTCGCTGGACCAGGGGAACTGGAATGGAAAGCATTGTCTAATGAAATTATTTCTATTCACGACCTCAAACGTGAGCCCGTGTTTAACTGTGGTAGATTTTTATATCCATTAAAAAGAGCTGCTTCGAATCATCTTCCTCCCATACCATGGCATTTGAAGATGTCCTTTGCTACAAATACATTAAAGGAAGCAAATGAAATTTGTGATACTTATTTAAAAGAGCTGAAACTTCCTGTCTCTTGGAGGAAGAGAATTTTTTCTTCCATCGCCAAGATTAAGGACGAGAAAAGATTCACCGCTCAACTCCAGATTTCGGCGAGATGCTTGTTTTTTAACACACCTTGTAAAGACTGTGGACAAGTGTTTAATACAGTTGTGCATGCTTTTGCCAATTGTCCGATGCTCCACTTCGTAAGGGAGTTTGTAAGATTAAACGTGAAAGGAGTTAATGGTAAAATAATCACGGCAATACTTTTGTTCGGACTGTCCAGTAATCTACAAAGGGCTCCATCAAAAACCCGAACTCTGGACATAACTTTGTCCAGCATTCGGAGTTATCTGGCTAAAAAGATGACTGATAATGAATTGATCAAAAACGAAGACATCAAGGCAATTACAATTTCTACGGCAGCACGATACAACGCTTTCGCAATTAGGATTCCTGGTACCGACAACATTCCTTGGAAGTATGCAGGAGATCTGGTGGGTTTTTACCCCTCCATTCCAATGGGCATCTACAATTTCTTCAGCGAATTTTACGGGCTTACAAAAAATTTAACAAGACATTAATTTGAACTATCTTTTTATATGTAGGAGATCATGTATTGTTAACTGAGTATTTTTTTTCTATACCTACTTATTTTTGACAATATTTGTGGAAATTAATGTTTATTTTTATAGATATGTTCTGTTTTATAATAGTTGGTGTGACTTTAGATTAGAGATCTAATTTTTAAACTAAAATGTTTATTTATATATTGTTATATGTAATATCTCTAACTCAATAAAGTCTATTTAAAAAAAAATCAATCAATTGAATTTGTCTTTCGAAAAATAGCAATTACACTTTTATACTCTCTATTTTTTATACTTTAAGAATACCACAATAAAGGACAAAAATTGAAATGTATTCTTAAGTATTTTAAAATGTTTGTTTTCAAACACATTCTTTTTGCACTGGAATAATTTTCTATTTAAAACTTTATTGTCATGGATTTTTTTACATGATGGAATAGTAATTTTTTAAAATTTAATATATAAAAAGTGAATGGACGTTAATTGCTTTATTTAACCTAAATTACAATAATAGTAATTGAACAATTTATTAATAAAATATTTGCTTACCTATAGAGCATGTGTAACTGCCTGTCTTAAATAAATTAATTAAAAATTTCAGTTTGTGACATTTTTTTAGAGCATTATCACATTTATTCAGAATGTTAATAAATAACTAAGCCGCATAACCTTCAACACTCATGCCAAAAAATTAAAGTGGTGCTAAACTTTTTGTAAAAATGTAATCTTTATAGAAATAGATTAATAATTGGAAAAATATTTGGCACTAAGAATCACGTCACAATATCAGATATTAAGTAATTCACATATCTTGAAAATAAATGTTTCGAAATCAATATGATATATAGGTGTATTTTTAGAACTTTATGCCGAAATAAATAGTCCTCAACATAGGCGTAGGAGACAGGGGCAAGAGGAGGCAACTGCTCCCCCCCCCAAAAAAAAAAATCCTGGAGACTTCTCAAATTCGGGCAAATTGGTTGAGGTATTCGGGCATTTAAGTTGTAGAAAAAGATTTGAAATTATGAATGCAACCGGATTTTTAATTATAACCAAATAAATATAAAATAAGGAATTGTATGTGCTAACTATAAAGAAAATATTAATCTACATAACTTTCTTCCTTCGAATATTTTTTCATCGATTTAACAATTCTTGTTCAAATTCGGGCAAATTGAATGCTGCACCCCCCCCCCCCCCCAAGCCAAACATCTCCCCTACACTTATGGTCCTCAAAATAAGGTGTGTTGAATGACAAAAAAATGAATAAATAAAAGTAATTGAAACAGTTCTTCAATTTAAACACGTTTATAAAATATTTTGACATATACATAAATAAATGTATACTGTTATGCTTAACGGAAATATATGTTGCAATTTTAGAAACTCTATTGTAAGGGTCGGCAAATAACGGCCCGCGGGTCAATTTTGACCCGTCATCCATTATGTTTGACCGTGAGATGACGTACATTTGATTTTTTTTATCGACCTTATATTTTACAAAGCATACAGCAATCCCATCATTTCCAAAATATTTATTTATGTATAGATAATAGATATATAGATAATATAAATGATGAACCAACAAGTGGGATATATTCGTGCTGAGCAGGATTACTATCGCAACGACGAGTCATCAGTAGGATGCAGTTATCCATGACGCACAAGTTTGAACGGTACACGAGATATAAATCCAGCGAATATTAGCTTAAAATGTTTTAATGGAATAAGATCATATGCATTTAAAAAATGTTCATTTGAACTTATATATATATATATATATTCGAAAATAATCAATTTTTGCTGTCTTTTTAAAATATCTTATACGGTAAAATATTTTCAGAATTGCCGAGATTACAGAGGCTGAACTCGGAGCCAAATTTTTATATGGAAAATGATCGTGGCAAGAGAGTTCAGGATTTTACAAATATTTTTTTGAAGACTACCAAGTGTTTCGATCATCAACCTTACAAGACATTTTAAAAATATTGATTGCTCGTCAATGAGTCAAAATAATTTAAGCGTGAACAATCCGACGCTTGGCGAATTCTTCTTCGCAATGATAGGAAGAGCCGACATCGAAGGATCAAAAAGCGACGTCGCTATGAACGCTTGGCCGCCACAAGCCAGTTATCCCTATGGTAATTTTTCTGACACCCAAAGACAATACCTAAAATAATATTATTCCCAGCATAATCTGTATTCTTGGATTGGATTCTTGTAGAGGTGTCTCATTTTTTATTATAAAAAAGGAAATAAATTTTGACTCCATGTTAGTAACATTCTAAGTCTTAAAAATACGTATTCTGTTAAGTTCTGTGATATATTTCATGCATCATACATTTATCAAAAAAATATGTCTCCGCGCCACTCCTATTACAAAATATATCGTTTTATTAATTAAATAAATGCTTCAATAAAAAAAACCTAAAAAAACTAAAAAGATCTGTGATATATTTTATACAACTAGTGTGTTAACAAAACATAATTGTCCTCCATCATTATTACAAACAAATCAATATAATATTTTAAAAAAAGCTTTGTATTCAAGAAACACTAATAAAAGACTTAAGATTAGAAGATGCTGCACTGGTAAATTTTGAGATTGAATAATATTCAAGGTTATTTATTTGATAATAGTATGTATTATTGATTTGATATCAAACAAACATTGTCAGGACTCAGATTAAACTTCCTGAGCAATTGATGTATTTGCCTATATATTTTTTGTCAATAAAAGCAGCATTTATCCCGGTTGTTTAACACTAGAACGGCGGAACCCGTCAATTGACGGGTTTTCAAATTTAAAATTGCTAGAATTTTTTTCTGAGAAAAAATATTGTGACTTTTAATAATTATGTGAGATAATAAAATGACAAACAAAAAGATAACATAGGCCTAAGCTTTCATTGTTAAACAAACTATTGTAAATGATTATATCTGGAAATGTATTTTCATTGATGAAACCAGTCAATTGGCTAGTCATATCATATTCGTTTATTTTTTCAATATTTTATAGTTTACGTAATACTTTACCAAGACTTCCAACTATATTCTGAGAAAATTCCATCTATATTCATGATACATATACTATAATTGAGCGCTTGTAGAACACATGTAGTACAATAATTTTAGTAACAGCTCACGCACACGATTGCTTGACATTTTCCACACACAGGCTTGTTGCATTTTCGACAAAGGTTCGTAGTGCGATTCTTTTCGCAATTGACATGGATGCCACAGGTCACACGACGATTTGGGATCATTGGAAGGGCATCATTGCGTAGTTCTTGGTCATTTTGGTCATCTCGACGAAGCTGATTTGACAATTCGAAGAGAAATGTGCGACAATAAATTACAGAGCCAGTTTGCTTTCTGTATATGATCCATGAGTTCACTGCATCTACATACATGTAGGCTTACTGTTCTTGTATTTTTGTCTGATAATACATTGCTTGATAATGGTTTAAAAATATAGCGTAATTATTATCATAAATTCAATAGTTAACAAGTAAAACATGACATATAAATGAAAATCGTCAATTGACGGGTTTCGCCGTTCTAGGTATAAAAAATCTTCCGCCGTTCTAGTGTTAAACAAACCAGTCAATTGGCTAGTCATATCATATTCGTTTATTTTTCAATATTTTATAGTTTACGTAATACGTTTACTCTTTGCAAGAATATCCAAAATATGATTTAGCAGCATACCTTTGTAATGCAAGAAATTGCATTTGTTTACATTTACATCGAGAATTAGATGTCTTTAAAAACGTACTTCAAAAGTCATTTATCATTGTAGAATAAAACAAGGAAATGCTTTTATAAAATGAAACGAACATTATAACAACATTAAACACAGAATATATTGACTAAATTATAATCATGCAAATTGAATTTCAATAGAAGCATTATCCTAAATAAATAACTCCCATTCCTTATAAATGTTTAAATGTATAACGAAATCATAAATTGTATGAAAATGTAAGAGTCATTTAAAAAGCTCATTTTTAAATTAATAAATGGGGTAACAATTTTTAACACAATATGTGGTTTAAATTTGAATTGGTAAAATATAGTTTATTACTTTTTTGTATAATCTGTTTTTAAAATGATAAGAATGTATTTTATTATAAAATGACTATTTTATTAATATCATATAATTTATTATATTCAAATAAATACAACGTCAATTTTTATCAAAATAAATTTCATGTTCAAACAATCAATATAGGTTATAATTCACAATTTAAGCCCATTTATTAGTTAGGGATATAAGAGTAAATTCTTTATTTCGATTTTTTTTTCAAATTTGGAATTTTGTTTTTTAGAAGTTATAATAATATATTATCGTAAAAGATCATTGGTCTGGAGTATTGTATATCACACTTTAAGGTTCAAAATTTATGTCCATACATATATTTTTGCGCTTATGTCAATTGAGATTTTTTGAAATATGTTTTCTTGATTGAAAATAGTGTTTTTAGTTCAACCCCTAGGATAAAATTAAAATATTTACTTGTGTGATTTTTCATACCATATCTTGGGTTTTTTTTGTATTATGTTGTACAAATCATAAAAATGAAATGTTAACAAAAAAATAAAACTCTTGTTCATATATATTCATACAAAATCGTGGCTTACATGTTCAATTGCATTCAAAATATTGATACAATTGCTTACTTTGGAACATAAAACAGTCTAATCTAAATATATAGGAGCAGCTTGCTTGCCAGCATAGAAGTCAATTTTGGGTTTGAAATTCCTTTATAATAATAAAAGAGCTTCTTTTAGGAGTTGCTCTAACATAAGCTTGAAGCACATTCATCATTGAGGGTACCAGGTGAATTAATTACATAAAATAATGGATTGTGCAATGATAACCATATCCTATTTGATGATAAATTACTACATATAAAGTGGCATGTTCTTTGAGTGATATTCAAGAAGAAAAAACCCATAAGTATTGCTATCAGGTATTGGAAATAGTCAGAGGAACCTTTATAGGACAAAATAGTAATTTGCAATTAAGGTATGTTTACCTAGTAATATTTTCTATTTATGCCGTCATTTAACTCATGATAATCTTGATTATTTCTACTTATTACCATTCATATCAATTGATAGTCTAATGCATGGGTTCCCAAACTTTTCAATCCGCGACCCCCCCAAAACGATTCCTGAGACCGGTGACCCCCACTATCTTCTGAGGTGGCGGAAACCTAACAAAACTTGTACATAGGTCACAAGCATTATGGCGTCTCGTGACCCTCGGGGGGTCGCGATCCCCACTTTGGGAACCCCTGGTCTATTGCACAATACTATATAAACATAATATTGATTAATTCAAATTTTATTAATGACAAAAAATTCCATATTATGTGAATGACAACTTAAGAGAATGAATAAATATATTTAATTTAAAAGGAAATTGTCATGATTTTGATATTTTTGAGATATGTAGATTATAAATATTTTTTCTTTCTCATCGTATCTTTTTTTAGATATCAAATAGTTAAATAAGCATTTTTATTTCTTTTCCCTGAATATATACAAGAACGAAAACATATACATATTATAAATATTTTTAATTTTTTTTATGAAGATGTTGTTGTTATGAGAAATATAAATTTAAGTAATGGTGACATTTCGTTATACTTTTTTCGGAATTGCAAAAGAATTTGACACTTAGACGCACTTCATCACTAATCACTATTTTAAATGTTTTTAATAATGGAAGATTATTAATTATTTTTTTTCCTAAATTGCAGTTATATTATTATGTTTTATGTATAGTATGTTTCTGTGGTAGATTTTTTTCAAAATAAATTAAAATGTATCTTTACCTTCCATATTTTCGAAAAAAATATGTAGGACTTATAAAGATATCATTGATATAAAGTTTATAATCTTTTTTATTTAGATGCAAAACAAATTAAATTTACGAAACCTTGGTTCAAATGCAATCAAACTGTTTAACAAAACTCTTAAATAGCAATTAATGTCACTTGTTTTATTTTTAAATACACAACAATACCAAATTATTGATGCTTTTATCCTTTATTGAGATGTCCAAATAAAGCATTATATTTATCTTTAAAATCAAAACTTCTTGTAGAGATTATGAAGGATTATAGGATTATATAAAAGCTTTTTGAAAATAAAGGCTACTATACATAGCGTCATCTTGAATATTATAAAACATGTTAAGAAAACTAAGTTGTTGTTTTTTTATGGAAAAATGCTGGAAAAAATGCTTTACATAATTCTCCATAAGTTTCAGTTTGTTTTTGATATCAAAGATTTGCGTCAACACTATACCAATGTACATGATGAATTCTAAAAAGTCTTATATGTTGTGGACTAAAAACATGTTTTTGTTTATCAAAAGAGAAAATCAATATCATAACCTTTTCGATGGCTTTAACTCTTGAAACGATATTTGTTTCATGAAGAAAAAGTTACGACATGATAAGGACATACTACCTAAAAATCAAAAGTATTTAATGATTGTTGGAAACAAGGGCAAATATTATATTTACGTTTACAAAAACAAACATTTATTTTAGAAAGTTTTGATATTTTTAAAGGAACATTATAGAATTACACTGAGGCAGTCATATATATATATATATATATATATATATATATATATATATATATATATATATATATATATATATATATATATATATATATATATATATATATACGAGGGTTGGTCAATAAGTCCGTGACTTTTTGTATTTCCGTCCATATAATTTGGTTGTCAATACTGCTCCTGTCAACAAGCATCTATCAGCTGACATCTGTTAAAGTTTGAACACGCTGGGTCTTTTAGTTTGTGTTTGACAGTCTTTACAAACAACTTCGTGAATTGTGTAGAAAATGGAGAAAAGTGAATTTCGTGTGCTCATCAAGCATTATTTTTTGCGAGAAAAAACCATCGCTGAAACAAAGGCTAAGCTCGATAAATACTATGGAGACTCTGCATCATCGATATCAATGGTAAAAAAGTGGTTTACAGATTTTCGTTGTGGTCGTACAAGCACCATTGATGCCGAACGCTCTAGACGCCCAGTTGAAGTCGCTACACCAGAAACAATTCAAAAAATTCATGATATGGTGTTGGCCGATCGGAGATTGAAAGTGCGGGAGATTGTGGAAGCCATAGGCATATCACATGGGTCAGTGGTTTCGATTTTGAAAGATCACTTGGCTAAGAAAAAGCTATCCGCAAGATGGGTGCCGCGTTTGTTCGTAATCGACCATAAACGCAATCGGGTGACAACTTCGATGGAATGTTTGGCTTTGTTCAACCGCAATAAGGACGAGTTTTTTCGCCGATTTGTAACAGCGGACGAAACATGGATACACTACAACACACCAGAGACCAAGCAGCAATCAAAACAATGGGTTTTGAAGGGTGAATCGGCGCCGAAGAAGGCCAAAGTGGGTTTATCAGCCAACAAAGTCATGGCTACTGTATTCTGGGATGCACGTGGTGTAATCCACATAGATTACCTTCAGAAGGGGAAAAAATGAATGGCAAATATTATACCAGCTAATTGGATCGATTTAATGAGGATTTAAGAAAAAACGATTTCATTTGGCCAAGAAAAAAGTTATTTTTCATCAAGACAATACAAAGAGTCCATACATGTGTTGTTTCCATGGCGAAATTTTACGAAATACGCTATGAATTGCTCCCTCATCCGCCGCATTCTCCAGATTTAGCCCCAAGTGACTATTTCTTTTTTCCGACCTTAAAAAATAGCTTGACGGAAAGAGATTTTATTCCAACAATGAAATCATCTCACAAACAAATACATATTTTGAGGACCTCGAGAAATCTTATTTTTGGAAGGGATAAAAAAAATTGGAGAAACGCTGGACGAAGTGTATAGAGCTCAAAGAAGACTATTTGTATATATGTACATTAGGGGGTATTATAGAAACCTAATATTCAGATATCAAAATTTATCCCCCCGCAAAAGTTGCGTCATAAGAAATTAAATGATCGTAGAAAAATGGATTTTGGTTTGACCCCCCCGAAATGCGTTCAATGGTTTCGTTATGAAGCAAAACTTTTTCATCATTACTTATTTTGAAAAAAAATTGGTTTCACAAACTTTAGCTATGATCACTTTATGACTTTACTATTCTTTGCAAATTTTCGTCTAAATAATATTTAGTGCCAATAAATGAACATAAGTGCTGACGCACCAACCATTTTTTAAATAACGGCTCCTACTAGGGTTCTTTTATAGTTCAAGAAGGAAAAAAGAAAAGAGGGTATGTTTTTAAGTTATTTTTTTAAATACGTTTGCTTTTCACATCTTAATTTTCATACTGTAACACCCTCACATGGTATATAATCTGACATTGGTGTTGCATCCATAACCCACAACAGTGACCAAAGTGTCAACTCTTTAGTGTTATTCGACTACTGAAAATACGTGTTCAATTCATGGTGGAGTTCAATAAATATTTTTTAATAGATTAGAATTAAGTTTGAAAATAACAAGTATAATATATATATATATAATATGATATACATATATATATATATTAATGAGTATTCTAAAAACCTAATATTAAGACATCAAAACGTCACCCCCTGTAAAAACTGATTACCCAAAATTATCCCAGGATGATGAATTTAAGTGGACTGTAAAATGAAATATCTTTCGAGAGAGAAAGGATATTAAAAATACCAAGCTTATAATACTCTTATTAGATCTCCCAAAAGTGAAATAAATACGTACTGAAACAGGGGCGCGGGAAGTGGGGGTGCGGGGGGTGCGGCAGCACCCCCTGGTAGTGGAGCTTCGAAACTGATATTTTTAAAGAGACGATAAAGTTATTTGTAAAGTAAGAAAAGGGGAAAAAATAAAAATAAATTCATATATTTTTGTAGTTATATGGAGAGGAACTTAATCAGGACTTACTAGATAATATATATTTTTCCCTCTCCTTTTTATGAAAAATATTAACATCATTCTCTATCATATAACTACTTTCTATACGACGTCTCCATCATCATCTAAACAAGCTTAAAAAACTTCATTGTTTGATGCAAGATTCAATCCTTGCCTCAACATATTATCCATAGATATGTTACCATGTATAAATGCTGTGGCCGTAGGCCACCTACCCGCCCGAAGGTCCTAGTAATAAATAAATATTTAAACTCAAGAATAAATGTTGTACGAATGTATTAAAAAATTAAATTAATACAATTAGTTGTGTGGCCAATCAGATTTTCTTTTGTCCTGACGTGATTGAGATTCCTCGAAACAAAACCCGCGAGCCCGCTGTGTTAAAATAAGCAAAGAGTCGAAAAACATGTCGCAGAAGAGGATGTCGTCTTTTTTTCAAAGCCTCCCCAAAAACAAACTTTTGAAGAATAGTAATCCACAGCCCAACGCATTGGACCAAGAATATTATCAAGCACTGGAGCGTCAGGACAAGGTTGCTGCTGCTGCTGATGTGATCCCTGTTAGCACTTCTGCTAGCCCTTCGCAAGATACTGAGGAGAGTGTCGTGGAAACAGGGACATCACCTCTGCCATCAGAGCCGTTTCAGCCGCAAGCTTTGGATTTTCCAGCAAAACAATTCGGGACTGAAACTTTTACCAGATCCTTCAAATCAGCATGGTTTGGAAAATGGAAGTGGCTGCATTACCTAAAGGATGTGGACAAAGCTTTGTGTTACATCTGCGTGTCTGCGGTCGATAAAAGTCTTATACAGGAGGAGAAG
Organism: Caligus rogercresseyi; assembly: GCA_013387185.1. Lineage (NCBI taxonomy): Eukaryota > Metazoa > Arthropoda > Copepoda > Siphonostomatoida > Caligidae > Caligus > Caligus rogercresseyi. The sequence goes on from CP045894.1 coordinate 13,162,156, forward strand.
AAGAGAGCAGACGTTCATTAGAGGGGGCTTTTCGAATTGGCGTAAAGCCACCAACAAATTCAGGGAGCATGAGAGATCGACATTTCATCTGGGCGCCGTGAATAAAGTTGCTGCACTTAATAACACCCCAATCAGCGCTTTACTCTCCGACGTGGTGGCAAAAGATCAGAAAACTGCCAGGGTCGTTCTGAACGAGGCGTTCAAGTCGGTGCGCTATTTGCTCCGACAGGGCTTACCACTCCGTGGCCACGACTATTGGGACGGCAATTTTTGGCTAATGATGCTGGATCGCACCGAGTCTCTTCCTGAAGCTCGCCAATGGATGCTGCGGAGAGATAATTGGCTCTCGGATACGATCCAAAACGAAATGATTGAGCAGCTTGCACATGCTGTGCAGCGAAAGTTGGTACAGGAGGCAAATTGTTCAAGTTACTTCGGGTTGACAGCTGATGGCACCACAGACATCAGCTCATCGGAACAGTTTTCCTGCCATCTACATTACGTGAATTCTCAAATGGGCAAACAAAGTGTTTTTTTGGGGTTCTACAGTGCACCAGATTCCACGGCAGACAGTCTGTTCAGGTGCATTGTTGACATATTTTTGCGACTGAACCTGCCTATTGAAAAGCTGCAGGGCTACTGCTTTGACGGGGCAAGCAACATGGCCGGAAGAATAAGTGGAGTGCGGACGCGTCTGGCAGAACTTTGCCCTGGCTCATTGTTTGTCCATTGCTGTAACCACTCGTTAGACCTGGCATTGCAAGAGGTGGCGCGGGATGTTTCTCTGATAGCGGAAATTTTCAACTTTGTACAAAGCGTCTCCACTGTCATCCGGGAGTCTGCGAAACGAATGAGTCTCTACCAGAGCCTGTTCTCAGAGGGGGAACCTGTCACCAACCTAGCAGCGCTGTGTCCCACAAGGTGGTGTGTGAGGACCAGGGCTATAAGCAGACTGCTACAGGGTTACGGGCCGCTCCTCCAGACCCTACGCACTCTACAGGAGGACAGAACTGTTCGTGGCGAGACTCGCCAAAAAATATTTGGACTCCTGAAGCAAGCGCAGAAAGCCAGAACAGCATACGGTCTGCTTTGCTGTGAAGCGATGTTTGGGCCATGCGAGACAGTGGCAAAGAGTCTGCAGGGTGACAACGCGAGTGTGTCTGGCGCACTTGAGTGCATCCTCGTTCTCAAGGAGCGCATGAGTAAGAATCTGATTCCTTCATTGTATAAGCCTACAATTATATTTGTGTTTTCATGACCAAACAAAATATAGGCCAATAAATAGGCCTACTAAGATATGGTATTTATAAATAATTATGGCCTGAGTTTGACATCCCTGGCCTAAGCTATATATAAATACTGTATATATGACACATTCTTTGTTATTATACTTGTAGGTGCACTGAGGGGAGATAGAGCTGTGGACACAATATTTGTGAAGACCAAAGCATTCGCAGCTGCTCACACCCTAGAGTGGCCTAACGAATCCAGGGTCTGCAGAACACCGTCCCGTTTTCGAGATACCGCCGCGGTGGAGGATGTAGCAGATTGTGCAGCAGAGGCGAAATGGAGACTGGAGTTTTTCGAGGCGGTGGACCTGATGAATTCCGAGCTTGAATTCATCAAGCTCGAATTGAGGAATTCAATTCGAGGTTGAATTGAAGCTGCTACAAAAATGATTGTGTTGTGTGTACCAAATCTTTGGTAGATTCTGAAAGAGTGAGTCAGATGGGATTTGCCATGCCCTAAAATTGATTAGAGTGCAGGAAGTTGCATCTATAAAAAACATTTCTGGGGGAGGGCCCCCAGATCCCCGTTCAAAAGTTCGTCCCCCACCAACAGCACCCCCTGCCAAAAATGTCTTCCCGCGCCTCTGTACTGAAATGTAGATTGACAAAGTAGTGTATTTAGATCAGAGTAGAGAAATGAGATTCCATTGATATTCAAATGAGACTCAAATTTGACTGTAATGAAAACTGATTGAACATGAAGGGAAACCTCCGTTTTATACACAAATAAGATTAATGTTGGTAATCCTTAGGATTTGTAAAAATGCGCGCTCCCGAATTGCCTCCAAAAACACACCAGAATCCTATAGCAATAATAATGAATAAAAAACCCTCCCTGCGTCGGAGGGAAAAACAATAATACATAATAATAATAAAGAAGAAAAAACCTTCCCTGCGTAGGGAGGGAAAAACAATAATGAATAATAATAATAAAGAAGAAAAAACCCTCCCTGCGTAAGCAGGGAAAAAACAATAATTAATGTCTTCTTGTTGCTGTAAATTCAGTAAAACTATTTTTTTCCAAATAAGTAATAACAAAAACGTTTTGCTACATAACGAAACCTTTGAGTACAATTTTTTTGGGGGGGTAGGGGGGCTAAGGGGGGGAGTCAAACCAAAATCCATTTTTCTAGGATCTATTAGTTTCTTATGACGCAACTTTCGCAGGGGGTGACATTTTGATATCTTAATATTAGGTTTCTATAATAACCCCTGATATATATATATATACTAGCAATGTGCCCAGCGTTGCTCGGGCAAGGTCGGCACATGCAATTAGCCGATTTCAAGAGTTTGTAGGCGGTTTCAAAGCAGCTCATGTCCTTCCCCAGATGATCTGGTTTGCTGACAATAGGAAGAGAGAGAAGAAACCTGTTTGTTTAACTTTGAGCGCTCTCTGTGAAACTCTGCCTTGCTCGGGTTAATGTCTACCTGGATTCATTTATTCTTTCTCCCTTTTTATTTTCGACAATTCATCAATTTTGAAGATACATACCAACATGCAGCGAGAAAAGTTCTTAGAAAAAAAAGTTCTTCAAAACATATTTTATGAAAAAAATCGCTTTATTAGTCAAATTAGTCAAAAAATGAAAAAGGCCATTTCTAGCCCAGTGTGGCCTTAAAGGCCTTTTATTTTTTTCTCATGTCCTTCCCCAGATGATAAGCGACGTGCATGCAAATTTTGAGCTGAATTGGCCCAGGCATGTGGCCGCCTACTTGTAACAGACAGACAAACAGACAGACAACTTCTACTTTATTTATATAGATATATATATAAGCCTCAATCTAGTGTTTGAGCGGATTTTTTTCGATCCACTAGTCAAAATCAAGACAATTTTGTTCAAAATATACAAAGATAATGCAACAAGAATTTCAACGAACAAGAAGTTTTAGTAAATGCAAATCCTTTTCTGTGGTGGTGGGAATGAAAATTTCAAATGACAACTCTTTCATGCTGGCCTTTTGAATATTTTATTATAAAAGGAACATTTGTTAAGTTCAAAAGACTTTTTTGTATGGTGAGGCAAATTCTAAATAATCGTGGAAATAGGCTTCATACTGAACAATTGGTCAAATTAAAAGCCAATTTACGTAAGTCATTTTGGATTTGCTTAAAAAAATATATAACTCATTTTATTTTAAAAAGTTGAACATTAGTATAAATTATTATTATTTTTTAAATATAAAATATCGTATTTAACAATATACCTTAATTCTACCTTATTACACCTTTGATCTTATTATCGTGGTAAGTTAATTTTGTAGCATCTTGAAATGTCAAGGATCAAAATATTTGTTGGTTAACACGAACGGTCAATTGAATATCAAAATGTCTTATGTGTTTGAAGAACTGAATATTAATTTAGACTTTGATATCAAGTTATTTTGAAAAAAAATCACTTCTAGCTCAAAAAGCTATAAATCCTAAACAAATGTCAATCATATTTAAACTGTGCCCAAGGAATAAATTTTAGAATTTTACAAAATGAAGCGATAAAAGTTATTTTTTTAAATAATGAGCAACAAATCCCGAACTGCATATAACTCTTATATATGTATAATCATTTCAAATCAATTGGGATGTTAAGGGATGTTCTATAAAATACTAGTATTCTTGGGTGTATCAAGTTTTTCACGAGCAACAAGTCTTCCTTTTCATATCTATTAAATAGATATGAGCGTTTAAAAGTAACGAGTTTTTTTGCAAGTTTTAATTTACCCGAGTCACAAGTAAGAACTAGTAAATACTCGAGTAATTTTTTTACTATTTGCCCAAGCTCGAGTAGTAAATTTAAGCTTGTGACCCATCACTAGTCCTAACTCTTATTACGAAGAGAGTCTCAATGTGGTATATCAACAAAGAATATTCAGGAGCGAATGATTGGCATAAAGTGCGCTTATCTTCGAACAGAGTTACATTCTATGTAATTAATGCTTATGGGCCTAATGTAAAATCGGCTCCCTTCTTCCAAGCTATTTTAAACTCTCAGCATGACAACAATGTGCTAATTCTTATGGTTGGAGATATGAATGTTGATTTAGATCAGCCAATTCATGTTTATCCGAATAGCGCAATGTTGAAAAAAGTCATTTTGAATTTTGATTTAATTAATGTCCTAGAGAAATTTAATCCGGGATCTGTTTCGTGGTCCAAAGGAAATAAAAAGTCCAGGTTGGACTTAACTTTGGCCTCTCCCTCCTTAATTCAAAAAATTAGAAAAGCAGGCTATCGTTCCAAACCTTCATCTGACCACAAAATTATGGAAATAGAGCTTTGGTGTAGCGCAAAAAAGCAACATCATTGCTCCATACTGGCTTCTGGATGATGAGTACATTGCAAGCTTAAAAATATTTCTTGAAATTAGGTATAAAGATTGTCTTTCTGCCTTTCAGGCTATAAGCTAATGAATAAAATAATTATATCCACTTCCTCTACTTTTAAAAGGAAGAAAAAAGTAAAATATAAGAAAGAGAATCGGCAATTAGAAACGATACTGGGAAAGGAATCCTTACTTGTTCGAACATGTATGGCTAACTCTATTAACTCTTTTCGATTAGCTGAGGCGGCGGAAGCTGAAATGGAATTTAAAGTTAACCGTGAAAAATTATGGAACAAACGAATTAGGAATCTTTCGAGAGAGGTAAATATATTGGTTCGTTCTGTCTCCAAGATTATTGATGGTAAGAAGATCCTTACTATTGATCAAAATATTTTAGATTTTTTCTATCGCCGCTTTCAGACTTTAGTTGAAGAAAGAGTTGGACATTTTCCCCGCCCAATAAATGTTTTATCAGTAATCAGGATTCAGTGTACTCTTTTCAAAGCGTTTCAAATTATATCGCAAAACATCAACCCTTTACACGCCAACGTTCCCATTTTGGGAACATACTTCTCAAGTGTTCTGCATCGCGTCAAATTCAATAAAAAACAAAATTGACAAAATATTTTATTTGTAAATAAACGAAAAACTAATTTTAATACTAGTTTGAGGGCTTTGAAAAAACCGAGTTTATCAAGTTTTGGACTTATCTTTTGATAATAAGAAAAATAGGGTTAAAAACTGGTATTATTACTATTTTATAACTATTTTGATAAGCAAATATACTAAAGATTTACATTGAACAATTTTTTAAACTAATATTAATATTTTAGTAGACTAAAATCGACTTTTAAAATGATGTTCTCAAAAGGGGAACGTTGGTGCCTATTGGTACTCATTTTCATGCTTTACGTGTTGGCGCAAAATTCTTTGTTTCCTTTCAGTTTACGTACGTTAGTACATTTAAGTATATATAACTAAATGACAAATGTGTGTTATAATTATTTTTATAATGGATGACTGAGTTGAATAGTAAGTTATTAATATTTAAAAATTACTTCGATTAATTTTATGATTCCAAGGATTTAGAGAATCTATTAAAATATCACCCATGACTTCCTCTGTTGTGCCATAGAGGAGATCGAAAACATCAAAAGTAAGGAAATCGAGATTGTGGTTCTAGGTTTTCCAACGAATAGTGAGCGGGATATACCTAGTGACGAAGAAAATGACGACGAATATCAGCATTAAGACTCCATTCTTGTTGAAGTAACTGAAGACATGGACAATTATATGGCAACTCTCAATTAGACAAATATAAAGTTTTGAAATCTTACCCTTGACATGGTAAAAGAAAATTGTTTCCAGTGTGGTAGATTTTACGAAAGGCTTAGCGTGGATAATCCATGATCCCATATCGTGGATTACTAGGTGTAAAAAGTATATGAGGATCAAGTCAGTAAGATTGGCTATAAAATTTGGATGATTTGTAGCTCCGATGGATATCCATAGAATTTCGATATAATCCGGAAAACACAAAACCAGGAAGACAATTAGAGTGTATATTTCTGAAATGGGTGGGGTAAATATTTGCGACTAGTTATACATGCTCAAAAACGGTGGTGGAATCTTTTTATTCATCCACTCAATTTGTCGGTTGTGAGAGTATTTAAGTGTTATTCGTTGGCCAACCAAAACGATAAACTGAGCCATCGACAATTTAGGAGGGATATTGACTCTGATACAACGTCAAAGTAATCGAGTGCCTCTTGGAAGACGTACTTCTAAGTCCACCAGAGTTATAAGACTTGACATAATATTTTTTTTGTAATCATGTACTCAAGAAAGGTGTGTCTTTTTATGAAAAATACTATAATTCAATGTACAAAGTGTATTAAAAGATTGCACAAGGCATGTAGTCCTATTTATTACAACAATTAAAAGTTCCATTGTCGATGAAAAATGATGAAAAAAACATATATAAAGGAAATAAAGAACAATATTAAAATGTTCAAAATTGTAGTACTAGAAGCGCTAACGTTCCCAAAATGGGAACATACCAAAAACATGACTTAAAATTTAGTCAGCTAAATTTCGTTTGGGGTACATTCAAATAAGGTTAAAGGATGATTTTATTTCAAATTTGAAGAAAATCGGATAGCAATTCACGGAGCCGCGTTTAAACGGTTAAGCTCAATAAAGTGTGTGGCCTGGACGGTATCGTTGGGAAGATCTACACAAAATTTCCTGACCAGACTACCCCTTCTTTTTGAAGGTTGGTAAAGAAATGGAGAAAAAGGAAGGATGCCCGGTTCATTATCCACGGGAAGAATTGTGCTGATCCCAAAAAGGGGGATGGATCTAATTTTTGCCATAGGAGGCTCATAACGATTTTAAATGAATCCTAGAAGATACTATTGGGTGTCCTAGCTCAACAAATGGGAGCTTTTTGAATTATAAAATAGGCCTATATCAAAAAAAAATTTTAACCGAAGAATTCACGATATATCTTACAATATTCAAGCCTCAATAGACTCGGTCAGAAAGAATGGGAAATATGGCGCTATTTTAGCTATTGATTTCTCAAAAGCGTTTGATTCCATTTCACACATTCAAATGCCGAGAATTTTTCTTAATCCTGTACGTGCATTATTTTTAATAGATCATCTACTATTTCTTTAAATGGACCAGAAAGCAAGAGCATTAAGTTGGGGAAACGCTGTAGGCAAGGACGTCCTTCGGCCCCTCTCCTTATTATAGCCTCAATCGAGGAGTTTGCTCAGAGGATAATTCGAAAGTTTGGCGGATTTGGCGTAGACTTTGAGGGGTCTCATCATATAATCGATCCCCACGCAGATGATGTCACCATAATGCTCCAAGCTAACTCGGAAGCTGGCCTATTAAAAGGACATACATTATTTTAGCCTATTTTAATAATTTGAAATTAGCTCAGGTCTATCAGTCAATAAAGACCTCAATTTTACCAATCGGTTCTTGGAACCCAGTCTTTTGTAATCAAACCCGTACTTGTAAATTGAAACCTACAATGGAGGTTCTGGATATTGTATGGTGTAGGACCGGCGTGTATGAAAAGAATTGGTCAAGTACCAGCTATATCATAATGCAAAAAATCTTGTCATGGAGAAATTTCTGTCTTCAGAAAATGATTGACCTCTACAACACAAAAGTAGTTCCGTTTGTTTTCTACAAAACTTTTTCGTCTCCTTTGATAGCGGAAAAAGCCATCTTAGATGAGTACAATTGGCTGGCTGCCTTATTTCAAAGGATGTATTTGCCAACTATTGAAAAAAAGAGAGGTCTTCTTGGAGGAGGTGTAGTTCAACTCGCTACGACCATTCCCAAGATTTATTTAAAAATCTTCCTTAATTTAGCAAAACATCCGTCTTGTGAATGAAAGCGTAGCGTTTCGTTAAATAAGATTTATCAGAGGCTTATGTTTGGCTCGGAGCAAACAAACAAATTAAAATTAAACCTATTGCCTTTCAGCTACTTGGGTTTTGCCCAAAGAATCATTTGGAAAAACACACTAATGTTCGAAAAGGACTCCATTGTTGATATCGTAAGATATAATTCTTTAAAAAAGCATTTCTTCAAGAGCTTAGGAACTCCTGAGGATCTTGAGAAACTCGCAATCAATAAGGGTTCATTAACTATCCACAACTTATATCACCATGACTCTCTTAATCATGGAGATTCGGTTTCCCTTGTTACGGGCGGCAAATTATCAAAATGTGCTAAAGCCCTGGTTTTTTAAATTAACTCCCCCTGTGGAGATGGGATTGTCGGAGTGCAATCTCATCTTTGACGCATTCTTAAAACTCCTGGATCTTCCGAGTGAGTGGAGTAATCGTATCCAGCATTATATTAGCTGTATAACGGACGGAAGAAAATTTACTTCACAGTTACTGATTTCGGCAAATCTCCTCAAGATTTCCCGCCCTTGCAAAGACTGTGGGGTTATTTTTAACTCTATAATTAACGCCTTTGTAGAGTGTCGATCTGTAGACATATTGGTGAGATTCATAAGACTAAATGTAAGGGGCATGGATGCACCTAACGCTGGAAAGTACTGCAAAGCCTCTATTTTATTTGGCCTTTCAAGTCAAAAGGCTTCCGCCAGAACAAAAGCGATTAACAACGCTCTACTTAGGGCCAAAGCCTTAGTGTCAAAGAGCCTAACAATGGGTCGTCCCCTGAAGCCGCTGGACATTCGGACAATATGTATATCCACCTCCGCTCGAAATGTTGCATTAGACCTCCGGATCCCTTCAGTCACGGACAACTCATGGACTCTAGCTGGCGATTTGGTGAAATATGTCCCCTCCTTTCCATCGTCTTAAGAGATACCTTAAAGTTAGTTTTAACGAAATTTAAAAATTTAAATGATACTTTACACTTCGATTTATGTTTAATAGTTTAATTATTACTTTTAGAGAAATTAATTAGTATGTTCATGTGAGTTGCTAGAATTATGAGCTATAATGTCTATATGTTGTAGTTTTACTTATTATAATCCGTTTTATATATTGTTTTGTATACAAATTTTATTATGAACTGTTGAATAATATATATATATATATTAAAAAAAATCGCTATATTTTAAGAGATATAAGCAAATACATTTTTGCACGTACTCTCCCCAAAAAATTGATCTTCTGATATGAGAATATACAATTACCATTTGGTAACTGCTGTTAGTGTTACCTGGATAGAAAGAGAAGGGAGAGAGTATTTTGCCTCACTTCTCTCCCTTCTTTTTTTCTTTCTATCCAGGTAACACTAACAGCAGTTACCAGATGGTAATTGTATATTCTCATATCAAAGATCATTTTTTGGGGAGAGTATAAAATATAGCGATTTTTAGAACACCAAACATATCAAATGAATGCTTGGTTAACCAGCTTTAATATTTGGGTATACTAAATCATGTCAATTTAATAAGTAGAGAGTTATATGTACATTAAAAAAGTCTATCTCGCGTACAAAATGACGCATATAATGGATTATAAATGCGTCAGAGACAAAGTAAAATTTTGAGAGGATACCTTGACGCAAATCTAAGAAACACATTATTATTTATTTTTTCATAATCGATTTCTTATAGGTCAATACAGGCTCTGAATCATATGATGTAAACTCAGATTGTACTGAATTCTGAATTGATAGAATGCAACCAAGGTCATTTTTGGATTAATCATCTAAAGTTTTACTAAACTTAAAAGTACTATTTTACTCTGAAGCGAACAAGTCATCTTATACAGGCGAGTGAAGTTAATTGATACAAAAAAGCTATGAAATAAGCTAACAATACACACTCCATTTTTTTCTTTGTTTTTACTGAAAACTTTGTTTTATTAAAAAACATCAAACATACGTCTGGTAGTAAATTAGATTTCCTTTAAATTAATAATTATTATTGAAGTCTGTAACGTCCACCATTTTGAAGAAATTTGCGAAAAACTATATTTTTACTAAATTTTTAAAACTTTGACCTCGTTGCGCGACCTCGTAATGTTGACCGATTTTGTTCAAACTTTGTATGTCGTCTTCTTTTATCACCAAGAAACAGAAAATCCACAATGTTGCTAACATTTCAAACATTTGAAAAATAAGAACAACCCTATATATATATATATATATATATATATATATATATATATATATATATATATATATATATATATATATATATATATACCTATATATAATTGATTTTTATGTCGACAATCAAGTTGCACCTAAATCTTTAAGTTATATTGTTTTATGTTCTATAGTAAACAATTGTATAAATGTTTTTAATGCAAATGAACATGTAAGCCACGATTTTGTAACAAAATAAATATGAACGATAGTTTGATATTTTTTATTTTCTTAACAGTTCATTTTAATGATTTGTACAACAGAATACATAAAACTTAAGATAATGTATGAAAACTCACATAATCAGATATTCTCATTTACAATTTTATCGTAGGGATTGAACTAAAAGCTCTATTTTCAATCACTAAAACGCAATTCAAAAAATCTCAATTGACATACGTGCTAAAATATATGAATGAACATAAATTTTGAGCCTTAAAATGGCATGATATGTAATTGATAAAATTCTTAATTATTATAGATAATATCTTTCGGTGGATGGAGGCACGAGAATGGAAGTAAATTTTTTATAATTCCTTATCAGAAATCAATCGTAACAAGAGTTTGATAACTCTGAATAATAAACAAATGTAAGCGATTATATAATAATTCCTAATAAATAACAAATCTGAAGTAAGAAATTGCTTGCTCTCACAATGTTTATTGCATAAAGCTATAGTAGCTATTTTTGCAAATAGTCAAAATTCTTATAACAATGCCATTTATACTTTTTCCCTCAACAAGCCCAGAGCAACCATAATTCAACTATCTTATTTATGGAGCATTGCAATTTGAATCAATCGACAATGTTATATCCGAATTATAATATTGTTATCTAGTTAAATATAATGTATCTAATGTGATATACAAAACTCCGGACCAATGATCTTTTACGATAATATATTATTATGACTTCAAAAAAGCAAATTCCAAATTTGAACTAAAATTGAAATAAAATACTTACTCTTTTATCCCTAACTAATAAATGGGCTTAAAATGTAAATTATAACCTATTTGATTGTTTCAACATCAAATTTAATTTCAATAAAAATTAACATTGTATTTTTTTGAATATAATAAGTTATATAATATTAATAAAATAGTCATTTTATCATAAATATACACTCTCATCATTTTAGAAACAGATCATGCAAAAAAGTAATAAACTATAATTTACCAATTCAAATTAAAACCATATATTGCCAATTTGAAGGCTGAAATTGTTTATTTTAGAGCCATTTTAATGGCAAATACTTGAAACAAAATATGTTAAAGATACTGGAAGTTACAGTTTTTATTCAATGTGTCCTACATTATACCTTATGATGGCTTTAATACGTAGACGAACGGAGGTACAGCTGGTCTTGATGAAGTCCTCCGACATGTTGTCCCACTCCTTGGTGATGGTGGCCTTCAGAGCTCGACACTGGGGTGTAAGTTTTTGTGGTCTTGTCCTCCAGGAAGCCCCAGACAGCAAAGTCCAGAGGGTTCACATCCGGTGATGAGGAGTGCCAGAAGTCTACTGGCCAGGACTCCTGAACCTTCTTGGACGGATGAGCGGGGCTCCGCCTTGGGTGAACACATAATTGTTCATTGGGAATGTGCTCTTTAGCCAAGGCCAGACCTTGCACCTAAGGACCTTGTAGTAGACATCAGAGTTGACCTTCTCATTGGGCCTGAAGAAGTGTGGGGGCATCTTGTTGCCGTCAGAGGTCACAATGCGCCCAGGACCATGACTTGGGCTGTTATACCTCTCCACTTGAACTCTTGTTTCTGCCAAGAATTGATAATTCCTTCTGTTCAGCACTGCGTCCACTGTGAAGATCTTCTTGTCGGAGATACTATTATCAAATAAATAACCTTGAATATTTTCCAATCTCAAAATTAGACAGTGCGGATCCTCTAATCTTAAGTCTTTTTATGGTGTTCCTTGAATACAAAGCTTTAAAAAAATATTATATTAATAATTTTTTGTAATAGTGATGGAGGACGATTATGTTTTGTTAAACAAAAGTTGTACAAAATATATCACAGATCTTTTTAGTCTTTTTAGGGTTTTTATTGAAGCTTTTTTTAAATTAATAAAATCATATATTTTGTAATAGGATTGGCGGAGACATATTTTTTGTTGAAATGTATGTTGCATGAACTATATCACACAAATTAACAGAATACGTATTTTTGACAATAGATGTGACACCTCTACAGGTATCTAGGATTATACGGATTTTGGTGTAAATAACATTTTAAAAAAATTGTCTTTTGATTCATTGCTGAGCAATCAATATTTTTAAAATGTCTGGCAAGGCTGATGATCAAAACGCTTGGAAGTCTTGTCTCCATGGGAACCATACATAAGGATTTTTATGGTATTTATCGCAAATCACTAGTAGGTCGACTCCTATTTCTGTTGTATGCCAGTAAGTAATAATAATAGTGATTTTGGATGAATGAATGTCATATGATTTGTTGTCTCAAATACTGTTGGAGATCCGTGATAAAAAAATGATGTTTAATATTGTTATAACTAACATGCAAAACTATAGAACAGTATTTAGCGATTATGTTTGGACGAGGGGCAATTTTTTAGCAAATAGCATCACGAACCACAGTATTTTTTTTTTTTTTTTGGGGGGGGGTCCAATACTATTTTTTTTGCTTACATTAACCCATTAGAGCCAACAGTTAAAAAATGATCCCACAACTTTAAAACTCCTCACACAAGTCTAATATAATGCAAAGACTTCGAATGTCTAAAATTATTTCATTGCGATTTTTTTTTTTTTTTTTTTAAATAATTTTTATTGCTACTCCGTATTTACAATCAATAAATAACAGAACGGGCACATGTAAAATGAAATTAAACTTATGGTGCCCTCGCAATAGTGACCAATCCGGTCATCTATGTCGATCCGTCCTGACCATTATTCAAAGATGGCGTGGTAGTGAGCCAATCTCCAATTCTTGTACCAACAATGAAATTATACTGATTGGAGATTGGTTGGTCTCCAGAATCCTCGTTCCTCTTGAGAAAAATTATTCTTTCCAACTCAAAACATGGGCAGTCACGAGCCAAATGGATTGGATCTTCATCCGCTTCACCACAAGCTCTGCACAGTGGACTTTGCGATGGATGCATTACATGCAAGTGCCTTCGGAGGAGACAATGGCCCGTCATAAATTGAACCAGGGCGTTTAGTTTTCTTTTAGAAAAATTTAGGAGCCGCTGCCATCTATTCATCTGAACATTGGGCATCATAGTTCGGCTCTGACGACAATACGTCAAACCAGACCAAAGTTTTTGCCATTCTTTTTCGTAGAAGGTAGATACCACCCTTTTATAATAAACTAAGGGGGCACCAACTGCACATGTTGGAGCTCTTTTGACTGCTCCCGATTTGGCTAGCATGTCAGCTACCTCATTTCCAGTAATATTGCTATGGCCTTTTACCCAGGAGAGAGAGAGAGGTACCTCCTTTGCAATAGACCTCAATGAGTATTTGGTGTCTCTGACAAGGGCACTATTTGTTTCGACTGACCGTAGAGCTTCAATGGCCGCTCGAGAGTCCGTCCAAATACAAAATCCACAAGGTTCCCAGTTCTTGGGGTTATTCCTAATCCAAGAAAGAGCTTCCTTGATGGCTAGGATTTCAGCCTGGAACACAGTGTTGTAGGGCGATAGGCTTATAGACTCTTCTTTAACTACAAATTCTCCCTTGGTGACGATGTAACCAGAACCAACTCCTTCTTTATTTTTCGACCCGTCAGTAAAAATATTGACTCGGTGAGCAAATCCAGTCTCAAGAACATCTGAGTCCCACACTTTCTTGCGGACGATATTGTCCTTGTCCATGACCGGAAACAGTCTTGATAGCACCTTGCTATAAGCAAAACCTGAAGGAATACTTTTGGTTTTAAGATGGTTCCATTCTGAAGTATTATCAAAAGTATCAGAGACTCGAAGGTGCGCCATGGTTCCTACTCTTTTTGCCTCAAGAAATAATGGAATTATTCCAAAGAAAACCTCCAATCCCCTTGTTGGTGTGGATCTCATGGGATGACAGAGATTAAGAAGGGCTAATCTTTGAACCTTGTCAAGGAGAGTTTGCTGGCCTACTGTAAGGTTATGAGCCCACACATGAGCTCCATACGTGATTGCCGGTCTAACCACACTAAAATATACCCAAAGAGCTTGTCTTGGACCCAGACCCCACGTTTGACCAATCATCCTCTTGGTAGCATGAAGTAGTCTCTTGGATTTTGAAACTTTTATTCTAATATGTTCCTGAAACCTCAGCTTAGAGTCTAATATGACTCCAAGATACTTAATTTTATTGGAGTACGGAATCACTTGATGGGCCATATGAAGGTCATGCCAGGATGAGATCGGATGCTTCGTCTTACGTGTAAAAACCGTTGCGACAGTTTTTGTAGGGTTGAATTTTAATCCATTTGACCCACCCCATTGTTCAACAACAGAAAGGGCTCGGTTCATGCTCTGAACCATGGTCTTTGGGTCAAGTCCAGATATAACCAGTAGAATATCATCAGCATATCCAACCACTTTGACCTCCGTATCCTTGAATTTGACCAATAAGTCATTTATGGTTATATTCCATATTACTGGGGAGAGAACTCCTCCCTGTGGACTGCCTCTTGTGGGACGCACTGTTTTGGTAGTTGACCTTATTGTACTACTAACAATTCTGCCTCTAAGAATATTATCATACCAGGAAAAAACTTCAGGGTCTACCCCCAAGTCTTGAAGCCCTTTTAAGGCTCCTGCAAATGATATGTTGTCAAAAGCTCCAGTACAGTCCAGACTTACCGCAAGAGCAAATTTTTTATCATATACAGCTTTTTCAAGGATATTTGACACCACAGAAAGAGCTGAGTCAGTAGATCGTCCTATAGTGAAGGCATGTTGCTGGAAAAGATACGAGGGTAATCTTTCCTGGAGATGCCACTGCAACAGCCTCTCTAGTGTTTTGAGGACAAAACTAGAAAGCGTAATGGGACGGAAAGATTTTGGATCCGTGTATGAATCCTTGCCTGGCTTAGAAACAAAGATTACTCTCATCCTTCGCCACAACAAAGGAATCTCATTGAGACGCAATGAGCGGACAAAAAGAATTCGTAAATACTCTAACATTTCGAGTGGAAGACACTTGAGTACACAAGGAGAGATGTCGTCGAGTCCTGCAACTTTGTAACTATTAAATGAATTAATGGAAGTCCCAAGCTTCTCCAAAGTGATGATACCTTCTAGGTCATCATGCTCTTTAAGTGGAGTAACCGACCATGCATCACGTACAATGTCTGAGTTTGGAGACATTTCTCCCCCAGGAAAGTGGTAAGACAGTAGGTTTTCTAGAGACGCTTCAGAAGTTTCAGCCAATTCTCCATCTTCATCAACAATTAAACCGATGGTAGCAGTTGAGCTTGGCTTCACAGTACGGACAATCTTAGATACATCCCCTAAATCATCTAATCGGCTACAGTATTCCCGCCAACTAAGTTTCTTCGATTTTTTGAGAAGATTTGTATAGTCCCTCGTTTCTTTTTAAGGGCATCCCTAAGGCGTTGCCCCCCTTTGCCACGTCGAACACGACGTAAAATGTTTTGAACGTGTTTTCTAAGAGATTCAAGACTCTCATTCCACCATGGGACTGGTCTAATTCTTCTTGCTGGCTTAAGGGGTGCGACCATATTTAGAGTCCTTTGGACAGCTTCTGTCCAGGCCTGAGATGAGGTTTCCAAACTACTGGTCAAAGGGTTAGGTAGCTTTGCTGACTCCTTTGCTAATTCAAAAGTAAATCTCTTCCAGTCAGCTTTAATGAGATTACGACATTGCTCAATAATTGGTGTATAGCTTCCTGTAGAAAATTGAAGGTAAGCATGATCACTATGTGAGTATTCATCATCCACTCGCCACTCAAAAACTTGCATTCGTTGATTGAATGTACTATTTGTGATTGTGATATCAATATGGCTTGAGCCTCTCCCTGAATTGAAAGTTGGAACGGTTCCAATGTTTTCAACAATTAAGGGAAACTGCATAAATAAATCCAAATCAAAACCTTATGATTGGAACAGCGATTACTGTTGCTGAGGTATTTGCAAATATAAGAAAAATAAAGCAATTGCTGAGGAATAATATCATCTTTTAGCATATAATAAAAGCTTTTTCTTATATTTGGCTCACTTTGCACCATAAATGTAATTTATGAAGAAACAAAATCATGTGAATAATTAAAATGGACTTATTCTAAATCCTAAATACAAAAGAACGCTGAAGTTATTAAATGAATAAAATAAGACCTAGGGTTTTTAATAATGTTTTTAATGGTTTTGACAGAATCTTAATGTCCATTTTAGTGTTTTGGAGCAGTTTGGAAACGACATTCACACTCTCCCTTTTCTTGGTCTAGAGCAGCAGTACTCAACCTTGTCCTAATCAGGAGCCACATTGACGAAAAAATAGTTTTGCAAGAGTCATGTAGCGCCAGATTATATAATAACATCGCATTATGTAATTATGTAATATATTTTCAGTGGGACTTAAAGACCCGCAACTAGTCTTAAAGAAGCCACATGCGGCTCGTGAGCTGCGGGTTGAGTATCGCTGGTCTAGAGAATCCCATAAGAAAATTAAATTGAAGATCTTCTCCTCTCGGGAGACGAACCTGTGCCTTCAACATGGAGAGTCGAGCAAGTAGCTAATGACATAAATAGCTACTTTCGAATAGTTATTCTATATAAATATCTTTCTTCCAAAAGCTTTATTCAAAAATACATTGAGATACATTTTAGAAGACAGAAATTGTAGAGTTTATGATGCTATATTGAATATTGAAAAGATACTTATCCTTATTTTGTAATGTTGCACGAAATGCTCTTACATAAAATTACAAAGTATAAAAATCCCTTAATAATTACTTTGACTATTTGCTTGTACTGTTTTGCTTTATTAATTGGTGTTGTAAAACTTTTTTCAATTTATTACTTTTTGCAAAAAGTATGACTTTTTTCACCAGTTCAAGTTTATGATATATAAAACAAAATGAATAAAACCCTAAATAATTTATGAATAAACAGTTATTATTCATATCAAATAATCACATTAGTAAATATTTTAATTTACAATTTTATCTAAGGGGTTAATTAAAAGTACAATTTCCAATGAAATAAATACAAACTAAAAGAAAATCTCGATTGAAATACAAACTAGAAGATGAATAACATAAATTTTGAATTTAAAAAGGCATAACTTGCAATTCTTGAAAATTTTCATAATTGTAGATAATGTACTCGAGTGGATGGAGGTAAGAGAAGGGAGTGTTTGATTTCCTTCGAAGCTACAGTCCACGAGTCTATCGAAAGGGAGTAGATCTTCAGGTCTAGGGTAGCATACATTGCCCCGTCGATAGGAGTACTGGCCTAATATTCTACGATTGCATAGGTTCTCTGGAAGTAATTAGCTTCCCGATTAGAGCTTTGGCGTTCAATATAGCGAAGTTTATCGTCTTTTTTCGTGGGGTTGTCCATTTCTGCCAAGTACAAATAAGATAACGGCTTTCCAATATTTGGCCACACGCTTTTTAAAGCCCTTTTACGTTCAGACATACAAATTTAGTAAGAGTTTGTACTGCTTGACATTCCACAAAGGTATGGAGGGTCGTATTAAAATATTTCCACAATCTTTGAAAGTCACCCGATATCTGGAGTTGGGCGGTGAATTTCTTGCCATCATGTATATTGGTGAGGGAACCAGTGATATTTTTTTACACTTCAAAGGAAGGTTCAGCAGCTACTAAATCCATCTCATCGTTATAATATTTACAAAACAATTTAAGGTGCCACAGAGTTCTTAACTGATGTTTTGAGGAATATCTATATAAAGGGAATTTAATCCTTCCATCACTAAACGACCTTTGATCACCCAAATTATGGAAAGTCAATTTTCCACGGCAAATGGTTTCTTCTTCTAACTCCATAAGTTTTGGGAAAATAAGGCCCTTTCTCGGTTTTTCCTAAATATATCAACCGTAGAGTCGCTTTTAAATGATTGATCATACGTCGAGACTTTTCGTTGAGCTGACCCCCAAATTAAATATTTCCTTGACATTATTTCATTCGTCTTATCGGTGCCCTACATGAACCATGCAAAAAACTGTTATACAAATTGTCCTCCTTCATTGGACCCTATTTCACTGTCTACAGTTCTTGCCCAAGGAAATTAAATTGGGCTACTTTCATGGCCATTGATCGAAATTTGGAAGAGTCATTTAAAAGTAACGCCCGACCTGGGTTGAAGAATTTTCTTGGTAAAACTTTGACTACTTCTTTATGGGCATGTCTATGCTGGACATAATTAAAACTTTTGAAAAGTTGATTGCAATTATGGTCCCAAATTTTCGCACCATTTATTAACCGAACCAATAGACGCTTATATGTTACGTAAGATATCCGTTATCTTTCTTTGCGAAGACCTTGGGAACTTGGTGGAGTTAACTTTTTTGTCTGGGGAGTCATGGGATTCTGGTTTGTTCCTCTTTCCTACGTATTGGGAACGAGTACGATGTCTCAAAATAGGGTCAGCGTCTAAGTGAGAGAATTTTTTTTTACTGACATTGAAAACTGTTGAATGTGCCTCCCGAGAAGAAGTATCTCCTGGTAATCTTTGTTGTTCATCACTGAATTCTCCACTTTTCGATGGTTATAGACGCTGGACACCTGTGTGATTTATTTGCTGTGAAGAGGGTGCAAACAGCCTTCTACTTGTTTGCTTCATCATAACGTCTTCGTTAGTACAATCACTTGAGAGACTTCGAGGCCTTGAAGATAACTCTTAACTAGTTTCGCCAGTATTTTCAGTTGAAGTATCTACAACAGACTCCTCCAAAGGAAGTGAGTCCTCTTGCAACTCCGTTTCCTTTTCCGGTTCTAGAGGTAACAAGCTTGACATATATTATACATATCTATACATAAATTTGATATATACAAATACATATGTGATAATCGATAAACGTGCTAATGAATTATTAACGTTTTTATATTAACATTAACCCCAAAATATACTTTTCGTTTGGACTACCTTTTTAATTAAAAATAGCCTTAGAGCGTTGTAGGCTCTTGTTAAAAAAATATCATTCTAATAAGAAGATTATATTAATGATACAATGCTGCAGATGCTTCAGGGATGAATAACATATCATTTAATGCAAAAATCAAATAAAAAGCTCTTTATTTTCTTTACAAAAGGACAAAATAAGACTTAATTTTTACATTAATTAACTGACGGCAATATATCCATGTATTTTTTATATGATTTATTATTTAAACAGGAAGTTATTTACCAAAGTAGTTTATCAACCTTATATTTGCACTATCCGATCGTTGAATGTTAAACGATTTATCATATAATAGTTTATGAATGTTCCTATGTTACATAAAATGGATTTTCGAAAAAAATAACACGGACCGAAAATAACAAATACTTGAATTTGTACTTATTTTTGTAGAATGCATTAATTGTTTACGATGAAAGGTGGTTTACTAAACTTAATGTTTGATTATCCAGTGCCTGAGTGTTGAACAAAATATCATATAATTGAATATGGCTATGTTTATGTCAAATATAATGCCGTTTTAGCAACAAAATAAATATCATAGAATAAATATAAAAATGTTTAAATTGGCGTTATAATGCATCCGCAATGCATGTTTTGTTTAAAAAGCAGGTTATTTATCAAAGTCATGTATCAAATTCATGCTTACATGATCTGCTTTCAGGATATTAAACAACATTTCATTTAATAGTTTATGACTATGTCTATACCAAGTATGTTTGTGTTTTTTTTACACATAACAAGATGGAATAAACTTGAATTTCCATTGTTGTTCCACCATAATGCGTGTTTTATTTACAAAGGGTGTTTTTACCACATTTGTGTATCGACTTTTTGTTTCCATAATCGGATCGTTGAGTGTTAAGCGTAATTTTAACATTTATTCAAAAATATTTAAAACATAAGTGGGATGAAATAACAATAAAAAAATAGTGTTAGAAAAATTGATAAAAATAAAAAGAGGTAAATAAGAATGTGTATTGGATGATCTAATAAAAATTATCCCGTCAGATCCAGGTCCATGGGCCTCTGTTATTTTTTAGTTCCTCTAAGAGGGTAAGATTCTGGTTCAATAAATACATATTAGTGGATATTGAAGTTATTTTCTTCGTCGTTAATCTCTATTAATTTAAATACAGATAATAACTTGGATATCACCAGTTATTATCAAACAGGTCTCTCCTTCGTGGGTGTTGTTTTTGTCAGCAGAAGGATCTTATCACTTGTTGGCAAAATTTGATTTCGTTTGTCTTAAGAGAATGATAACAAACATACTCCAGACCTTAAAGAGATGCCAGCAATTCTTAGGAATTCTAGCATTGTTCACCAGTTTGGTACAATGAGTAAACAACATGGTTAAAGTGGTTGTGTGTTCTAGGGAATGGGCTAAGATCGAAATTTGATTCCGCTTTGGATCCCAGACTCGACCTCAATTCGTACTCTTGAATCTTATCCTCAAACAAACCATCAAGTCTGATATTTAAAAATGCTCGTTGACGGCTTTTCACATGTTTTATATGCCAGTGACCAGTTTGTTGTGACATTTAGTCGTAATAAACATCTCTTTCAAAATGGGCTAATCACAAAGTGAACTTGTTTTCTTTGCAATGAAGATTTAAAAAACGTCGTTTTCATTCAATTCTCGACGGCGTCTGAATAAAAATGATGAAGTTTATTAAAGAATGAAGGAAAAGGCTAATGGAATTGAACAATAAATTTTTTATGTTTATGTATTTAGCACATGTATATATATATATATAGCATTTTAATAAATGCTTTTGGTTTGAGATTATATTTGTTTTTGGTGTAATAGTGGGGGTGCTTTTGGAGATTAACAGGCAAAACTATAGAACAGTAGTCATTGATTACGTTTTGACGAGGGGCAAATTTTCAGCAAATAGCGTCACGAGCCACAGTTTTTTTTGAGGAGGAGGGGGGGGGGGGGGGTAAATATTTTTTTTACCTTAAACGGAACGTTTTTCAAACGCATATTATCTTATTCCTTTAAATCTTTTTATGCTAATATTTACTGGATTTTTTTTTTTGCCTATATGGTTCGATAGAATTGCATCCGATAGGATAAATAAGCATTATAGCGTTAAAATTAGTCTATCGAACCTAGGATCTTATCAATGAGGTAGACCAAAAATGACCATCCCCTCTCGGGATTCGAACCTGCACCCCCAACATTGAGAGTTGAACACGCCTTAACACGCACGGCTATCGAGCTCCCTTAACTGGATTTATATCCATTGTTACATCTCTTGCACCGTTCAAACTTTTGCGTCATGGATAACTGCATATATATCCCACTTGTTGGTTTTTCATTGTAGGACTATCGTCTATACCTAAATAAATGCTTAAGAAATGATTGGATTGATGTATGCTTTTTTAATACATATAAGGTCGATTTAAAAAGATCAAACGTACGTCATCTCACGGTCAAACATAATGGATGACGGGTTAAAATCGACCCCCGGGGGGTTATTTGCCGACCTATGCTAAAGAGTTTCTAAAATTGCAACATATATTTCCGTTAAGCATATCAGTATAAATTTATTTATGTAAATGCCTAAATATTTTAAAAAATGTTTTAATTCAAGAACGGTTTCAATTTTTTTTAAAGATATTTTTGTCATTCACCGCATCTTATCTTGAGGGCAAATTATTTTGTCTTTAAGTTCTATAAAAATAAACAAAAAACTTATTTTCAAGTTTTGTGAATAACTTAATATTCTATATTGCGACAGGAATCTTAGTGCCAAATATTTTCTAATAATAAATCAAGGTCCATGAAGTTGTCATTTTTCACAAATAGTTTAACACCACTTTTTATTGACTCTTTGTCATTCAACATACCTTATCTTGAGGAAAATTATTTGGGCATAAAGTAAAATAATACATCTACAAATCATATTAATTTCGAAATATTCATTTTCAAGATATTTGAAATATAAAATAATTATATTGTGACAGGAATCTTAGTGCCAAATATTTTCCAATTATAAATACATGTCCATTAAGTTTACATTTTTCACAAATAGTTTTACACCACTTTAATTGTTTGGCATGAGTGTTGAAGGTTTTGTAGCTTATTTATTTATTAACATTCCGAATAAATAGGATAATACTTATAGAAATAGAGGATGATTTAACTTGTTACAAACTGAAATTTTTTATTAATTTATTTGGGACAGGTAGTTACACATTCTCTATATGACTTTTGAAGTAAGTTTTAAAAAGACAGCTAATTTTTGAATGCAAATAGTAACAAAAGTAATTTTTTGCATTGTAAAGGTATTTTGCTAAAACATATTTTGGATTTCTTGCAAAAAGTTTGTCTTTTTAAACAACGGGATAACTACTGCTTTTACTGTCAACAATCTATAGGCATATATGGCAATTGCTCATGAAGTTTAATCTGACTCATAAACATGTCTGTTTGATATCAAATCAATATTTTAAATTATTATTAAAGAAATAAATTTGAATATTATTCAATCTCAAAATTAACCAGTGCAGCATATTTTAATCTTAAGTCTTTTTAGTGGTGTTCCTTGAATATGAAGCATTTACAAATTAATAAAACGATATCTTTTGTAAGAGGGGTGGTGGAGACATAATTTTTGATAAAATGTATATTGCATGATATTATCACATAACTTAACAGAATACATATTTTTAGACTTAGACAGTAGAGTTAATGTTTATTACCTCCGCCAAAGGAGATATTGTTTTCACTGGTGTTGGTTTGTTGGTTGGTTGGTTTGTTTGTCAGCAGGATAACTCAAAAATTAGGGAACGGATTCGGATGAAACTTTGTGGAGTTGTTGGAAATGCCAAAGAAACAAGTGATTAAATTTTGAGCTAAATACTAATAAATATTTCAAGTTAGCCTACTCTGCCAATATAAGTCGCTGTGCTGTGAAATCGGGTACCGGAATTTCCTTCGAGGGGAACCCTCCCCCGTCCCTCTACGCCGCCCCAGTCGTGAAAAATCTGCCTCGGAAGGCTCATAAGGACCCCGTGACGACGGAGGTTTGCACTCTCTGAGTGTATATATGCCTCTAGTTTCCTTTTTTATCACAATAAAATAATAAATGTGGAACATTTACAAGAATCCAAGCTTGTACAGATTATGGTGGGAATAATATTATTTTAGGCGGTGTCTTTTGTTTAAATTATTTGGATTCATTGACGAGCAATCAATTTTTTTAAAATGTCTGGCAAGGCTGATGATCGAAACACTTGGCAGTCTTGTCACCATGGGAAACATACTTAAGGAAATATTTATAGTATTTATCGCAGTAGGTCGACTATTATTTCTATTGTATGCCAATGACTAATACCATAAATGTTTTTGGATGAATGAACTCATGTGATTCATTTGTCAAATGCTGTTGATGGATATCTGTGATAAAAATTATGTCTAATTATGTTATGACTAACCGTTGCGAATTATAATAGTACGTCGAAATGGTCAGGGCTGTGGATTGAACGAAAAAACGAACGCCGTTTGCGAATGCACGTTTAAAACTGAACGCCTAAACAGATTATAAATGAATGAACGACCACATTTTTTGTTGTTGGCGTACGTCTGTTCAATTTACATTTTGTAATCTTCATATTTTACAATAAGAAAATTAAGTTATAATAAACTTTTCAAGTAAATAGGATGAATAATAGTATGTCAAGATTTGTCGAATAGCTTATATCAATCATTATCCATGAAATTATTATTTTACAGCCTAACCTTAGAAATGCCACAAAAATGAAAAGACTTGAAAAGAAGAACATCAGCAACATTTGTCGAATAGCTTATATCATCTAATGGAATACTTGAACTTGTGAGTATGCAAAAAATGTGTCATTCCTTAAGTGGAACTCTATCTTCAGAATTATGGATTATATAGTTTCAACTTTGAACGAAGATATTTTTTGCTCGAAATATAAGTATATACATTTTAAGAAGTCATCGGTGGAGTATTAACCAAAATGTCCGATATCATTCCCAAGATGTACATAAAATTATTTATTGATATCACTAAGTTCCCACAAGGAAAATGGAGGAACTCAGTAACTAGTAGTGAATTATTTTATAAACTAATGTTTGGAACAAACCTAACAAACAACTCTATCAGGGCGTTCTCTGAAGTGTGGGCTTCAGCTTGTAGAATTATTGGAACTTTGTACCTCTATATCATAGTTATTCGACGGTAGACGTTATTCATCAAAATGTCCGCCAACCATTTTTCTTCAAAAATTTGAATAGTCCGGCTTCTTTGGAAGAAAGAGCTATTGACAATATGGCGTTATAAGTTCATTCATCTCAGCTAAATCATCCTTTCAATGAAGGAATATTTAAATACCCTCTCTTAGAGCCGCAAATATGCACCTAACTCCTTGTCCGTGACATTTAAAAATGTCAGTTCCGAATGTTTTCGAGGAAGTGCAACGTGTAAAATAGGTTTTCGTAAAAGCTCTTAAGCTACCGAGTAACTGGAGGCTAAGAATTGAACGTTCTATGAAGGGAATTCATGACGGGAGGAAATTCAGTGCCCAGCTGCAAGTGACCTCTAATTGCATCGTATTTAGCTCACATTGTAAAGACTGTGGCAAATTATATAATAATACCATACATGCATTTGTAGATTGCCCCGTCATATCTATTCTAAAAAGATTAATTGAAATCAACGTAAAAAGGAATGGACAAGGCCAATGAAGGCATAGTTAAAGTTGTTGTCCTTTTTGGACTTTCCAAGCGGAAAAATATTCGATCAAATTTCTCTAAGGCAATCAATTTTGCAGTTTTAAATGATAAGGTAAGAATTGCGAGCAAATTAACTTCGACTAAGATTGTAAGTCCCTGGGATCTCCATGGAATTATATTGGCAGCTGCCACCAGATATGGAGCTCTCACTCTCAAATCCCCTCCGTTGCCGACAACTCGTGGACTCTCACTTCGAGGAAAATCAAGTATTTCCTATATGCTTTTTTTGTCTGTTTTAGTCTCTTAATTCAACACTAAGCCTCATTATTAAAATTTGCTAATTTTAGTTTGTTACGTACCTAATAATGTCACAATGGTATAACAATACCATTGTGACATTATTATTGTATTTATTTATTCTAATTTGTTTTATTTTGTTTGTTCTTTTGTCGTTGTATTAATTTAAGACTAAAATGTCTTCTTATGTATTTTATACGCAACTATTTCGACTTTTATATAAGATCTGAAATACAGGAAAAAAATCAAATTAGTAGTTACGGGAAGGATTTCTACCCAAAAAATTGTGATTATACAATATGAACCTGTATAGCTTCTACAACAATGGAAATAATGACTTTTTATATCGAATGTCTTCATGGCAAACGGATTAACTTTGTATCCATAGGATGTTTTCCTTTAGTTAGCATCCCTTTATGCAAAATAACTTCCCTCGACGGCAATTTGTGAAAACCAGAGTCAAAAGAAATAAAATATTTTCCATCGTCGGCACCATGTCATATCAGTTTCATGAAAATAATTCCAAGAGGAATATTTATAAAATTGTATTATTTCTTAAAATGTTACTGTTTTTATATCATAATTGCGTATCTTTTATCATGGTGCATTTTCAAATTTGTATTTTTATATTTAAGGCCCATAAAGCCAACGACGTTTATTAAGACGTTGTATTTTATACATCTGCCTCATTTTTAAATGCATAAACTTTTCATAAATATGATTTAAAGCTTTGGAGTAAAATATGATGGATCAGCTTACAACAATCCTTTAGAAATAATTGGATAAATTTGAAGAAATATTTTTCTTATACACACGAAACAAGGATAAATATGATGAATTGAGTTTCTTCTTTCAAAATCCCAAGATCATATTTGCTTTCTAGAAACGGATCTCATAAATATCGCACTTAAATTTATAACATTTTCCTGAATATCACACAGAAGAAGTCTATAGGCTGGAAATTAAGGAAAAATATTGTTAAATTCAATGCAACATAAGAAACAAATATTTGGCTTTGCTTTTTGGACATCGAAATGCATGAGCTCAATACCTTTTCTGGCAACAAAGCAAGTAATCCGAATAACAGACATTTTACATTTATTGGTTTATATGCAAAGCTTCATGACAGGTAAACTAAATATGTAATTAAGTTAATATTATTTAAGTAAACTTAGTAAGCAAACAAACACACACATGCACTAGTTTTAGTACAAAGATTGTGTGACTTTAAGTTCCCATATTTTCTTTTGAGCATTGAGTAGTTTTCACCATGAAGCTGCCCTTGACGAGTCCTTTTTATTGCTGTCTCTTCAAATTAATGATTTTACACGGAGGAAGATATATTTTGACCCTCGACATTTTTTGTACATATTTGACTGTATTCTCCTCATTTCTTTTGTCGAAGACCTTGTTAACTAGCTGAATAATCATCGTCATGTTGTCATATTCTCAATGTTTTCAGGCTTCCAAGGCTCTACTTGACTGCGTGAGTATAAAAATATGTAAAAACTATTTATCATACAATGAAGCCTTCTAATATAACTTTCTTTAGACTGATTCGGTATCTATTGATAAATGCAAAGGGAATGTAGGAGGTGAAGTGAGATATGACCAATGCAACGGCTCAAATTGCTATGAGGTTTGTTGTAAATGTTCAGATAGAGGCCCACCTGGACCACCCGGTATTCCCGGATTTCCTGAACCTCAAGCCCCTCCTGGACCACCTGGCTGTATAGGAGGACCTGGAATACCTGGTCAAATTGGTAGTCCAGGCGAAAGAGGCATGGTAGGAGACCCCGGTGCATATGGAACTCCTGGACCACAAGGTTTAAGAGGAATAACTGGCATTTCAGGTCCTTCGGGTTTTGCCGGCTCTCCAGGTTGTCCAGGTGAAAACGGCCCTCCAGGTCCTCCCGGTCCAACACGAACTATGTAGTGGAAATTTATCATAAAATATTTTTTTATTTGCCTTATTTGGCTCACTCTTCATGTGTAACAATATATTAGTGTAAGGTGAAATAACATATGTCTTAATTATACAGTTATTTTGTGAATCATAACAAAATATCAATAAAATTTATATCTAAATAGCTGATGAAAAAATGTCAAAATAACACAAATAAACATTTGACTCAAAATAGTAAATATGAATACGATAATTACAAAATATATTTGAACACCTTAAAAATAACAACTTCAGAATGATTGTCATAATGTTAGAACAAGTTTATTATTAAGTATTGTTAGAACAGAAGTTAAAGGTATCAACGTGTTAGCACGACAAAATTTGCTTGTTGGGAAAGAAAAATATCGTAAATAAATAGATTTTGCTATCAAATAATAAAACATGAAATTAATATAAACACTATCAGCGTATAATTATAAGTTCACTATTATTTTTCAAGGATAAGATTATAGTTCTTGGACGCTGAGAATAAAAATAACTTTTGTTCCAAAAATTATGAACAACATATAGAAATTGTTTTGAAATTAACATAGCTAACTTATTTTCATAACTAATTTACATAAATTGTACTATATTTCCAAACCTTGTCAGTTTCCCTATGTGCCGATCTTTTTGTAGGAGGCTTAAAATATTTTAATAAATTAATATATTTTATTTTTTATTGTAACTAGAATAAAGCCAAACAAATTATTTAAATTAGTAAGCTCAATTTAATGATCCTTTCTTACGTGTATGGGAACTTGAATTATGAATACATCAAATAAAAAGGATTTTATTAATAAAATATATAATATCTAAAAAAGGTTACGTTATTTTGATACAAAGGGAGGGTTTAGTGATTTCATTTGGAGAAAGTATGAATTATTAATCCTGCAGCTGCGGCAGGAGGAAGCAACATCAGTTGATTCAAAAATTAACTCCACCTATGGAAAAAGTTATTTTTCGAAATGAAAAATGAAGATTACGTCTGATCCGTCCAACGTGATTGTCCTCGAAGAGCTTCTATCGAACATTTCTTATCATTAGGATTCAAAATCACTTAAGACAATTTTTTTTTCTTCTTAATTTAATGTATTACATTCATAATGTTAAATTTTTAAGTTTTATGTTTTGTATTATTAATATTACATCAATTACAACTTCCCCTTTATTTCCAATCATCCAGGGTGGTTTAGACGTTATGCTAAAATAAAGCAACGAGCTTAATCAAGAGGGCTTTACTACGAAAAATTGATCCTCACTCTACTGATAAGACGTGGAAATTTAGTTACAAACTGAAAAAAGTTATTTTAGTTGTCGAGTTTGCAACAAAAAAAGCATCCCAAAAACTCACTGCATTAGTTGAATGCGTGAATATGATTTTAAAGTGCAAAGCAATGAAAAAAATGTCTTGTCATAAAAAGGACCCATACGCTTTATCTCATCTTTGAAAAGTTCATGCAAACGATTTTCATCCACCTTCGGCATCATACTTAGGCTCTGACGACAATAGCTCAAACAAGAACATTGTGTAAAATCAAATGATTTATTGATCTTTTTTAGGCAAGGTGGAATAAATAATAATATCTACATGGCCAATCTTTTCAAATTTTATATCGTTCATACGTGATATCACTTTGTAAAACTTTCGTTGAAAAATATTTCCTGAAGTATTTCATTACTTGAAGTGAAAAGAACAATAATTTTTCAATTTTTGAGAAGTAAAATGTAAAAATCAATGAAGTATTTGTCTATGGAACTAGATGACTTTTAAACATTATAAAACACATTTGACATTACTTCCAGACTCATAAAGCTAAAACAACGACGTTTATTCTTTAAATATTTTAAGTTCATTGGGTATGATGCTATATAGCTTTCCAATATTAAATAAGTATCCTTTCCAATATTCGAACAAAACGACCCTTTGTTATGTTTTTCTTTATTTATCAATTTTATGATAACGAATATAAATTTATGAGAAAAAGAATAATTTAATTTCATTAGATTATTTTTATGTATACATATCTTATTTTATATAGATTTTATCAAAGTGTATAGCTAGGAAAAAATAGTAACGTATTTTCTTCAAATGAATATATAGTTATTTTGAATAACAATAAGTTATTACTGTAATTGACTTAAAATTTTATATCCACATGTTTTTGATAATTTTAAGAGGTTTTTTGTACTTGTATCTTTAAGAACTCATTTTTTAATACTAAACAAACAAATACTTTTATTATCAATATTCTACAGGGTGGGGCAAACTAATTCCTTTTTTTCCAAAGGCAATAAAACAAGCTGTGTAATTCAGAAAGGTTTTATTTTTGTTTCATAATGCAAGCACATCTTTAAAGTTTTATTTTACATAGTTTTAAAAATCACAACACTTAGATGACATCCTCCAGAATCGATACACTGAACAAACCTATTTTTGATACTTTCCATTACCCTCGCCAGCGTATCGGCGGGTATATTGGTTATTTCCTCTCTGATATTGGCCTTCAAATCTGCCAGGTTTGTTGGGCGGTTGACATAAACTCGGGATTTCAAGTAACCCCACAAAAAAATCACAAGGGGATAAGTCGGGTAAACGGGCTGGCCATTCCAAATCGCCTTTTCTTGAAATCAGGCGCCCCGGAAAGTGTTCTCGCAAAACATTCATTGAAGCCCTTGAGGTGTGCGCCGTTGCTCCGTATTGTTGAAACCAAATCTGCCCTAGGTCTAATTCTTCAATTCCAATGTTTGCGGGCAGAACGTTGTGGAGATTGCAAAATTGAAGTCCTCACAGCCTCGATGTTTTCAGGTGTTCTGACGCGCCTAGCTATACGAATTCTTTGTTGTGTTGTACTCCCGGTTTCTTTGAACGTTTTGACCCATGCAATGATTGACTTCCGGTCCGGAACAGGGCCTCTAGGTGCAACATTAAAATGAGTGCGAAAAGAGCGCTGGGTTGCAATCACAGACTGATGGTTGGAAAAATACGCCTCCACGGCAAACGCACGCTCCTCTCTGCTCCAACGCATGATAGTGACTGACTGTATTTCCAAGAAAACTTTACGCCTGCCTCTTTGAAATGAGCCCACGCTCACTTCTCGACTACAACTACACACCAAATGCCACAAATTTTAAAAAAGGAAGTTAGTTGCCCCACCCAGTATATCAATTTAAGTTTTTCTCGCATTACCTATCTGTATAAGCTTGTTTTTTGAAATATTCCGATATTTATAATAAAAGAGCCGCAATTTGGAATTATTTTTAATCGACAAAACAAAATTTCAAAAAAATGGTTAATTTGGAAATTTTATTATAGGAAGATCTAATTCATTATACTTATTATTTTATATATAGAACTTCATTTATTTTAAAGTTTATTTTATTTTTCTGGTATATATTTTTTTGTAATCTAAAAAATTGTGTAATATAAAATACAAAATATACATAAAAACATTCACTACAGTTATGTTTAAAATAATAATTGATTGTGTTAGAGCAAAATTACCGTCTAAAAATTATAACTGAATATAAAATGGCAAAAAAAGTTTTTTTTGTCCTTTACAAAACTAAATATTTTTTATCAAGGTTTTCCATCTCGACAGACCAAATTCAATTTTTCTAAATTTAATTTGTTAATAAATAATATCATCAATTAAGTTTTAATAAATGTAAATTGTCTATAAGTATATTTGTCATGACATTGAATATTCAATAAAGTAATATTTTTTATGTTCAATTGAACTGATCGAGATAGATTGCACATTTATTGGTTATAGATTCTTTATTATTAAGCATACTGTGCAAACATTATTGTCAGATAATTATGGGACAAAACCTTGTTTTCAAATGTCTGACCGTTCTAAAACTCGCTCTTGGATTGGATTCGTTCTTGCTATGGATAATATACCCTTTTAGTGCAAAGCTTTTTGTTGAACCGTTGATAAGATATGGTTCTGTTATAAAAGCTATTTGAGATGTTCTGAGCTTTAATTCAGAGGAAGCTGTTTTGTATTGTTGAGTATTTATTAGTACAATGATTCATTTTGACATTTTTGGATTTGGTTGGTCAAAACCTAGGCTTTCTGCAGCCAAGTCGAAAAATGCCGATTTTGGGCTGCTTTTTAGCTTTTGATCTTGTTGAGTTAATAGCTGTTTTCTTCATAGATTTTTTTTCTCAAGCTGCTTGATTTTTTAGATCTTCTTTTGGTTCCTCTGTACCTCTGAGGACCTCAACAACAGCTTCTTAGCACTCAGTAATTTATTGGAATTGCATATATTTGTTTTAATAGAACTGGTATTATTAATATTTATAGCACTTTCTTTGTGATAATTTGCACCATCATGAATATTTGTTTCGGATTGATAAGTGTCATTATTGTGCTGAAAATTTTCCTCCTTTTATACCATTTCTTCCTTTTCTTGAATAACAGGCAGAGTCCGAGGGTCCTGAAAGCACAGTATTTCTACAGACGTCACCTTTAGAGTAAAGTAATTTGCTTGCAAATCTTCAAGTGCAGTCTGATCTACATCAAGGTAACTTTATCCAACTGTGTTAATTTAGATTCGATTAGTTTAACCTTACCTTTTACATGGAGGGTATTACATTGATATTATATGATCTGAGGTAGTATTTCATCTCCAATATTTTCAGTGAGTCCTCTGATGAAACCATTGAGCTTTTTCTTGGTATTTTTATATTGCCTCATTTTCTCCACTTCTTCCGAGGACATTGAAAGGAGAGGAGTATTTTTATATATATGCTCTCGTACACGTTGCCCCAAGGCATAATAACAAACAAAGATATCAGCTCTTTGTTGGTATGCTGACGACCTTCATAATTTAGTAGTTGTTTCGTAGAACTAGATAGGAGACGTACATAATCTGTGCTCAGTAGCCTGATTAACTTGTTCCATACGACAAAGCATAAATAATCACCATTTTTATTACGATGGTGATTTCTGTAGCTTCCTAAGCTATTTCAGTGAATAAGAATTTACGCTTTTGTTTCGATTGGGGAGCATTTTGCAATTCAGACGACTTTTTGACCTTTGAACCCTTTTAAATGGAGGGGTTTCATTTGAGTGGCTCTTCTTCTCTCTTTTCTTACTTTGGGAGAGTTGCTCTTTTTGATCATGATTTTTCATAGAGTTTTGTTTTTTGTCTCTCCGTTGTTTATTTTTGTTACAAACTTCTTTGAAGTTTTGTTTTTATAAAGAAGCTTGGCCTCCTATCCACCTGTCCCATATATTGTAGCTGATTGTGTCCCATTTAAGGTCGAAGTCACTATCATTTTTATTTTGTTATGTATCCGTAATTTTTAAAGCAATCCACTACACTTCATCCATCGTCAAAGTTTAAGCAGTTACAGAATAAAAAAAGTTTTGCCCAATTAGTGAGTCGGTTTCTCACATAGAGATATACACATTTAAAGATCTTATTCCCTTCAATAGCAGAGACACATCGTTCAGCTTGTGCCCAATATCAACAAATTAATATGTACTAATTTATTGTAAGTTAATAAAAGAGATAGAAAGATTTGTTTATATTCGGTACAATGACATGTTTCTCTGACTAATCCAATAAGTTATCTATGTCTTTATATCTCTATAATTTCTTATAAAACTATGTTTGAGAAACGCCCTTAATATATCAGAAGAGAACGAAAAATGACTTTCATTTATTTGGATGGTCCGAATATTGTTGGAATGGCGATTGGTGACGTCCAATACTAATTTGGTCAAGGAAGTGTAAGCACTTTTTAACTTAACAAAAAGGTGAAAATGAACCG
Organism: Caligus rogercresseyi; assembly: GCA_013387185.1. Lineage (NCBI taxonomy): Eukaryota > Metazoa > Arthropoda > Copepoda > Siphonostomatoida > Caligidae > Caligus > Caligus rogercresseyi. The sequence goes on from CP045894.1 coordinate 13,195,297, forward strand.
TCAACCTCACAAAAATTATAAAATTCAAGGCACTACGTATGAACTGTTAATAGTTTACTTCTCAAGTTCAACTTTTATAAAAAAGGATTTACTGTAATATAATCGTAAGCAAGGTAAATAGAATACCAGGTATGTGATTTTTAAAAAGTAGCGCGGACGCTTAATAAAAAGAATATATCAGTGACGTCATAGTCTCTTTTATGATCATGCTTTTATATAAAATGTCAGTCACAAAACCTCAATCAACAATAAAGAAGGAGCATGTGAAAGTGGGATCCTTTCATAATAACACTTTTATTACAGTGATTTTATTAATTCAACCGTAATTATTATGACTCTGTGGCTGTTCAATGCTTTCAAAGCATAAAAACTTCTTGATATTATCAACCATTGATTTTTCTCAGAAGCCGTGTGATGACCTCGCCGACCTTCATCTCTACAACATCTGCAACATCGATATGAAATTAAATACTGGACTTTGTTCATCGCTCTACTTCCATATCATTAATAAAATCATCAAGTAAATATTCAAGCCGCACACAATTGACAAAATTTACTTTATAATAAGTAAAAGTCATCCAAAACAAATCATTCGATGGAGAAACGATTACATATCACCATACTAAATAGAGTCCGTTATTCTATGACCCTTTTCCGGTAGAAACTCACTTCTTATATCATATTACTAAATAATTGGTCCTTCCCTCATCACCTACGGCATCATCAATTCCTCCTAACTGACTACGGAGTCATTGACGGAGTGATTCCAAACACAACTCGATAGTAAAATGAGACAATTAAATCCCTTGACTATTATAATATAAAAACACTTTTGCAGAAATATCTAAGAACTTATTTTATAAATACCTTATCTTTTAAATTATTTTGGGAATCCAATCTTCACCATTTTATATAAATGTCTATCCTCCTTTTGAATAATACACTCTATCGCTGTACCCTCTTGAAAGCCATGTGACCTCGTGGAACAAGTAAGCCTTGGATTCAAAGTTTACTGATCATCTTTTTGCATTGTGTCTCCATTAATAACATTGCCAAATGAACTAACTACGTCGTCCACGCATACAAAATTAATCATAATCCTGGAAAAAAAACCCAGAATGTTAATAAGTTAATGACACTAACACTCTATTTTAATTGTAAATGACGAGCTTCATCGCTCAATCTCTGTAGGATCATTAAGACTTTTTTTAAACTGTCGCTGAATATTACTAGTAAGATATATACTAGATATTAATGTATGTTCATTAAATAATTATTTCATTTTAGATTATTGGTGCAATAAATAAAATCAAAACATATAACACAGTCAATATATTTATTTTTGCTTTAGGTTTGATCTAACTTCAAATATTGTCGTATAACGATTGGATTAAAAGTATAAGCTTATCAATATTCAAATAGCTCTTCAATAGATATTTGTACTTTCGCACTAAGGTAATGCTAATAGTTTCAAATACAAGGCAAAACTTAGTAATTCAATAAATTTAAATATTTGACGCAGACCTACACAAAGTTTAATGTTCTGCTATGTTATTTTTATTAGAGGTCAAATTTCGATAAGAGGGACTTTATTCATTTCTAAAGCATCAGTGAAAATAAATTTAAAATATTCTTCAGATTCGTTGAGTTAATAACCATAACGAATTCACGATCAATAAAGCAGGATGAATGTAAAATATTCAAACATAAGTAGATTTATATATAGTAATCATAATCTTCTACATTTAAGCATCCCAACCATACATTTTGGCTCTACAAACCTATTTCCTTTTGTTGTGTTTAAATAAAATTATTTTAATAATTTAATTAATAAAAAAATATTTTAATAACTCAATAATAAAAAATTATTTTAATAATTTAATTAATAAAAAATTGCTTAGATAATTATATACTTTTGTTCCTGTAACTAGACTACCTAGTTTTATTAATGTTTTTAATTGTTTGACTATTTTTATGTTATTATTATTGTATCATCTTTTATATATCTAAAGGCCAAATGGTCTTTTTTATTCTAATAATTGGTGTATTTTAATATTTTAGGTTTAATGATAAATAATTGCCAATGGGATATTTATATAATATTTGGATTCATTGGGTATTATTTCATAAGAATATGTTTCATTCGCTCAATCCAGTGAGTTCACCCAAAATTGTTGATCAGTGGTATTGAAGTTTCGTATGAGATATATATATAAATTCCATAAAAATATTGCAATTAGAATATTTATTTGATACTCAGAACATTGTTTTCCACTAAAAGTTAGGTTAAAAATTGAAGAAAAATATTAGAATCCTAGTAGATTTATAAATTCAAATAATAAATATTTTAACGGTGTAATACAGCTTCCGTTCATTTTGATAAAGTTAATACTCAGGGATAAATGCAATATATGAGGCATATTAACTTAAAGTTAATCTACCTAATCAAAATATTGACTTACAATTATTAAGGGTTTTCGAAAGTGAAAAATCAATCACTCATATTGGCGTCTTGTCGTTCGATTAAATGGATCAGAAGAATAGTTTAACTATTCTTAACTATTGATCAGGTTTGTTGTCTGAATAAATGAATTAAAGTTGCCAGATCTGTAGAAAATCTTTGTATAATTTAGCTTTGACACCTTAATGTCTGTTGACATTCTTTTCACATAATTGAGGCTGAAAGAAGGGGCATTACAGTCTTGACTGTGGTTTCCGATATGACCCGATCAAATGTTGGACTACCTAACTCATTGGAAGGCTAAAAAAATTGATATATTTTGGAAATCTTTCTCATACATCAAAGATAATTATATGTTTCATGATGTCTCTCATTTTATCAAACTCTTAAGAAACCACCTTTTATTTGCTTGAGGGATCTACCATTACAAAAATATTTTAGGACTTAATAAAAATGAGTCCCCAAGAATTAAAAATAGTTCATAAAATGAAGGGAATTTATTAAGAATGGCAGAGCAATAAAAGCAAAAAGTTTTTCAATCGACTCAACTCTTGAACCACACGACAGTTTCTGTTATTAACTATATTTTTAAAATAAAAGTCTCTATCCGACTTTATCGCTACACTTAACTCAAGGATAAGTTATTCTACAACAATAAATTTGAATGTCTCCAAGGCTGTTTTTAAAGAGGTTTGTGTGTATTTAATTAAATTTGTTATTGTTTATATTTAAATTGATTGATATAAGTTTTATTTCAATTGATCAACCTTAGTTTTTATATTAATTCATCAATATTCTTATAATCATACTGCACTTTTTTTAAATCTTGTTTATAAATTTATAAAAAAATATTGAATACTCGGTCCAACTAGTTAATAGGATCATAAAATATAGATGCCCTTTATTGAATACTTAAATAAATTATTCAACTTTTATTTGTAAAGTTTCCGTGAGAGTTAATTTCTTTTGTCCATAATAATTTTATATTTACATCACATTTACGTTATATTACATTATATTGTTACATTATTCCTTTCTTTTCTAACTTATCTGTTATATCATCTTATTGTAAGCGATAATTCTTACAAGAACCAAAAACCTATGATCTTTCAAATTATATAAATGATGAAATATTCATTTAAAAATATTGGTGATTTTGGTTTGTAAATCATCAGAATATTGAATTGTAAAGAAATTTAAAAATATCTCCAGCTAGCAGGACAGAAGAAGTCGGACCCATGACGACTGAGAGCACGCCGGGGATTTATTAAGTTGAAGCTCTAAATGTAACATACCTTGTATTCTAGACTATATACCTTGCTTAGTTCCTTATCCTCTTACCTTATTTATTGAAGCGAACTTCCATCTAAAGTCGAAGTCACTTAGGTACCTTTTTAATTTTTTATGTGGCCGTAATCTTTTTCTGTTATATCTTCATTCAACGTCAAAGGTTGCGCGATGAGAGAATAGAAAAGCTCCGCCCATTTAGTAGGTCCGTATATTTGGATGGTCCGAATATCGTTGGAATGGCGATTGATGGTGTTCAATACTAGTAACATTTTTAAATTCAATAAAAACTGAAAATGAACTTTTAACCTCACAATGCATATTAAACTTCAAGACACTACAAATGAAGTCTTGATAGTTGCCCAAGAGATACTTAATGCATATCATATAAAGATTATGTATTTTTTTATTCCTTTCCAATTATTTAATATATTATAGTGTACACAGATTTAAAAAAACTGGAGTAATTGCGAATATCAAATATATGTGAATTAATATTTAAATTCGAAATTAAAACTCCGGGAAAAATATCATATCAACAATAATACCAATGAAAACATTTAACAGCTGAATGAATCCACGAATCTTTGCAAAAATTCGGGGTCCATTGCTTCGGAGGAGGTGAAATATTTCCCATCAAGTTCCCTTAACTCATTTAATTTTTTGTACAAAATTCTGAAAATTTCAAAGTGATGTATTGTTATAAATAGTTTAGATCCGTTTGTAAATTATTTATCGTGCATTTATAATGATTCCTATATCATAAGTATATAGGACAATATATCAGACTGTAAAAAAAATATTTTTTCAAAATTTTCAAACCAAATAGTTTTTGTAATTGGAATTTATTGAATTTTCTCTGGTAATAAGGATATTATATTCAATACTATAATCCATTAACTACCAAAACTGTAGTGACCATTAATTTACAACCAATATCATTAATCTATTTCAGGGGCGAAGGATCGTGTTTCAAAAAATGAATAATTTTGATTTTTTACATGATACGATTCATTACAAAACCTGTGTCAAATGTATAATTTTTCTGTTTCGCCAAGATTTTTTAAAAAATCTTTCACGCATAATGTACAATAAAAAATACAATATACATTTAAAAGGCATTTGACGACCACCATGAAATGGAACAACTCATTCTCTTTTTTGGGTTTCCTCGTTAATTTAGTAAAACATAATTGCAAACACGATGAGTTGCATCATAGAAAACATGAGTAATTAAAAAGTGGTTGGTATTATGATGTATGACACCGCTTCATGCTGTTAAGGCAGCAATAGAAGAAATTTAAAAATACCATTTGTATATCTGAATTAATAATAATTAAAAAATAAACTGAACATTTCCGGAAACTAATGAATGGTGTTTTAGTATTAACAAGTTTGACAATAAATAAATCTGAACTCTGACGAAACGACATAGTTAAAAAATATGTTTTCTTTTTAACTTTGTGAGAACTCTCATCAAAGTATCTTTTTAAGATATCAAATTTCTATTATTATCAACTTAGAGATAAGGATTTCCATTCCAAGTAAATTCCATTCCAAAACGTTATTTTTCATGGGCCATGTCATAAACGAATCCTATGAATATTAGTATCAATTCAAGAAAACAACTAATTACATTCGTCGAATATTGAAAGTCTATTTTTTGTTTCATCAAATTGTTTTAGATCTCTACTAGGATGATAAGGAGATAAAGTGAAAAATGTTAGACAACTTAAAAACCCCAATATTTATTTGTGAGTTCGATGGAACTATCATAAAAGTGTCTTAGTATTTCTCCTCAGGCACTTTGTTGAATTTTGATATGCTGCATTTAGTTCAAATATAAACGACACGAATGAAAATATTAATAAATCCGATAGCATTGAAACTGTACTTACATACTATTTTTTAGTTGATTTTAGTCACATAATTCAGAAGAAACGTTTGATACTGTTATCATCAATGTTTTTTAAATATATCCAATTGGGTATCACACAAGAAGATATTGGAAAAATGAACGAAACAATGTTATTTTATTTTCAAAATTATTGATCAGTATACTTTGAGCATTTTTGGTGCTGTAAAGCACTGTTTATAGCGATCAATTGCCATAAGTATCGTCAACAGCTCCTACAAAATAATACCCCAATATATTTAAAAAAACATACATCGTTGCCTTTGGGTATATACAATCTTTATGATAATTATTTTGGACGTTGGTCCAACCAACCATATGATTGTTTACGCTTGGGGCGTAAAAATACAACTATTTGTCATTGTAAACGGATATTCGATTCGAATAAAAAAACGTCCAACGACCAACATCGTATTCTAAGGATTGTTTTATAGACGTTTGTCCATGACTAGGTCACAATATCTGTCACTTGCATCCTTGGTCAGAGTCTTCAAGTGGAGAAGGCTCATCTCACTGTGAAGGAGTCCAGGTTGAAAATTAATACGCTTTAAGCTTCGTTATTATGCATGATTGCTGGGGAACCCCATGGACTAACTTTGGTTGATTTTTTTCTTAAGAAATTAATTTGAGTAAAATGGATAGGAAATGGAATCTTTTGCTCGCGGATTTTTTTCTCAACATATCAGTTGGATCTGAAGCTTTGTGTTCTGTGATACATTTATCACAGATGAGGTGTCTACAATACGGAAAAGTAAAATATTATTAAAAAGAACTATAACAAATTCTCTATTAAAATCAACATATGTATCAAATAATGTACATATTATTTACAAACGTTGAAGATGTTTCATCTTGAAAAGTATCTTTATTCTGATTACCTTCAAAATGCTTTGCACATAAAATGTATTGACAATCCCATCTAATCATTTTTGCCAATTCACTTCATAATTGAGGAACCATTGAAAATAAAAAAGGGAAATTCCATGGGTTCGTGATCGATTTGTAATATATCTTTAAAGTTTGAATTGTGTTTTTATTTTTTCGTAGCAAGCCTTTATTTAGTAATATAAAAATGAAACTACATAACATACTGGAAACTTAAGTTTTGCAACAACATTAAGCATTATAGTACAAAATACATTTTCTAATAAAATGTCAACATTTCCAAATCGAATGCATAACTCAGCTTAAAAATGGGCAAAATGTTAAATAAAAACAAAACAAACATAAAGTAAGAACATGGTCATTTTGAAAAAATGATATTATTAACAAAACAAACCAGACCACCGAGATCAATATTGTCCAAGACGTAGATTATTCTTGTAAATTGAAGAATTTTTTTAAAGGAAGTGCCGTGCTGATAGGGAAGGATAGAACTTAACCACGTCATAGGCGTAATTCCATGATCCGTCCTGGGTATTAGGGATCCGTAGGCGAAGAGCACAATATCTTACAGCAGCGAAGAAGAAAAAATAAACCTCAAGTGAACAACACTTTCTGGTCTATAATACTTCCCAAGATAGGCCTTACAGTAACTGATGGCAGCATTTATCACTTTATCCCAGCGTACAGTTCCACTCCAAAAGAATAAGGCCATTAAAGAGGTTGGGTCAATTATTTTTGATAAAATTTCGATTTAAAATAATAAAAGACTTTAAAATAAATAACACTGGGCATTCGATAAAAGCATGAGCAACGTCAATATAATATTTTCCACAGTCCTTGCAGGGGCGAAATAACCGTAGCAGTCCATCAGAGAACTGTGACGTAAATATATTACCATCATTCATACTCACCAGAGAGCGTATTATCACCTTATCCCATGAGGAAGGAAGACCAAAAACTTTTTCATGTTTATTAAAATTACCCTAACATCGCAGAATTCATTTGTTTAAGCCGTTAATGTATAACAGCATGGAGTAAGAGGTTGATGATCGAAAGCGGGTCGCTTCAAAAGAAATAAGAGCTTCCCTGTTTTGAAGAGGGAGTTTTTTTCAAGTAAAATGTTTTTATATTTCTACAAATTATCTGAAAAGACTGTTTATGTAGTACTCAATCAATAAAAGATAGATGTTTTGAGCCGGACTTGAGTCAGCTGCTACAGGGACAATTCTTAAGATGTAACTCTATTTTAAGGCTCTGGCCACGACTAGTTCTATCAAGCATTTTTTTGTTTCTTACTTTCACAGTTTTTAATTATTTTTATAAGCTTTTTTCGCCTCACTGTTGTATACCATTTTAATTTTGTTATTTATAAATTTTAGATCGATTTTATAACAAGTAAAATGCACATTCATATTTATACATTCCAGTTATTTTATCCTAAAAAATCATCTTAAATCTAATTCTGAGCAATATTTTATTAAATATAAATCTTCGTTAGTGTTGGCATGGGCAATGGACACATAAATGTAATAGGTATTTTTTATGATGGGAAAGGACATGATCACAATTTGCTGTTATTAACATTATAAAAACGAAAGGCTTTAAAAAAATAAGAAAAATATTCATTATGTTAGCTATTGTAAAAATGTACTTAGTAGTTCATTTCAAACCAGGCTAAAACAAAATAATAGTGTGTCGGGTTCAATCTAGGGGCTAAATAAAAAACTGTGTACTATCATCCATAACAGCTTTAAATATACACTCAGAAAGTGCAAACCTCCGCCGTCACGGGGTCCTTATGAACCTTCCGAGGCGGATTTTTCACGACTGGGGCGGCGTAAAGGGACGGGGGAGGGTTCCCCTCGACGGAAATTCCGAGAGGAAGACGCTCCCGGCCCCGATTTTACAGCACAGAGACATCTATTGGCAGAGTAGGCTAACTTGAAGTATTTATTAGTATTTAGCTCGTTTTGCATCTTAATTCTGCACTCAGAGATGCCAAAATTTAATCACTTGTTCCTTTTGGCATTTCCAACAACTCCACAAAGTTTCATCCGAATCCGTTCCGTACTTTTTGAGTTATTCTGCTGACAAACAAACAACAAACCAACGCCAGTGAAAACTAGAGGCATATGTACATTCAGAGAGTGCAAACCTCCGCCGATCCCCACCTAATGAATCACTTAACAGAATTACAATCAAATCATATATGTCTACATAAGTAGGTGTGTTTGGTGAATAATGAGTGAGGAGAGAGCCATCCTAAAAAATATCCATTGACGTCATACTATTTATTAGTCAATTCAGAAATACGTCACTGGATGTTTAAACTCCTTTCTTTTCTCCATCATGCTCTTAATATTAGCGTTATATTTTATTTCATATTATATTAAGAGGAAGACGGGAAGAGAAAGAAGTTTAAGCACCCAGTGACGTAGTCCTTAGCTGATAAATGAACAATATTACGTCAATGGATATTTTTAAGCGTTTGTTCTTTCCTACTCCCTGAATAGAGACCCCATTTCATTATTATTATTAGTAGTATTTTGCTCATTTTGCATATTAAAAAAGCACTTAGAGATGCCAAAATTTAATCACTTGTTCCTTTTGTCATTTCCAACAACTCCACAAAGTTTCATTCGAATCCGTTCAGTACTTTTTGAGTTATCCTGCTGACAAACAAACCAACAAACGCCAGTGAAAACAATACCTCCTTCGGCGGAGGTAATAATAACACAGGGCAACAAAAAAATATTTTTTGAAAATCGTCCAGGGGTTTCCTGCTAAATTAGACTAATTTTGATGCTCTGAGTCCGAAAATGACCTTTGTTTTGCTCAATCAGGTCAGGTTTTTTTGCTACAGAAACTTTTTTAAATCGATTTTTGTAAAAAAAAACCAAATTTCTGTGGATCATCAGCTGAGAAACCCTTGATGATTTTTTCCCATTTCCTCAAGAAATAAAAATCAACTTATCCAAATTTATTCAGTTTTTATTTAGTCCATCAAATTTTATAAGCCTAATTATCATAATATTAGTATAAGAATGTGAGTTACATGACATAGAAGTTCAGAATTCACGGCATAAATCGGCGTTTCTTCGATTCCCGTATGTGAGCAGCTGCTGTGTTGTCTCGCTTCAGCGACCAGCAGTAGTCCGCCATCATGACTGCGTCCCACCTCCCCTGGTACCTCTCCTCCATTTGGCGCATGTCCTGATGGAACCTTTCTCGCTGCTCGTCGCTCATCGCCCCGAGATTTTCAGGAAACTTCTCCATGTGTGAGAACAGGAAGTGCATCTTTATACTCATCAAACACCCGAGTTTTTGGAAGGCCTCTATCATGGTGCTAATGAGTCTGGCGTGGTTTGCTGCCTTCGTGTTCCCCAGGAAGTTGTTCACCACCTGCACAACCGATTTCCACGCGGCGCACTCTAGCGTGTTCATGGAGTTTTGGAACTCTGTGTCCTTTATAAGATTCCGTATCTGTGGGCCATCAAAATGCCGGTCTTCACCTTCTCACTGGTCAATCGAGGAAAGGCTCGGCACAGGTAGTTGAAGCACCTCCCATCCTTGTCGAGAGCGCGTGTGAATTGTTTCATTAACCCAAGCTTCAAGTGTAGCGGTGGGATCAATATCTTTTTTTTTACCAGTCAATTTATTATGTACATCTAAAAAACAAGAGACATACATAAAATCCAGAGCAAATGTTTAATAAAAACATAAATAAACATTGTAGCTTAAAGTTTTTTCTCTGGAGTAGAACATATCAAATAAAATGTCATATAAATGTAGAATACGATAATATCACTTAAAAAATACAATCAATTAAACAACTATATAATGATTTAAAATTCCAAACATTAATGTGAAAATAAAACACAGAACAATGCAAAAGGATAAAAAACTATTAAAGTTTAGCTTTTCTTAAAAAAACTTCAAAATTATTTTAATAACTTTTAAATGTACTTTGGAGCACGATGGGAAATAATTCACTTCCTTTGAGGCCAGAGTCCACGAATCGTCATGAAGACTAGGAATTTTCAGGTCCAACGCGGTGTATCGTGCCGCTGCCGAGATGAGTATCGTCCTTAGTTCTGCCGGTAGTATAGGAGTATATAGGGTTAGCCTTTCCGCTATAAGTGCTTTTGAGTTGAGAAGGGCACTATTTAAAGCCCTCGTTCGCGGTGAAGATGCATTTGCTCCTAGGCCAAAGAGGATGCTTGCTTTCGTGTACTTGGACGTCTGAGGATCGCTTAAGCCTTTTACATTTAACGTAAGCATTTTTTAATAATTCCTACTGCGGGACAATCCACAAAAGCATGAATAATTGAATTATAGATACGTCCACAATCTTTACAAGGTTTAAAGAACAATATCTTCTCCCGGTCAACAAAAGGTTCGTGTATGATGTTTCTCGCACCAGGTACTAACTGATCTCGCGCCGGCCACTCTTTCTTTACATAGTGCTGGACTCTGTCTCGACTGTCCCACATACATATAAAGCATGGGTACTTCGTAAACCCGGACTGCTGACCAAGTAGAAAGTTCACCATCGTTAAGTCGACGCAGATGATCCATTTGTGCTGCTCATATTGGATTTTGTCGAGTACGTACTTCACTGCTTCATATTAATATATAAATATATATATATATGCTTCATATAAATTATTTATAATATTATTCGTGTCTGTGAATTGTAATTCGATATATTTTTCAAGAAAAATATGATTTAACTCAAAACTGCTGATATTAGAATATGAATAGCTCGTCAGGTAGGTATATGGCTGTATCTCAAAAAGTTGACCTGATGGAGCAAAATCAATGTGATATTTGGACTCAAAACACCAAAATTAGTCTAAATCAGCTGAGAAACCCCTGACGATTTTTTGGCTGTTGACCAGTGTAATTGACATTTTATATAATAGGGATGTATTTATCATGTCACTATTTTCAAATCCATTAAAATGAAGAACCGTTCACAATTTACGAATGTGGGCTTGTTTTTATTATAACAGTAAATATTCAAAATTATAGATTATATCTAACAGTTATTTCAATACTTGTAAATATTAAAAAAATGAAAAAAAATATTAAAAGATTTTAAATAAGTAATGTAAATGCTCATTGAGTAGATTAAGAAATACGTAACTTTTTTGTAAAACTAAAATCAAGAGGTCTGCTAATCTAAGATTCATAATTTTCTTTAAATATAAAAAAAAATGCTTGAGAAGGCCATATTAGTGATACAAACAAAAATTTTAACCAGGATTCAGGAATAGAAAAATGGGATAAAATATACAAAACTCACTTGTATGTCATAAAAAGGTCTCTCATATCTAAACTCAAACGATTGATGCTTGTCACAATGAACCATGATTACTCATATTGCTACCGAATATAAACATTTTTTTAATAGACAATTTGTTTTCCTACCCCGGCTTTGAGTAAAAAACTAAATGGAGTGCAACTGTTTGTAGTGATTCTTTAATGTAAGGTAATTTGTTAAAGAAAGTTCATGTGTATCAATTCCTTGTGTGCTCAACAATTGACTTCCTTAGATAATTTACTGTGGGGATAAGTCAAATCCAAGGTTTGCACTGGCAAATTGTAAGCAATTCAACAGATTGAGAACAATATTTGAGGTTTTATAGAAAATATAAAGTTTGATTTAAAGGGAGAGTAAGATAAAATTGAACTTTAACATTTCAGTACATTCACTTAAGCCGAGAAAACTATATGTCAATAGTCATATTTAAACTTCAAATGTCATAAAGTTATCTTTGTGAAGGTGCCATTAATCAAAATGTATAATAGGTCTTATTTCCTTTCGAAATTGTATTGAACTACAAAATAAACACAAATTCTTCAAAATCTAGTTCTAATGCCAATCTAATATATGTATTTTATGATATTAGGAAAAAATGACCGAGGAAAATTCAGCTTAGGAAGAAATAGCCCAAAAAGAAATTAACAAAGACATAAATGAAAATGATGACGTATGATACAAATTAACCCAACAATTATGTCCCCGTCTAATAAATCAACAATAATGAAATTATATATGTACAATTGCATATAAAAAATAATTTTTAGCCAGAATTTACTCAATTCTTATTAGAAATAGTATTTGTACAATGTTTCGTTGAATTCCACTCAAATACCCATGCCGTTTGCCCTTTTTCCAAGAATTATATTTTTCCCTTTCTATCGTAGGACCTATCTTTTAGGGCCATTTTTTCGTAGTCCGTATTTTCCTGTTCCATGTCTTTTGTACATACCAAATAAAAATTAGCTTTCAATGCAAAAAAGGAACACTGACACAAATAATAATCCTGAAAATAGTATTCGTTTGACCGATAGAGGGATTGATTTCATGCAACCAAATCAAAACAAAATACTTCCTCTATTTATTACAAAATAAGTATTGAAGTCCTTGATTTAAAAAAATTCAATATTGTCCAACTAAATGTTAGTGAAACCCTTTTTTACTATCTGCTACAGAGTTAAGACGGATTCTAGAGCATAATTAATACTCAGAGGAGTGTTAGTGAGGATCTTTGCCCGCTCAGAGAAGTTGATTACTGGACATTTATCATTTTTATATCTTATATAACACTATGCAACAAAAAAATGACTTTTGTCTTGCCAACGCAAAAAACAAATGAATCTAGTAATTTAGAGAATGGGGATTACAGATATATGATTATTTAGTCGTGATATTCGTTTTTCTGGCCACAATTCAAACTTTAAAATTTTCATGTTTTAGGCCAATGGTACATACAGATCTATGATTTTCAGGGACAAGACGGCAATTAACATAATGCATTACCAATACAATTTCAAAGAAAGATCCAATAAATCTATTGGTAAAGTAATATTTTCCAAACTCTGATTATGTAATGAGATAATTGCATTATAGTCGTAAAAAATGGAACAAAACGGACACTTTCACGTTATGATAGATATATTACTCATGGACAATTTTTTCAACTGCAAAGTTATATTTACATACGTTCCAGGCTTTAGAATAGCCATCGAGACCATTAGAACCATTAAAAACGACTTTATTATCGAATAATTGAGAAAAAAACATTAGGCACCTATGCTCCTCATATCTATGATCATCGTTGTAAAGGTTTCGTAGATTGTTAAAATTTTCTTCGTTCCGTAACAAAAGGATTAATATCAATATATATATATACATTTGCATGTATTCTACCTCAGTAAGTTATATGTCCTTAAAATTAAACAATAAATTTTTATTAATGGGAAAAATAAATACAAAAAATATTCATATTGAAAATTATATTCAAAATAAGTATTTAGTATAAGTTAGTTAAGAATTTATTGCTGTCTACGATAGTACATACAAATACTACAATTATACAATGATAAAAGCAAATACATACATACAGCAAAAGAACACGACCACACAAAGGGGTATATGTCTACAACAGCAAAATGGATATGAGCATTGCATTATATAAATTATTTTATAATCTACTTATGAAGCAATTAAATTAAAGTTAGAATCAATAATTTTGCATCTTTTACATTTAATAAATTTAATCATACGAAGATTTCATTTCTCTTGCATGACTTGGTATCTCTCATATGAAAGCGATGGGCATCTGTTGATTAGGTGGTCAGCGGTTTGGGACTCCTCCATGCATATATTACAAATGGCATTTGTGTTTTTCCATTTGCTCAGATGGCCAGAAATGGTCCATGGCCTGTGTAGGCTTGAACAAGTAATTTATGTTGGGACGTGAAAGCTCGACAACCTTTGGTTTTGGAATATTCAACATCCTATGAGTATGTTTCATTCCAAGATCCTTTTTGTATCTGTTGCACCAAACTTCATAGAAGAAGCCATCTATCACTTTCTTTATGTAGCTTGGTGGTGCTCCAACACATAAGCGATTTTTACTTTGCGTTCCTTTCTTGCAAGGTAGTCCGCAAATTCGTTGCCTGAGATGTCTGAATGCCCTTACACCAATCAAGATGTATATTTATTTGGATTTTGCGTTGTTTAATACTTCTTTGCATTGCTTAACTGTGGCACTTTTTGTAAAGGGGTTTAGAATAGCAGCAATTGCTGATTGAGAATCTGACCGAATAATCACGTTCTTAGATGGCTTGTCTTGTTCAAGTAAAGCTTTAACAGATTGTGTGATGGCAATTACCTCAGCTTGGAAGACTGATGCTTCTTATTAAGAGATATATATGATTGATAAAAGGATATATCACCTCTAGTGATTGCCCATCCAGCTCCTGTGTTGTCTTTATCGTCTTTTGATCCGTCTGTGTATATAATAATGTCAGAGTTTTCAACATGAGAGTTATCAACCCAGATACGATTGCCTGTAATGTAGTCGCTAGTTTCATTCAATTGAAGTCGATGGAGTATTTTATCACTAACGAAACGATGTCCACGACGCCTTGAAAGATTGCCCACACCATCCCAGGTATCCCGGAGAAAGAACTTTGTTCTCCATCTTGACTTTGTTGCAAGTGCTTGTATGTAGAGATCCAATGGAGTGATGCCCAATACTGCCTCTATTCCTGATGTTGGTGTTGATCGGAGTGTATGAGTCATACTCATAAGTACCTTTCGCTGAATATTGTTCAATTTTCTTATTTCGACTTTCTTTGCAGTAACAGTGTGTCCCATATTAGACATGCATATGTGATAATGGGTCTAATCATTGCTTCATAGAGCCAGAGAACCTATCCGAAGTTAAGCCCCATTTTGACCTATGACAGCCTTTGCCATATTCCATATTCGAGAACATTTGGCAGCTTTTTCTTTTATATGTTCAGTCCAGGTGAGTCCTTGATCGAAAACCACGCCTAGGTACTTTATTTGTGTAGCATATTTAATTACTTTTCCTGCCATAAATAGTCGCGGAAAGTATTTTGATCTTAATTTGTATGCTTTTGAAAAGACTATAGCATTAGATTTGGATGGGTTGAATGTGAGACCATTTGTTTTCCCCCATTCCAGAACAATATTAATTGCTTCCTGCATTTTATAAACAAGTGTACCAGGGTCTTTACCACTTATTAATAAAAGGACGTCATCCGCATAGCCTACAACATGGATGGCGCCATTTTCAAACTTAGTCAAAAGAGTGTCCATGATTAAGTTCCATATAACTGGAGATAGAACTCCTCCTTGTGGACTACCACGTGTTGGATTGACGCTGACTTTTTCCCCTTTTAATTCCGCTTTGACTGTTCTTGTTTGAAGAAGGTTACAGTACCAAGATTGAATGCTTTCTGGAATTCCAAGCCGTGACATAGCTATGTTTGCAGAGTGAAATTGTACATAATCAAACGCACCTGTGCAATCAAAACTGACTGCAAGTGTGCAGTGGTCTTGAAAAATTGATTTTTCGATTAAGTCCGTAACTTGTGACAGGGCTGTTTCAGTTGATAATCCCTTAGTATAAGCATGTTGTGAATAAAGTCTTGGGATAACGTCGTCCACTTTCCATTGTACAATTCTCTCAAGTCCTTTAAGAATGTAGTTCGAAAGAGTGATTGGCCTGAAAGCCTTAGCTGAGCTGTAGTCATCTTTGCCCGTTTCGGCAAAAAAGTAACTTTCATCTCTCTCCAGATCCTTGGTGTATAGCCAGTGTTGAGAATTACTTCATAAAGGTTTGTGATGTAAGATATTAAATTTTACCGAGTTGCTGAAGTACAACTGGTTTCAGCCCATCTGGGCCTGAGCTTTTAAATGGTTGAAAAGAATTGAATGATTCTTTGACCTTATTTTTATCTACATAGTTAATGTTAAAGCTTCTTTCTTCCAATGGTCTATCATAGGTCGTATTTATTATACTATCAGGGAAATGAGTTTCCATAAGTACTAATAAAGATTGAGCAGGTGATTGCGTATATCCATCGTCTTTTTCAGTAGTCCAATTGAGTCTTCCATTGGTTTTTGTATTTTAATCAGTTTTGCAATATCTTTAGCATTTGCAGCTTTACTGCAAAATGCCTCCATGCCTCTTTCTTCTCTTTTCTGAGTGCTGTACGATATTCGTTTTTTTTTTAAGTACTCCTCTCTATGTGTGCTGTAGTGACGCTTAGGCTCGAGTTTATTGAGTTTATATCTAAGGCTTGCAAGATGTTTTGTCCACCATGGCACGGACTTAGTTGCTGTTGTTTTCCTTAAAGGGCAAGCAATGTCGAGTGCCTTCATTATTGTATCATATAATGATTCTGCACATTTATCTATGGCGATAGAATTGGGAATTACTTTAGGCAGTGACACATTTTCGGTTTGAGATCTAAATATATCCCAATTGACTTTTCTGAAATTTCTTGACTTTTCGGAGATAGGTTTGTATTTTCCGAATTTGAAATTTATATACCTATGATCAGACATTGATGGCCGAAGATCTACATGCCATCCTTTGATGTCCAACTTTTTAAGGCATGCTGATTCATGATTGTAATGTCAATGACTGAAGAAGCCCGTTGTGTAAGAAAGTTGGCTCATTACCTTCATTCATGACTGTCTTTAGTATAAGTATAATGATATTAATCCTTTTGTTACGGAACAAAGAAATTTTATCAATCCACGAAACCTTATATATATGATCATCGTTCTAAAGGTTTCGTGGATTGTAAAAATTTTCTTCGTTCCGTAACAAAAGGATTAATATCAAAATATATATATACATTTGCATGTATTCTACCTCAGTAAGTTACATGTCCTTAAAACTAACACCATAAATTTTTATTAATGGGAAAATATAAATACAAAAATATTTTTATTTTTTAAAATTATATTCGCAATAAGTATTTAGTATAAGTATATTGATATTAATCCTTTGTTACGGAACGAAGAAAATTTTAACAATCCACGAAACCTTTAGAATGATGATCATAGATATGAGGAGCATAGGTGCCTAATGATTTTTGCTCAATTATTCGATAATAAAGTCGTTTTTAATGGTTCTAATGGTCTCGATGGCTATTCTAAAGCCTGGAACGTATGTAAATATAACTTTGCAGCTGAAAAAATTGTCCATGAGTGATATATCTATCATAACGTGAAAGTGTCCGTTTTGTCCCATTTTTTACGACTATAATGCAATTATCTCATTACATAATCATGTTTTGGAAATATTACTTTACCATAGATTTATTGGATCTTTCTTTGAAATTGTATTGGTAATGCAGTATTGTTAATTGCTGCCTTGTCCCTGAAAATCATAGATCCGTATGTACCATTGGCCTAAACATGAAAATTTTAAAATTTTAATTGTGGCCAGATAAACTAAATCCCATTGTTCGAAATAGCAATTTATCATTGCATGGACTCCATAGAATCAATTTTTGAAAGTTTTGGCCGTTGGCAAATTTTTTGTTGCATAGTGTAATCTTACTTCCTCTATCGGTTGATATTAAATCTATAATTAGGGGAACTAATCGCATCTTCCTTTCATGCTTTTGATGTGAATTATTCCAGTCTCCTTTATATAGTAAAACTTATATATTTAAATGCCGAGCCACAAATGTTCACAAAAGGTAGAAGAAGCCTCCAAAAAAGAATGATAAATGACCACTTTGACAGTTCATGTAGCCTGAAGCAAAGAACTATATGTAATATAACTTTTTCCTTTCTTTCTGAGCTTTTTTCTTTCTATCTCTCATCCAAATTTAATAATGTAATAAAAAAACCTACTCTACTTAATCTAAAGTGGTATATGCGAGAGTAAAGAGGGGCTAGAAAGTAGGGTAGACAATCATACTAAATAGGTAAGTGATAAAGGAACATCCCTTAATAATTCGCCTGGAGTCTTTCTTCATAGAAAAAAGGTCTGTACCTTTTGAAAATGTGTCGCTGCAATACATACATAATGTAAACCTATGTAAGTGGATGGAAGAAAAAATAATCTTAAGCGCCTGCTTCTTCTCGGAGATGGAGATGATAAGAGTGATAGACTATGATAACTAAATTAAGTCATGGAGTTTCTATGTATTTCATTTCTTATGTATGAAAGATGTTGTCAATTGATTTGAAGAATTTTTATGTTATTGACACAGCTCATGATTAACTATAAAGATACATGAAAAGGGGGTTATTCAATAATTATTCTTACACATAAGAAATAGATGACCATTTTAGCTTAAAATTTGGTACTTTTTAAAGTAAAGAGTCAGGGTTTGAAGTTGAGTAACTTATTTAATAAAATCCGAATGTTATAGGAGTCCATGCTAACGAAAAGAAGAAAAAAATTACATTGAGATAACGAAGAACAGAGGAAAAAGAGAGATATGGATGAGGAATTCTAGGATTAATTTGATTTTCTATGATATTTCAATTCATTTATACTTTCCAATTTGTCCATTATAGTTCATGTGAACGACAAAGAGTTATATTATTATAATACATTTCCACATTGATTTCTATCTTCCTTTATATCTTACCTATCACTTTCTTTTCATAGAGAAATACATTTTATTGAATAAGTTACTTAACCTCAACGTCTCGATGATATAAGAGACTAAAGTCTAAGCATCCCACTCGAACAAAAAAAAATCTATAAAAATATGGATATGAACAAATAAAATATACATACAATATTAATAACAAAAAAAAGTTTATAAAAATGAATTACTTATTTCATTAAATTTTTGATAATTATTTTTATAATCTTATAGCAGAAGAGGAAGGATAGGAAAGAGGAGTCAGAGTACCTATGGCAACATAAATCCATGAATTATCCTTCAGAGATAGAACCTATTATCTCTACAGCAGTTTAAATGTATTTTGAATAAAACATGTGAATACGTTTTAGATATTGACTTGAATGAAGATTAAATTAAGTTCAATCTATAAGAGGTGCAATCTTAAATTTGTTTATCTGGAATCGCAGTATTCGTGTGTATATAAATATTCAATTATAACATTTTATGAAGTTAAAAAATCTTAAGATCTTTCAATGATCAAATAAGACATTTCCACCGTCTAGTGAACTTTAACTTGCGAACTTAATATTTAGAATTGAACACTAATATACTAGGGTAGCAAGATCCCTTGATTGTTTGATTATTTTATAGGTCACGAAGTAGTTATCATTATTCACAGTTCAGAAAATATATATACCTAAAATTATATGAATAAACAAATGTATAAAAAAATCGATACTAATGGACGGTAAAAATATATAAGTAATCATTTTAACTTTATTTTTTGGATCAATACTGAACAAACATATACTTAAAACTATTTCTTAAAATGTTTTATAACTCTTTTTTAAATTACTTAAAATCAGGGTTGTTTGATTTAAATCAGGCCGATTTAAATCAAGTGGATTACCAATTAAAATAATTGATTTAAATCAATTCATGTTTTTTTCAATAAATTAAATTGATATTTAATTTATGCTTCTAATTCTCAATGACAGAAACAAAACATTTCATGTCTGTCTTCTTAATAGTAGAGCAGTGGCCTTTTTCATTATATCTATAGCCTCAGACTATAGGCCTATATCATATAATATATCATATTAAGCTTTGAGTTAGGATTATTTGATTTAAATCAAGCAATTTGGATTGCGATCTAAATTAAGTTTTTTTTCCAAAGACATTTTATAATCAATTATTAAAATCAAGTCATGTTTGATCAAATAAATTGTTTATTACTTGTACAATGTAAATGGAAAAGTTAACGCAGTTCAATTTGACAATTACAGGAACGAGTTATTAATTGTCAGTTTTCTTGCTCTTCTAAGTTTTCTAATTAGCTTAAGATTTGATGAACATATTTAACAATTGGCTTCTATTCTGCTTGTACAATATGAATGAAAAAGTAAACTCAATTAAATTTGACAATGACAGGAACGAGTTATCAATTGTCCGATTGTCTTGCGCCTCCTTTTCCAAGCGTACCTGGCGCGTCCTAGATTCGAGAGTGACCCATCTTGTAGTCATCTTTGATCAGCCGTTGGCAGCTCCACCCAGTAATTTTTTAAGGTAGAAAATTGTCATGAGTTTTCGATCCTCGCTTGGATTTCGAACTGTCACGTGATTAGCGAGTATGACTCATTACAAGGCCTTTGAAGTTCTGTAATTTTATTGTTTACTCCTTTGTATTCTTTATTAAAATGAAATCATTAAGTAAGGCAACTAGAATTTAATCAAAGACAGCATTTAAAGTCCCCTGAGTAATAGGTAGGCCTATATGTATATTGGGCATGTTTTAAAATGTTACAATTTAAAGTATGGACAAAATTTATACATTGAAAAAAATATTTTTTGTTCATGGTTTTTGTTTATGGTTAACAATTAAAATAAAAAAATCCGATTTAAATAAAAAAAATCTGATTTAAATAAAAAAATCAACAACCCTGCTTAAAATAATGCGATATTCCGGGATAGTACTTTTTAACACATACCGCTGAGGTTCATGAGGTATCATAATAAGAGTGAATTTTGAGGTTGAAAGCTGCTAACCGAGCTGTGGTAGATAACAAATTTGGCTTTAATTCAGAGGGATTAATTGGACTATATGTAGTCAATCTCCGGTCAAGTAAACCATTAGCATCGAAGAGGGTACAATTTATAGGTGTTGCTCATGCTGAGAGATCCTGCTTTTCAAGACCAAAGATTTGCTTAGTAGTAATATTTAGATGCCTTGACGTCCTTCGTGCCTATTACGTTAAGAACAATAAACTTTTGTTAAATACTAATAATAGGGCAGTCCACAAAGGCATGCACTATCGAGTTGTATAGAACTCCACAATCTTTGCAGGGATGATAACATTTAAAGAGATCGACAGATATTTGGAATTTGGCGGGGAACTTTTTTTCATCCAATATGTTAGATATTGAATCTAGAATTCTCCTTCCCAATTCCCCGGTAGACCCAAAAGGGTGATAAACGTAAGACAAATGTCATTGTTCTCCTTAAAATCAAAATGTAAATTTTGAGGCAACTTTGCGCGCCAAATGGTATTGGCTAGCCGTTCTGGAGAGAAGAAATCTGAAACTCCCTACATCAAAACAGTCATTCCAGCTTAGGTCATGTAATGTTAAAATGCAATCATTTATGGATATTTCTTCAAGTTCTTCAAGGGGTTTCACATTAAAAAAATAAATAATATTTCTTTTATAGTTGGACCTGATCCAATCGATGGTTGAATCTTTTTCGTATAGTGGAGTATTTCTGCAAATTATCCTTTGAACACATCTTCACACTGCGGATATAGGCGTTGTTATTTTCTTGGCAAAATCTGTCCCCAGCATTAATCAAGAGTAAACTCGATTACTCGTCACTGTTCTTCTCTGTTTCCAAAAAGGACTCCCGGCAATATCCCTCACGACCTGGATGTAAGTCCTGGGTACGATCAACAAAAGAAGAACCAGCCACACCCGGGTGACAATTTTTCTTTTTCAACGCTTGTAGATAGCTTTGATGAAAGAGTGAGTATAGCTATTTATTTCCATTTAGAATTGCTTTCTCTGCGAAGAGTGGTGAGGATGATGCTCTGTATTGAACTAAAGGAATTATTTTATAGTTATATATATCTATTCCCTGTTAAACTCAAATTTCTCGATTTTACCATTTTTGTGAGACAGGTGAATTAAAAGAAGACCAGTTTGAATGATCAAAACTGCACCTAAAAATTCCAAGAATCTCAAACTTTGATCTAAATTCACAAGAACAAAGCCTAAACCCACTAACAGGGAGTCAAACACCAAATGAAAGAATAGAAGTCTTCGATTTACTCACTGAGAGGCCTGATACTTCTTCATATTTAGTGCAGTAGTTCAAATTATCTCTATTCTCTTAACCAATTTGGCTTCTGAAATAGCTTCGAGAGTAATGATAATGTTGTCGGCATACATATATACCAGATGACGGGAGCCTTCTAGATCGATACCGAAACCCCAAAATCTGTGCAATAAGTTCTTCGTATAATCTTCGACAGCGGAAATGAAAGGGGCTGAAGAGCATCCCTGCCTACAATTCTTCCCTAGCGTTATTGGATCACTTTCATATCCATATAGGGATAGAGTTGATGAACCATTATAAATTAAGGCCCGCACAGGATTCAAAAAATTCCTTGGCAACAGTCTCCGACTAAATATAAGTATATGCGAATGATAAATTGAGTCAAAAGATTAAGAGAAATACACTGCTCCCAACTTCTTTTTTTCGATTCACAGACTCAATTGGCACCTGAATATTACGTCATAAAATTTGCAATTCTTCAGAAAAAACTTTTTTGATGGGTGGCAATATTTTCATTCAATTGAAAAGCATTTGTTGAGCAAGAACACAAGACAAAATATGATACGATTCATTTAGAATTGTAATTGACTTCCAATGATTGAAGTAATGTGATAAGAACAATTCTACCACTTGCCAAGGAACTTGGCATTTTACCTGTCTAATAACAGTTCTAATTTACAGTCCTAATAACCTAATACAATATTTTGATCGTCATTGGATATGTGCAAATCTCCTTAGTGTCGCAATATAAGAGCTTGAGCTACAGATATATTTGATACTACAAGGTAAATACTAATGCTAATAATATCGGTTTTTTTTTGCTTTCTTTGGTTTCGTCAAAAGTTCCTGATTATCCAATGATTAAAAGAACATGTACATTGTCGACTGTTTTTTATATGCAATTTTGTTTCAGAAGAAATGTTTTTTTTTCCAAGATATTGCAAGAATATGAAATATATTTATATATATGTAAATATCTTTTTGTTTCCAAATAGATCTCTTGATAAAAGTTAGAAAATAAAATTTTATACAATACGAATTATAACTGTGAACAAAAAACATACAATTAATATATAAAGTACTAGCGAATGTTACCCAGCGCTGCCCGGGATTTTCCAACTTGACAATAGTCTGGATGAAAAAAAATCACACCAATAATTTTAGTCATGTTCTCGCGTGGGATTTTTCATATTAAAATAAATTCTTTAAAAGTCGTCATAGGGTCTTCATTGCCATTTTTCCATTTGTATTCCTTGAGGCTGGGTATTTCAACATCGTAAAAAGAAGAAATCACACGAATAATTTCAGTGATGTCATGGCATGTGACTTTTCATATTATAATAAGTTCCTTCAACAGTGATCATTGGGTCTTCCTTGCCATTTTTTCCGTTTTGTATTCCTTAAGGCTGGGTATTTAAACATCGTAAAATGAAGAAACTACACGAATAATTTCAGTGATGTCATCGCTTTTTTTTTCATATAAAAATAAGTTTCTTAAAAAGTCGTCATTAGGTCTTCCTTGCCATTTTTTGTTTTGTATTCCTTACGGTTGGGTATTTAAATATCACACAAAGAAGGAAACACACGAATAATTTTAGTGAAATTATTGCATGTGACTATTCATATTCAAACCAGTTCCTTAAAAAGTTGTCATAGCTCTTCATTGCCATTTTTTCCGTTTTGTATTCCTTAAGGCTGGGTATTTAAACATCGTAAAAAGAAGATGAATAATTTTAGTGATGTCATCACATGTGATTTTTCATATTCAAATCAGTTCCTTAAAAAGTTGTCCTTGGGTCTTGATTGCCATTTTTTCCGTTTTTTTGTTCCTTAAGGCTGGGAATTTAAATATCGTAAAAAAGTTATTTTTAAGTCGTTCCATAGAGTGCCTATGTTATTTTCTTATGAGAAGTAGCTCCTTAAAAAGTCGTCATTGCCATTTTTTTCCGTATTGACATCCCTCTCCATCTCTAGGCACTATTGAAATTTGATTAGCACGATGTTGCAATATAAAAAAATGTTGTTATTTTCCACAAAACTTAAATTTGGGGGGACATACAGGGACAGAAAGAAAAATATTTTTAAGTAATCATGTAGAAAACGAATTTTCCGGGAAACACTCAATAAAACAAAAACACGTCTTAGTACCTCAGTCTTATCCACAGAAAATTAGGGCAAAATCTAACTTGTAAATTTTAAAAAATCGGCAAAAAACGTTTTGGCGAATAAAAAAAGCATGTCGATGACGAATTTTCCGGGAGTTGACAACCCCACTAAAACACTCCCTGAGCTCTCAAAACTATTCACTGAAAATTTCGTCAAGATCTAATGACTCGTTCGGGAGATACAGGGAAACGAACGAACGAACGAACGGAATGCTTTTTTATAAGTATAGATAATGACTTAATGGACCATTAGTTATGTAAAAACGAAAAATAAATTACAATTCTTGTTAAAGTATATTATTAAAAAGAAATATATTGATTTTTAACAAAAAAACACACTACTATCTTTACTCTCAATTTATAAACATTTTTACCCTTGAGGTTTAGAATTTAAACAAAATGTTTAAATTAAGCAAGCCAAAAAAGTTTAAAATAAAAACACAAATAATCAGGTACTTTTTTATATTTCTTACAAGTTTACCAGGAAAAAATTAAGCAATTAAATTATTATGGTTGTATTTTTTCTGTAATGGAAACGGGTATATTTTAGTTGTGCAAAGAAACTGATATAAAGTTTTAGTTTAATAAAAGACTAAGAAAAAGTTTAAAATCTTTCTCGTAAAAGAGTGATCTATTTTTATTTGTTTCTATAAGTTTATTAGAGCACAAATTAATGACTTTATCATGTGTGGAATATACAACTTTTGTGTAATGATCCTAGGTAGTTTAGTTGGGTGGTGAAATTAATATTAAGGTATGCCCCTCATGTACTCGAAATATTTCATGGATAAACTAGGACATGGACTGAAACTTTCTTATCGTTCGTGAAATGTTTCTACCATAAAAACCACCACACCCAAAAACTTTAATGTAAATAAGAGGACAAACATTAAATATTTATCACAATGTCCACTTTTTATATTTCTTATATTTTACTTTATTACTTTAAATTAAAGGAAAACTTTTTTAAAACTTTGTGTGTGTTCTTTGGCTTTTAAAACACACGTTATAATGCTATACTTTATTTTAAAAGATATGTTATAATTAGAGAGCGGAAAAAAATGTGATTATTTTTGCCACAAAATGTTTTTTAATGTTACCCAAATGAGCAAAAAATGTTCAGAAATGTTTTTTTAATAGTACCCAAATGAGCAAAAAAATGTTAATTATATAGACTCCAAATTTGATTTAATGTACATAAATTTATTCTTTCATATAAACAATGACAAACAATAATCTCTGTCAATTTTTCTCGGTGAGGTTTTGGCGACATTCGGATAAAACATTTTCAAAAATGATCTCTCCATATCTACCGAGGTATTGGGACAGTATTTTAGAATAGCTCCATCCATTGGGCACATCCCATCTGGAAGAACAGCTCTAGGTTTACCTAGCAGCAAATCTCGTACCTGTCTCAATGCTGACAGGGCAGGATTTTTCTTTACAACGTAATCTAACTTAGTTTTAAAAACTTCTTCAGCGTCACCTGAAATCTTGCAGATCCTTTCCTTAGCATCTTCAAAGATTCTGAGTCCATCTTCAAGTGTAATTCCAGCGGTCTCCAGGCTGGTAATTGAATCTGACAGCAATCCTTGGTTAGCATCCACGATGATAAAAAAATCACTGACCAACTTCATATCTCGGACAACCTGCTGTTCTTCAGTTCTCCGTGCAAAAACTGCGGAAGGATATATAATTCAACTATGTAGACTGCCTTCATGTTCAGATTTTGAAGAAGTTGGTAGCTCTAAATGTTAACGGACATAATAACATTGAGGTGAATGTAAAAGCATGTGTACTGTTTGGAGTAATGGAAGGCCAATCCCCGTCCGAGAATTTGAAGTCACTTGAGTGTGCTTATTGGGTGCTAAATCACTCATTGCGAGCAAACTCTGTAAAAATGATCCTGTGGACCCCGAGGAAATAAGAGCCGCTCTAATATCTTCTGCTACTCGTTATTCGTCTTTCTCTTAAAAGATTCCTAACGCTTATGGTGCTGGGTGGCAATATGCGGCAGATTAATTTAAGTTCTACCCCAAAGTTTCGGCGAAGTATTTTATAATATTAAAAATATAATTAAATCGTTTGAAACTTCTAAAATAATTTAATTTATTTGAATGATTTATATGGTTTTAACGTTTGTGTGTGTTTGAGTTTCAAATATGTATTGTTTTGATGTTTTGGAATTATTTATGAATATTTTGTTGTTAAATTATGTTTTGAAAAGCAACTCAGGCGAGGAATAATTTTTAACTAAAATGTTAATTGATGCTACACACATAATTCCCTTCCCTAAATATTTTATAATTTTTTTTTGTATTTTATTTCATAAAATATTTTAAGCCTTAATAAAAAAATTGAATATGGCAAAAACGATAAATGATTTGCAATAAATGTTAAGTCAACTAGGATGCTTTTCATTTAAAAAATCCACCGACTACGGATATACATTTAGCATCGTTAGGGTCAAACATATCCACGACTGCTTTGACTTGCTTGAAAATATGACCATATCAAACAGCTGCCCGGATCCAGGTTCCCTATCTGGTCATAATTGGATCAGGGGGAGCTCTAGGCCAGGACAACATTTTTGAATTTTGCTCGTCGAGATGGGGCTTTGAGGAATACTTTTTTACCGAAGAAATGAGACTATTTACGTCCGCAAAAAGGTATTTGACTTTATCCGCCACACGATGAAGCTAATAAACAAATGGCACATGCATCAGAGACGGATAAAATACCCTGGGTTCTCGTCAATGCTTCCTCATATACTCAGCTCCATCAGTCACGAGAATTTTTGCCAAGCTTGCCTCAAACTGAGGATCAATCATTCTGAGAGTATCATTGACGATCCTAGCCAGGGTGTTTGAACCAGAAGTGGGGACGAATGAGCATTTCACCACAAATGGAACATGAAAAGAGTTCTCATCTAAACGCCCCAATTAGAAAATTAACGACTTCGCGCCCAACTATGTACATGAATGCTACTATCAATCCACAAAGGCTGACCGTACAGCTCAGATCGCATCTTTTCCATGATTCCTGAGAAATATTAAGGCAAATATGTCCTCAAGGACGAATTGATATAGCCATATTATTTTCCAAAAAACTTCTTGAGGATCGGATTGCTCAGCTTTTTCCAAGGAATGTTACTAGACAGCCTTGCACAATTCCTTAGATAGAATTTGTGATTTTGACTTCTTAGGTAGCCGATTCATGTCCTCTAGCTGGACTTGGATCCTTATCCTCTTGAGCTCGCAGTTTTTCTCGTGTCTCGCTCTGGTAGAATGCTGGACAAACTGAGACTTTTGGCCTTCTCACAGACGTTACAGAAAACAGTATGGAAGTCTATAAATTTGAAGGGATAATCAGTCTCCTCATTCATATCCTTGAGCCTGTTTAGATGGGTAGACAATGAAGCTGCCATATTTCTTTAAATAATGGAATGAGTGAGTTCATCAAATATTTTATAATGTCAATGAACAAGATGTTTAATATGTTTTAGCTTAAAAAAATGAGATAAAAATTGTGGATCAATAAAAGGGTAATTTAAATTTGGATTTGTCGATGCCTTCCATAAAACAAAAATGCATATAACTATCTGATGCAAGATATTCATTAAAAAGGCGCCATAAATTGAGGCGTGAATTGTTATCTTCCAAAAATCAACAAATTAAGGGAATGAAGGAAAAAATTATAAAATGTTGCAAGAGATGATGAAAATGAGTTTACCAATTTTTCTAACAAGAGAAAAAGGTATTTATTTCAGGGATATTATGAAGAAAAATGTGTTTTTTCTTAAATTTGCAAAAATATGTTTTATACGTTAAAAGATGGAAAATATGTGAAAAAATATTTTTTATGTGATTCACATTTTTCCCGCTCTCTAGTTATAATATAAACGAGTTTGAAACCACAATATGTCATAGGTGTGATCGGTTAAAATCCAAGGGAACATTGGCGGTTTTATTAGAAATTATAATATGCTAAAGTTGTGATCGGAGTAACTTGAGGGCACACTGGCAACGTCAAGTTGTTTGAAACCTTAATATACCAAAGTTGTGATCAACGTGACTAGAGGGCCCACGGGCGTGGATTTGAAACTCTAATATGGCATTGGTGATATTGGTGTAACCTTTCTGTGGGCTTGACACACCAATATGTTATTTTTATACCCTATTTTATGTAGTTGCTATTTTTTATTTATTCAAATATCAAGTTTAAGCGGGATAGGAACTAAAATTTTGGTAGGGCATGATGCATTTTATATATTGAATTGTGGGCAACTTTCTCTGTGAGCAATTTTTTGTTCGCAGATAAGATATGAATACACTTATATACACTACAGAAAAAGGACAGGATCATACAACGGGGTTATATTGGTGTAACTGTTGTGATGGGAGTTACTATAACAATATTAAAGCAATAAGAACAAAATATTGAGTGGAAAAATATCTTCATATATCTCAATAAATCTAGGTGGACTTCTTTTGATGATAAAGTAAGTGGCTATTCAGTACATAGGTTATAAAAGACACTTGTGCCCTACGATTAATCCAAATTGAAATGTTTAGGCCAGGAAACTATAATTTCAACCAAAGCATTTGAGTTTCGGCTATTGAGTTGCAAAAGTTTCATTGCGGAACGTTTAACCTTTGGGGGGGGGGGGGGATACTATTGAAGCGGGACACTTCCATTCTCATATCAACAGCAGCTTGTTACATGACGCTTTTCATTATGATTTCAGTCATAATTATTATTTTACAACCAAAGAAATCACACTCCGCCAACATGTGAATAGATGTGAATTACTCTGCTGATAAAAACGAGACTCACGAATGATATATTTACTCGAATAAGAAAGTTATGACTAGCTATTATCTGAATACATAAATATTCACGACTAATATTAATTGATCGTATCGACGCATACGAAGTCATCTGTTACTTTACTGTCTACAGGAGTTATGTTGTGTTTATCTCGGAAGGCCCATCCTCATCAGGTCTGACCCAAAATAATCCGGAGTAGGAATATTATTTTTTAGATTTAGATGCTGCTGTTCCAATAGAAGCAATGAATGAATGCATTAAAACTAAGTCCAATGTATATGAAATAATATGTACTATTTATGCATATATTTTTTTATATGCCTTGACTAAGAGTTTCTGTTGGATATGAAGGGTGAAGAGTTGTCCTTTTTAATAATTTATATCTATCCAAAACATTCTTTCCAAATTACATATTGACTTAGCTCTCTAGCGGAACTTGACAAAGAAATTACTGGAGTGGTCATTGTCCAACTATGGATATTTGTTATTGAAACCTTTATTGATGAATAATTAATTTTTTTTTATAGAAAAAATATCATTGAGATGGGGGTGGGGGGGGGGGGGGGTACGTAAAGATGATTAATATGTAAGTTATATATAATCCGTTAAATATTAGGATTAACTTGTGGGGATTATTTTCAATAAAAGATAGGGAACAGGAGTAAAAGAAATACGCTTTTTCCTTATAAATATTTAAGCTACTTTAGAAGAAATGTTAAAGACAAATATTGTAAAAGAAAAAAGGAAAATACACAAGTTTGTTAAAATCACCAAGGAAGGGATTTTTTGGACAAATATTATGCCCATTTATTGTATTTTATTTTTTAGCTGAATTCGATTTGAAATAACGAGATTAATTAAATTATTATGTATTACTCCTTTGTAAATTATTGAACATTTGAGTTCAAGCATAATTCAATGTAAGAGAAGATCAGGGATATTAAAACAAAAAAAATACATAAATAATTCTTAAATCAAAGGTTCGGAATATTATCTTAGTGTCTAAGTTGAGTTCTGATTGTTGTTTAATGTGATTAGTATCTGAGATTCCAATCAAATCAATTTTCAAAAGATAATACAAACAATGCACCGGTTAAAATAGAGACGTTATATTCAAATTTCAATCCCTTAATGATTTGGTTTGATTGACGCAGGAGAAGCAACTGCCCCTCCCCAAATTTGGGTTAGTGCTCAAATTGGGGTAAATTGATTGATATTTTTGAGCATTTTAGTCCAAGCCAAAAAATGTGAGGTAAATATCTGCTCACTGTATTTGCTAGAAAGTCCTTACATTTGAAAGTTATAGTTAACTTAATGTTTTCTTCTAAGTTTCATCAAATAAACTTTAGGTTTTTGGTCATGACTAAGTCCAAAAGGAGGCTATACAGAATCAGAGTAAAGTGTTCACAGTGTGGGAAAGAAGTTGATGGCGACTACAAGAAGGAACACGTGTCAAGAGTACATGTAAAAAACGAACAAGTTAAGGTTTTTTTTGTAGATCAAAAGCAAAAAAAAGTTAAAAACAATGGAAAACCAAATGAGATATTCATACCAACGGAGTACTTATTGAAGAGATAAAGATGAAGATTCTTAATTTACTAGCTGTGGGTGCAGTGGTAGAGAAAATACAGCCTACAAAGGACAAAGCAGAAGATAATGATAATGAGTTGAGCCTACTAACCACCATCACATCATCCGCATTAACCTCTGTTGGATGAATACAACAGGAAACAGCTAGGTCAGAGAAGTGGGACGAGAGACTTTAACTCTTACCTGAAATACCCATGAACGCTTTGACACTCCCACGAGGTCTATAGTTTGTTTCTCGTCTCAGAAGTTTTGATCAGATTCCACCTTCAAATACAACAATTGGAAGAAACCAGAACGACTAGTGAAGCATGGCGAGAGCGGTAACCATCGAGTTGAAATGTCTAAATGGATAATTTTAAATGTCAGCATAAAGCTTGGTCCACCTTGATATAACCCACAAATTCATGGTCCTCTAAACCTACCTTAAAGTTTTTGTAGTGTCCGTCTTGCACACCGCATAGCAAAATATCTCTTAGAGAGAGGCCACGAAGAAGTCAGATCAATGATTGGACAGCAGTCAGAAATAAACTGCGGAAACCTTTTAGACCCTGTACATTATCGATGTGGAGACATCCCTTAGCTTGCCACAAGACAGTCAGTGACTTTAACCAAGAATCCAAAATGAAACACTGAAGGTTGCATCTGATTTAGTACTGAAGGAAATAGCTAAAAATGTTAGGGAAGTAGGCAAGTTCACTCTTATTTAGGATCAAACACCAGACGTTTGCAACCGGGAACAAGTGGCAGTGTGTTTACGCTTTGTGAACTATGAGCAGCCTTGAGAAGCGAAGTCCACAACCGGTGAGACAATGTTAAATATGGTGCTTGAAGTGATTACCAGTTTAGAGTTACGCGTGAAAGATATTGTGGGCGGTTTACTGTAATTTCATCGCGAGTAAATTTGTCACGGAGCTTTTTATAGCCGTTTTTTTGTCGCGGGTAAATACATCGCCTGCTATTTTATTGTCAGTCAACTTTGTAGTTCTTCTTTTTGTCGCGGGTAAATTTGTCGCCAAGCTTTTTGTAGTGAAGTATTTTTGTGTTCTTCTTTTTTTTCCTTGGTAATTTTGTCGCCAAGCTTTTTTGTAGGGAAGCATTTTCCGCACTGTTTATTTTTACTTTATGGACCTATTCATGGGTCCCATGGAGTTTGAATCTACCGCTGACATTTTAGAGAGAAAGACACGCGGCTTAAGGGTTGTGCACCCTTAGCCTCGGGTGTTCCGCCGCGAGTCCTATGGGATTGAAATCGACCGCCGACTCTTATTAAGGGGGAAAACCCCCGGCCTAAGACTTTCGTAGACCCTCATCTAACGGAATGCACCAACTTTAACCGGATGTCTCATGGGTTTGAAATCGACCACCTTAGTCTTTGGGTTACCAATGTATGTCCACTGTTTTGGCCACCTGCTAAACCTGACACTACAGGATACACTGGAGAAAGATACAGTTATCAGGAATGCTTTAGGTGTAATCCAGTCCATTCCTAAAACGTGAATTGATCTGTGTTATGTGAAAATGCCAGTTGACCTGGGAGCTATACAATACATCAAGCTGAAGCTAAGTGAAACTCGGTGGTCTTGAAAATGGGAGGCTATTAAACCATTGATCAGCAACAAGAAAGAATTATAATTCCCCTGTTGAATCTGTTGCAGGATAAAGATGACCAAACCTCAGTGGATGCCAAGGGACTGGTGAAGGCAATGCTGGAGTTCCAGTTCCTCCTGGGATTACACACACTCAAGGTGATTTTCTCAAACATTGATTCGTTGACTTGAGTATTTGCAGGGTCATGAAGTGGATGTCTGACCACCAAAGCTACATGCGATGCCACCATGAAAACTCTCTTTGGTTGTCAAAATGTGTTTTCTGCTTTGGAAAAAGCTAAAAAACCCATCAGAGAAATGGCTGCAGAAAGTGATAACGTTATGACTTCAGAATAAATAAAAATAGATAAAAAAGACTGCAGGCCCTGGTAGGAGAGATTTCTGAAGAAAAGTCCATCTCTTTATCTTATATCGATGTCCAGATAGGCAGAATTGAAGTATTCTATGATGCCATAGACATTCTTAATTGAAAGTGAGATTTGCAAGTAAAGACAATTCATCTTGATGTCGCTGGCTGAGATTGTAATGGGAGAAAGAGGTGAGGAAAGCTTTAGTGTCAAACTTCTATAATGTAGATGGCAGATGCTACAATATCCTCTAATTTGGAAGATGTCAATTTCAAAGCAGAAATTGAGATAGTGAAGTACCTCTGCTCAAACTCCCTCACTGAAACTTTGCCATACCTCACTAATATTTCAAAGACCTTGGCTACAATACCAGTAACATCATGTTCAGCAGAGAGATCTTCAGGTCCACGATGAGCCAGGACTCTTGGACTCCTTTGAATCGAAAGGTGTTTTGATCGTGGACATCAATACTATAATATATGAATTTGGCAGACAAAAAGGAAGGGGCAGCATGTTATTATAGTATCTTCTGAAATACATATAATGTTAAGAACAGTTTGTAATTACAATAAATAAAATATAAAATTTACATGGTTTTCTTCATTCGATCCTTTTTTAAAGATTTAACAGTTCTTCTTCAAATTCGGGCAATGTTGCTCCCCCCCCCCCCCCCCCCCAAACTCTCCTCTACGCCTATGCCAAACGTAGTCTGCTAGTTAGGATCCTTATGAATATATTTATCATAATTACACTGAAAATTAAGTCCTCCTTAAACCATAGCTACACAATTCTAGGATGATACATGTTTGTGATTGTAAACTACAAATTTACTTATAGATGATTTTTATTTTTTTTATTCACTTAACTGTTCACCATCTAAAAACAATGCTAATACGTAAAAAAATACATGAATAACATTATAGTTTAAAATTTTAGCATAATGGGCGAACATACATATAGAAAATCCGAAATTAAAATGTGGGCATATAAATCATCATAGCATATTAAATATCATTAAAAAAAATTACATATAGGAAAAACAGGGCCAAACAAACAAAGTTAAAACACCGGGAAGCTATGCTTTTACTTTTCTAAAATTTTTAACAAGGGATTTAGAAGCTTTTCTAAACAGTGAGATTTAAAAGGGTAATATTTGATAGAGTCTGCTGTGAACGTCCATGTGGATCCACACGATGAGGGAATCTTCAGAGAGAAGGCAGCATATCTGGCTGCTGCCGCTAGCAAAAATTCCTCTTATCTCTAGGTCGAATCGGTTCATCCACAGTTAGCTTTTTTCGCAATTACGCCTTGGCATTGAGGAGTGCAAATTCGAGGCCTTAGATTTCGGTGGTGACTCTTGTTCCTCACCGACAAACCAATAAGAAGCACGGCTCTAAGGTATTTTGGGTCCTTGTTTTCCAACCCTTGGATATTGAGAGATAACAACATCCTCAAGGGAAGGATGACTGGACACTCCACGAAGGCATGGACCGTACTATTATAAATCCTTCCACAATCCTTGCACGGTCGATATAACCTCAACAATCCGGCTGAAATCTGGAATTGGGCTGTGAATTGTTCCCGTCGTTAATGTTACTCAGAGAAGTCAAAATCTTCCTATTCGTGTTTGGGGGTAAGTCCAAGAGTTTATTTTTTAACTGCATTTATTTGGACATTATTGGATCTCTCGAAGATTTGTCAAATGTTTACATTGGAATTAAGTCATTCAATTTGATAAATTGAGTGAGCGGTTGTTCAGAAAATATGGAGAGGTAAATATATTAGAAGCATTTCATTAGTATAACAACGAATTCAATACTTAAGGTATAGAATAAACCGAACAGATATGGTATGACAAATATAATATATTTGTTGGGCATAGTTTTGTTAATTGATTTTTAAAGCCGTATTAATGTAATATATTTTATGCATTGGCATCGTTTAAAAAAAAGGATTGTCAAAAATAAGAATAGTTAAAAACCCAATGGAAAAACTAATATCTGAATATGTTTTAGTCATTTAAAAATATATAGTTGACATATACAAAATATACAGCAGAATACAATTCATATAAAAATTCCCATAGGACCTTGCTTTACAAAATAGGTCCTTTCATTTATTAAAAGAAAAACCCTTCATATAATTGTATATATTTCCAGAAATACATATGTAGAGGTTACATAAATGAAAGAACTTCTTGATTTTTATGTATTGGCATCTTACTTATATAACTCTGATTACAAGTATTTTCTTTCAAATAATTGATATTGCTGACAATTCCTTTTTTATTCTTACAACCCGTATGCTTTATTGAAATGTCTATAACAGTTTTTCTGAGGGGGAAATAACCAAGGTTACTAACTACTTATAATTTCCCCCCGAGCTTTTATTCACTTTTCGTATATCAAGCGGTTAAGTTCGATTGCTCAATCATGAGTCCAGTAGTCAATTTATCATATAATCATCA
The DNA here is from genome assembly GCA_013387185.1 of Caligus rogercresseyi. NCBI lineage: Eukaryota > Metazoa > Arthropoda > Copepoda > Siphonostomatoida > Caligidae > Caligus > Caligus rogercresseyi. The sequence continues at coordinate 13,230,608 of CP045894.1, forward strand.
CTGTTTTAAAATGAAAAAGGTTTGGAGTTGGCAATAGATATAATAATTTGAGGTATTGCAATTGTTCAAAGCTGTGAAAAAGTCAAACTTTTATTTAAATACAAAATATTAAAATCTGAAAACCCAACATTTCTTGAAAAATTGAGCCTTTTTATTATTGTATGAAGGGATAAAAATAAGTTATGATGGTAATATTTTTGCCTAATTGGTTCGATTGAGTTACATTCCTGAAAATATGAATAATCATTATAACATTAAAATTACTCAACCGAATTTCGGATCACTTGCATGAGATTGATCAGTATTGACCTTCCCCTCTATGAAGTAAGCGAACCCCACCCACAACATGAAAATCGTAGGGTTTATATTGAGCAGTAGGAGTTTTCAGAGGTATACTTTTAGTTTTCATCTCTTATCGCACAAGAATTTTGACATTGTAAAGTTAATCACGGCTGAAAAATAAAGTGTTATGATTTTTTTAAATGTTTTTTTTAACGGTACTCATAATTTAATGTTTTTTAAATATATATCGTTTTACAATAAATGCATTTGTTCCTATAATATTTTTTTTGTGTTTCATTCCTCATTAAAACAATTGACTTTTTCTTAACACTATGGAAATATAATATTATATCACCTCTCTACCTCGATACTCGGATTAGGTGCCATCAAATGACCCAGTTATTCCTATACATTTATTTCTAAGTGCTTGACATTACTTTAGCAGGACAGTTTAATGTTTCACTTATTTTGGTTAACTTATAAATAATTGTAATTCCAAGAGCTACTATGATATCTTATGTAAACAGATCTTAAAAAAGTCTAATAATTCATTATCAGTTTTTTATTATAATAGTTCTGAATATACTCTAGAGCAGAATAAGCGAGCTGTTTTCCTTCATTTTTGTCACTTTTTGCGAAAGCCTACGGCAAAATCATCTTCAAATACGATAAGGTTCATAACTCTATGAAATATTAATTTTTAGCGCTTTTCAAGTATTGAATTATGTTTAATCTCTTTTAATTTCATTTTTATAAGACTAATTTTAATGTTTTGAGACCATTAAGAGGGAAATGGTAGTAAGAGAAAATGCTTATATATGCACCTACTAAAACCAACACAATTTCCCTTTTTTAAATATGTTTATTCTATTTATTGCATGTAGTTTGGTAATACACCCCTGCAGAAAAGGAGAAAAATACTTTTTTGCGCTCATACGATAGGTTTAAAAGTCTATTAGCAGAAATACTTTTGGCTCATTTCATGGGTTTTTAAGCTTCATAAACGATAAATAACATTGACTTTAAAAATTACGACGGAATATTCTCATGATTCATACTAAGCTATATAATTAGTTTATCAAAATACAAGTTTTTTAAACTGTGTTACGTCAATTCTTCTAATATTGATAGAGTTTGAACCTTTGAGTAGAATATAAAAAGTTCCATAAACGTTAGATCAATATTATTTTTAACTACCATGTTTGATCAATGTTCCATTAATTTTTTTAATCTTTCATGATATAATATTCACAAGTCCTAATATATGTTATTAAAGTTATCATAATTATATTGACATTAATTGTTTTAGAGGTACCCTTCTATTAATTAAAATATAGCTAAACTATGCAGTAATATTATTTCTTTGTTATTTGACTACAATAAAATCATTTAGTTCTTAACCCTATATACAATAAACTCCCAGAAATCTAGGAATTTATTTTATAATTATGTGTTAAGCCTTATATTTTTTTTCGGTTTCAATTATAGAAAATCTCTGGATATCCAGATAAACATAACGCAAATCAAATAATTATTTTTGAAATTATGTCTATTCTTGATAACTGTTGTCTGTAATCGCAAAATGAAAGTATTTGATATGATTATTTTTACTAAAACAACTTCTTCAAACAAAATATTTTTATATCTTATAATAAGAAACTTCAAATAAATAAACCTAATGCACTTGTTTAGTAACTCATCGAGTACCACTTAAGATATATTGAATTAAAGTTTTAATTGGATTCTTATTATGTATTTCTTCGTTTATGATATAAAAGCTCCATTTTAGAAAATAAAATGATTCTATGTTGTATAAATATAGGAACAAATAAATATACCGATTAAAGGCAATATACAAATATTAGATAAATGAAAAAATACAAAAATAAATAAGTTCATATGCAAGTAATTGTATATATAAATAAATAGATAAATAAACAGATACTTAAATAAATAGATTCATGAATCAATGAGTAAAAATTAACATTTTAAAAAGAAACAAACACGTTTCAAACAACAATGAAAAGAGTGAAGAGCCTATGTTCGATAGATTAATATTAATTCTATAATGCTTATTTTTATCCACACGGATGCAATTCTATCGAACCAAATAGGCAAAAGTCTATAACAAATTTAGGAACTGAAGCAAAATTAGCTCTTTGTATCTTTGATGCTTGCAATGACGTCAAAATTGATCATATCGTTATTTGCAAGCATTTGACAGCTTTGTAGAGAATTGAAGTTATTTGCATTTCCAAAGCAACCTCCGTATTCGAATTCTTCACATTTCTTGGTATCCTTGTTGTAAAAGTATCGAAGTAGTAGTGCTCTACATGGACCATGTTCTTTAGGTAGCCGACAGTTGGTAACCGTGAATGCAAATGAGCTTCTTAGAATGGTCAGAAAAAGCATTATTGCCAGAAAAAATGAAACGAAAGATCTGATGGTATCTATGGAAGAAATAGAGATGACAATTAGTAATAGTTTTACAAATGGTTCGTAAAATATTATTAACGCATTTCTGTACTAAAAGGCCCACCTAGAAGCCTTCATTTTTTCAAAAGCTGACCATGCACCTCATAATCCAGTGCGCCTTACATATGGATCAATATTGAGTCACAACAGATCTTGTAATTACTGTAAGCAGCTGCTTACCCAATTTCTCCCCGTAGAAGAAGTAGTGCGCAGTGCATGTTGGGATATAATATAAACAATTTTTCATTTTCATTTGTCTGTTTGTGTAAAGACCCAACATGGTTCTTATTAAAAGACACGCATACAACGCAGACATTAACCCAAGGCAATCCCTCAAGCGTTAGAATACAGAAATAGAGCAACAGCGTCTACTGTAGCGAATTATAATGCGGTGTGCCTTATAATGGATAAAGTTTAAAATATATAACTGATTGAAGGTGCACCTTATAGTGCAGTAAAAACGGTAAGAGTAAATCAACTCTCAGATTTATTCAATCAATTAAAATTCCCTTTACACTGCAACAATAAGAGTGTCATTTTTAATGATATGTAAAAATAAAAACTTGTTCATATAACAAGCTATTTCATTAATTTTATTCTATAAAAATGTATGTAAAAGGTTAATATAAAATGTATTAAACGTCAATTACGAACTTGGTCTCCTCTTAAGGTTTAAATATACACATTAAAGTTCATATGTGTGAGGCCTTTATTTCAGTATTTTAATATTGTACAATTTGAATTTATCCTTTCCTCTAACTAACTGGTTAGTTTCGAAGGTTGACTATCCAATAGAAAGTTAATTGTATTATAAATCATATGAAATATTATTATTATAAGCCATAATCTTATGATTTAAAAAAACATTAAAATTGATGGTCTTAATCACATAATTTGGGCAACAATTTATTTTGATTTAATTTTGATTGGTTATAAAATTGGAACGGACAAAAGCCCAGGAACAACACATGTATGTTTAAAAAATAATACAGTTTGAGAATACATTTTTTTGAAATTATTATACTGATATAGCACAATTATATAGTTATCCTATGTTATTTAGTATATAAAAGCGATTTTGCAGAATGAGAAAAAAGCGAACAATACTAATGCTATTGTTGTATCAATACTTACTCATATTAGATGTTGAATAAAAACGCTTGAAGTTGATAATATTATCCCTCAACAATGATTGAATAACTGGGCGTATTTATCTTGTTTCAACTGTTGTTGTTCATATTTATAGCGCAATATTTTCCTGGTGGTAGAGGCCAGGCCGCTTGCCACTCACCTCAAAGAAGCCTGGAATTTCATCAACAACATTCACTGACCTGGGATGATGATGCGGATATGTGACATGCGTAGATCGTGAAAGTGGTTCTCAAGGAGGACTGCAACTTGATAAAATGCCCTCCCCCTGTAATGCAAGTATTGAATCTTATTTTATATTTAACTTAAGACCATTAATATATATTGATATCACAGTCTATTGTACAGTACTAAATTAAGTATAGTTCTAATAGAATTTGACATTTTTGGGCAAACAAAATCTTATCCAAATATAGGTTTTTAATGATATTGAAGGCTTAATTCATAAAAAGAGGAAAGGAATCTTCAGAAGATAATTTCATGTCAAAAAGATCAAAACATTTTTCAATGATTTTTTATGATTAACCCACGCACATATTAATAACTGGATTCACGATAGACTGAATAAAAAGGGAAGATCTATGTCTGTGTCAGCAACAGATGAAACACAGAAGAGAAAGACGTAATAATTGTCCCTTGAGTATTCAAAGTTTTAATAATAAGTTAAAACGGAGAAATGACAAAAGGTAAACCCAGTGACGTCATTTAAAAGATATTAATTATGAAACATAACATAGGATGACATCACTGGACTTTCTTTTTTTCTATTACCACGACTACTTCATTGTTTTACCAGGTGGGGCAGCCATTTTAAGTCCCTGTATGTATTCAAACAGCTGTTTAAGAGGAGCGAATTTTTCGTCTCCGTTTATTATCAATTAATGTAAGTAGATGGTATAGTCCCTAAAATTTAATTGTAAATTATATTTAAGAAGCATTTCCATAAATATAAGTAAATTATAAAATCAAAATCATTATCGAATGTTGTAATCCTTACATGATGAAATTCATCAGCTAACTGGGATTTTATTTTCTAATAAATATATTCTTTAAATATTTTAGCTTCTCTGAACTTCGACAACAGAGATAGCTAGCTCTTACAACATTGGCTTATTTTCCAACAAACAAACAAGGACCATGATTATAATATGTATATACAATTTATATACTTCTTGAAATACATACTTTCAATATTCAGAGTGGTTTAAACATACGTTGTAAAGAGCTGGAATATTTATTTTGATTTTTAAAATAAAAATTCCTTTTTCTTTTACGAAGTTAGAACCTTAAAGAAATATAGTATTTATAGACACTATAATTGATATTTTTCTCAGTAGCATTAAAAATATAAAAAATTAAATAATTAATTTAGATGAAAGGGAAAATAAACTGTTTTTGCATATCTTTTTGCAACATTAATTAATTTAAAACAATGTAATAAATATTTACTTACTTATTAGAAATTATATATATTTTACATCTTATGAACAATTATAAACAAATTTACATTTGAATATATTCTGTAAGATATATTAAGTACTTCATTTTTCTCCGTCTCAAGATTGAATTCATTTTTAAATTTTAATAGTTTTCATAAGATTGTTCTTATATTTTATTATATATTTCATTGTTTTAACTTAAGTTTTTCTCATTTGAAATAAATTTATTTATGTTATCCAAAATCTCTAAAAGAATAAAGTATGTATGTTATACATATATATATATATGTATATATATATATATATATAAGTAATCTTAGTTCATAACATATTTAACTCCGAATCTTTTGTTATGAATAATTTAAACTAGCTATCTGATGTACTCACACTTTCCTTACAAGACTTTTTCAGAGCCATTAAAATCAATATATAAATGTTACCTGGATATATATGAATGTTACCTCTTCACAAAACGTTAGTTTAGGTGTCAAGGTCGGTTAACCAGGGACCAATTATCAAATAGGAAGAATGAGGAAATGATAACACCTACCAATAGCTCAGAAAAACAAAGTAGGAAGAGAATATGAATTTTGTCAATTCTATGTATAATCAAAAATTATGTACAACTAAAAATACTTCTGACTGCTATTACATCATAATGCCTTTGGTGAGTAACAACTAATAAAGAGTTTGAATGAATATGGTTTGCATACATATACAAATCTGAAAAATACATCAAAAAGTATATATTTAATTGTGGTGCAGAATATACTATTTTTACTTTTAAGTTCGTTACATGGACTTTACGTATGAAAATCATGTGATGTCATGGAATTATTTCTTTAAAATTCAATACTTTCAAAGTAATGATAGAATATGTTAGTTATAGTTGTTCATTTCAAAATATCATTTTTATAACTTACATGTTGATGGACAATTTAAAAAGCATAAGACTAATATTATAGAGCATGTATTTATATCAAAGCAAATGCGTTAAATCCTTTTTGTGTCTCAATAATAATTCAGACTCAAGTTCAAGTCACGGATATATATATATATATATATATATATATATATATATATATATATATCTATAGACTAATAACACGTAACTATGGATTGAATGTAATAGTACCCTCTGGAGGGATTATTTTGAACTCAAATATGTCATGATTGTGGCATGCGGAACCTGAGGAAAAGAAACCCGTATGACATAATTATCACTTGAGGTACCTGGTGTTTCATTGGGGCGGATTTATAGCCACAAACTGTCATAATTGTGAAATGTAAATCAAGGGCACTTTAACGCCCGGTTTAAAATCCAAATATGTCATGGCAGATAAAACCTCAGGGTTAATTGGCGGTGGATTTGAACCCTCAAGAAATTATGATAGGGACTTTTGTAACTTCATGTTACCCAAAAAATAACGTATAATCCCTGTTTACGCGTTCTTATTCTAATATCACACAAAATAAACATATGAAGTTTCTTCGATAAAAAGTAATATAATGTTTTTTTGCCCATATGGGTCGATCAAATTGTATTCGTGTTGACATAAATAAGCATCATTGTAGTAAAATGAGTCTATTGTGTCTAGGATCTATCAGTGAAGTTGACCAAAATTGACCTTCCCCTCTCGGGAGTCGAACTTACGCCCTCGACATTGAGATTTGAGATTTAATACACAATATATCCCTTTTTATGATACCTATTCACATCTTTCTGGATGGAGTTCCATCGAAAAAAAATGTGAAAAGTGTAAATATTACATATATCGTGCTATGAAAATATTTTAGGAAAATAAATTAATACTTAACTTAATTGATGTCTACTATTTGTTTTAAAACAAAGTTAAAACATGTAACTGATTATTTGTACAGTTATGCACTACTAAATTGTAAATAATACCGTCTTCGACTGCAAAACATATTTACCATTTTTAAACAATACATTATGTACTTATATATTTAAATATCTATAAATCATGTCTGCTACAGCATACGTAGTTCGTTTATTGCTATTTATGCTTGTCTTTTATTATTTTAAGACCCTGCCAAAAAAATATGTAAATCTCTTTCGCATTTATATTATCAAGCATAAAGGACATATATATATATATATATATATATATATATATATATATATATATAGATATATATATATATATATATATATATATATATATATAGATAGATAGATAGATAGATAGATAGAGATAGAGAGATTTAAAAAAAATATTGGCAACAGAGCCCAAAAAACATTTTTTACAATTAAATTTTGGAGCAGAATCGATTTCATTCACATAACTTGCCATATCTTAATTTGACTTTGTAGGATACGATGTGAGACAATAATAAAAGAACCAGTTATATTACTGTTATTGAATTCTTATGACGGAAAAAGGTTTTTCTAAATAAGCATTTATTTTTAGATAAATATTTTCGAGCGATATTGTGTTACCAACTTCCTGTAAATCTTTTATTGTTATTGTTGATAACAACGTACACGTAGTATTTTTTGCAAGTCATAAATTAAACAGGTAATCTCCCTACAGGGTTTTTCCAAACATGTTCCTGGTATTTTGGAAATGACATTTTTTTGTGGTCTTTAAACAAATATTTAATTGAACGTAATACTTTTTTCCTTAGGCGATAAAGCCCTATAAACGAAGCAATATATATATTTCATAAACTTTAAGTGGGTATTGATAATTGAAAATATTAAAAACAAAACATTCTTTGATTCGTACATCTTAAAAAAAATGGTATGTTATTTAAAAATTGTTTATACGAATTTAGAGAAACAATGAAAAAATAAAATATTATTAACAGTGATACAAGAGTCAACTTTTTGATGGATCCAATTTTTTTAATTTCTGGTATTATATTTATCATGAGGTACTAATTTCGGTTAACGTTAAAATAATCAATAATAATTTAAAAACACTTTTTAATCGAGTATTTTGAAATTATTATATCTTTAAATCTTCGTCTCAAATGCGTAAGTTTAAATCCCATCAACACACGGAAGACTTTTTATCGATATACATTAATTAAGTATACACTGTGCGAGCTACAATTGGGACAAAGTTTGAAAGGACATAACATGCAAACGGGGATGCCATTGGTGTGGGGAGGTCGAGGAAACGTCTTTCCACTTCTTCTATCACTGCCTTAAAGTGGTCCCAGTCATTAAAGCTGTGAAAGAGATAATGTTAGAAGAACTCAGAGTATCATTAACCTCTACTGACTGGCTTGTATCAACATCTCCAACTTACGAGGAGGCTTACAAGATCGAGCACATGGTATCCACTGTACAAAGGACCCTATATGGTTCAAGAACGTGCGGAGGTGGACTTCCTATGGTCTCCACGACCTCGTCCGAAGAAATCTGGACATTCTGCGCTCTATCCACAGGGAAATTTCAAAACAAACGGGCACTCTCTCCTTCGTGGGGACCAGGACAACAAATAGAAAGAAAACCCTCCACCTCAAGACTGGGGATCTTAATAATTATTTTATCACACCTTTTTACCAGTTTCTCTATCTTATTATCGTGTCTATCGTGCCCTATATTTCTTATGATTAATTTAATGCCATTTGTATTAACATCAGAAGACAACGCAGGTTTTAAGTTTGTATAATTCCAGTTGATTCGAACCTATAATATTTTCAAAATGTATTTTATATGCATATAGAAAAAGTGAAATATAGAAATTAATGACTAAAAAAAAAAAAAAAAAAAAAAAAGGACATAACATAGAAACCCTTAGTCTGATTACTTTAAAAACAACTGTTTTGCTTCAGTTGGTTCTCATCTTTTAGATCAAATAATTTTTTTGAAAATGCCATCAGAACAAGACCACCGTGTAGCCATTTGGTTGCCCTCCGAGCGGACCGCGCGCCCAAAGAAATGATCGAGTTCCCAAGCCCACTGTCTATCGAGTGGCACAAGACTTGAATAAGTCCAAAAGCAATGCAAACACCCTAGAGGAAGACTTAAGACGTCCAGAAGCAAAAAAAGGACACAGAGTTTCTCCACGAGCTCCAGGAGAGGATCAACAACGATCCCGGCACCTCTATGAGGGACGTGGCCGCCAAGATGAACGTGGACAAGAAAACCATCAGGACCGCCGTATATGAGGATCCCCGGAGCAAGACCTACGTGCTCAAGGTCAGACAAATGCTGTCTGAGGTCTCAAAGGCCAAAATTGGTTCTCGGACAATTTGCCCATGTTCTGGTCGAAGGAAATATGGCCCCCTAGCTCGCCGGACTGCAACCCGTTGAACTACTACGTCTTGGAGAGGGAATCCAACAAGTGATCTCACATCAGCGTTGTCTCGCTGAAGGCCTCCATTGTGGAGGCAGTGGCAAGAATGAACAAGGAGCACCTTGTCAACGCCTGCACGAGGTTCCGGTCCAGGCTGGAGGCGGTCATCGAGGCTGAAGGGGGATGGTTTGAGTAAAAGTCAAAAATGGATCCCTTGAACAACTTTTGTGAAAAGAATTCTTGCCAACTTGTTTTGCTTTTAAAATATTAGAAGATATATCTCGACTACTTTTTTCCCCGATTGTAGCTCCGCACCCTTTATATATAAGTATACTATATATATATATATATATAGGTATAAATATATATATAGGTATATATATATATATAGGCATATATATATAGGTATATATATATAGGCATATATATATAGGTATAGATATATAGGTGTATATATATATATATATAGGTATAAATATATATATATATTTATTTATCCCTTCCTTACATTTAAATCCGGAGTAAGATTTGTTACGTTGAGAGTATTGTTTTAAGGCAAAAAATTTAAGTTCCGTTAATTATGTCAATGACGTCACCATGAACTACTTCTTCTTATATAGCATTTTTTAAATATATCGGACATGCAAAAATAAATCCTTATTATATCCGCTTAAACTAAAAACACCTCTCTGAATTGTTAGAAACTCTTATAACTATATGATACCGTACTTCCTTTTTTTGGCCATAAAAAATCTAAAAAATATTGACTGTCAATAGGAGAAAATAAAAAGTTCCATTTCTCGAAAATGGAGGTTTCAAATGCAAAAAAAATCTTTCACTTTTAAAACAACATAAATTAATAGGATTTCGGAATAATTTCTTAGGGACTCCAAAGTTGCTAGACCTTCCTCTTAAGTGGGGAAAAATTATCGTTGGCTCCTTCACCAATATACTTGATGGCAAAAAATCACCGCCCAACTTCAGATAGCGGGTGACAGTATTAAGTTTTTGCAACCATGCAAAGATTGTGGCAAGATTTTTAATATGACTCTCCATGCCTTTATAGAATGTCAGCAGTACAAAATCTTACTGAATTTGTAAATCTAAACATTAAACGCCTTGAAAAACAGAGCTCTGCCAAATTCCGGAAAGCCTTTATAGTTTTGGACTTGGCAGAAAATGGACCACTCCAGGAGAAAAGGCGATAAACTTTGGAATCTTCAACTCCAAAGCTCTAATAGCGAAGCGAATTACTTCTGGAGACCCTTTGCAATCGCCGGATAATAGGCGAGTACTCCTATCGGCAGCGGCAAGATATGCTTCCCTGGACCTGAGGATCCCTTCTCTTTCGGTTGGCTCATGGACTCTGGCGTCGAAGGAAATGCAATACTTCCCTTCTCTTGCCTCCATCCACCGGAAGGCATTATCTACAATAATGAAGAATTTTAAGTAACGCCATTTTAAAGTTCAAATTTTTGTTGATATATTTAGTACCTATGTCAATTGAGATTTTTGAATTGTATTTTATTGTTTAAAAATAGTGATTTTGTAAAACTGAATCATCTTTATATGATAAGCAAATTAATAATAAAGAAAACCTTAATTGAAAGTATATTTTGAAGTCTGCAAGTGGTTGATTCTTTTTGATAGAAATTTGCTGTCCTTGGCAATGCTTTATTCATTTGGGGGTTTCCCATGGCAAAGGTCTTTATTCTATTTATATAATACAATAATATAAAATAAAAATTGATATAAAAAGGGGGAGATTTGTGTTTGTAAAAACATAAATAAACATTATAGTTTAAAATTAATATACCCCGTAAGACCTTAAATTCTATTGACATTTACATCTAAAACGTAGTAAAAGAGGAACACAATACATAATTTTCTTATAGTAAAAACTAAGATTCTTTTTAAATTTCTTATAATTATTTATAATTATTCTGATGGCTTTGGCGTAGTGCTGAGAAGTTGAAGGGAAGTATTTGTCGAGTACGGACGCGTTATCCCAAGATCCTCCACCGAGAGTCGGAATCTTTAGAGCAAAAGCTGTTTACCGAGCTGCCGCTGATATTAGGATTGCTCGGAGCTTGCTACTTTCGATTATCTCTACTCCAGTTAGCTTCAGGGATATATAAGCTTTGCAATTACTTATTGCAGCCCTGATTGCTCTTTCTTCGTTGGTCAAGTTCGACCTCAACGGAAACCGAATAAGATGTACGCTCCCAAAAATTCCACCTCGAAGTCCACAATGTTCGATGCATTTATAAGTACGAATTCTTTTAGGATTTTCAAAGCAGGACAGTCGTAAAACGCGTGCTTAATATCGTTGTATAATCGTCCACAATCTTTGCAATGGTTTCTGAAACTGATTAAGTTTGCAGATATTTGTAGTTGAAAAGTAAGCTTCTTGCCATCATTTATCCCCCTCAAGGAATGTAGGATCCTCTTCTCCCACACTTTAGGGAGGTCAAAAAATTTCATTGATTTTTGGGTGGCATTCAAAGCTTCGTTTGAGACTTTGTCCCTTTGAGGAAATTTTACACACCAAGGAGCCAGGGGAATATGGCTTTTTGCTCCCCTCTGAAGTGGAAAATAAATAATCCGGATACAAAAACTGACTGTTTGTTATATCAGAATATATAAGTGCGTTTTCTTCGAAGGCAATCTCCTCCAACTTTTCAGGCTGATAAGGAGGTTTTTGAAGAAATATTTTCCCCCAAATTTCGGCGGATTATATCGATAGATGAATTAGAATCGAAATGGGGTTGTTTTTCCATATTATCCTTTGGACAGCTGCCCAATCCATTGAATGTTTGGCAATATACTTGTTGGATAGTTCGTTACCAAACATTAGTCGAGGGAATATAATAGAATCTGTCACATGACCCCGCCATTCTTTTGGTGGCTTTGAATATGCATCTCTTAGAACTTTTGTATAAATTTTGGTAATACGTTTCGAAGCAACACCAGTCCTCCTCCTAGCTCAGATCTTTTCCTTTGTAAAGTGGGCAAATATCTATCATCAAAAAGAACTTTTTGCCATTGGCTTTCCTCTTCCAGGAGGCGCTCACCAACAGTTGGCAGGGCACTTGCAACACATTTATTTGTGATATTAGTTTGGCTTTCCTACCTTATCTGATTCCCATGAATGGAATTCGTATTGCTCAAACACTTTATCGTATTATTATTCGAATAAAGTCCTTTTGTTTGTTTCAAAATACTAATTATGAGGCTGATAGCTTTAATCTATTGGTATAAATAATTATCTGATTATACATTTTTTTTCTCGAATAGAGCAACAATTATACCTCCCTTTATGAGGAAGGTAGTAAACTTGAATACATAAGAACTAAAAAGCCATTTGACTTTATTTGCCACTTGGAAACAAATAAGGCATGCTGTAATATATATGAATGATGTTGAAAGGTTGAGATATGGGTAACAGATAATATTTTATTTGTCAAACGCAATTAAACCTATTCTTTACAAATATTGTTAATATTATGTTTTATTAGATAAACTTATTTAAATATCAAATAGTGATTTATAAAGACTAGATGTACGCAACTCTTCAATAATTTAAAATTATACCAAACCCTAAAGATACTTTAGATCCATAACAAACTCTTGTTTTATTATCAGACAAACTTATCATAATCATAAATCATAGAATGGGCAGGATAATAACAAGTTTGCTTTTATTTTGTTGGAAAAACTATTTGACATAGAAACAATAATAGTGATTGACGGCTAATTACTCCTGAGAAAGATTTACAAATGGATGTTATATTATACATCGTATATATATATATTTGGATGGAGAAAACCACATATGTATGAGTTTCTATGATAAAAAGCTGTGCTGAAGAGTTAAGATACCTAAATTTGTCTTCTTATTATATTATTCGCAATTTGATTCCTTTCCATTAGCATCATATGATTTCTTTGGCCTATTATTTCTATGATTTACTAATATTATGTTACAATTAGGCTCAAATTACCTGGCTGGTATTTTGTGTTGGAAGAAGTGGATACTTTATATTTTTATATTAAGAGCCTAAAGTGATACCTTAATATTTATGCTTCCTGTAAACTTTGAATTTTTTTAAATTGATATATTTCAGTTCTACAAAATCCAAAGTATTTGCGTTAAAACAAAACATAAATAGGCATTCTAATATAAATTATTACTTCGGAGAAGAACAACAACAAGAATTACAGACTAAAAATGACTCAACAATAAAGGAACTAAAATGGTACCATACTACTTTTAAAGAGCAGTTCTCTATTAATTTCAATAATACACAATAGTGTGCACAAAAATATATTTTTGCTATGAAAAAATCGATATATTTAAAATAGTTTTTAAATTCTGATATCGACTTTCCATATTAGTGTCTCACGCAACATTATAATTAAAGAAATGAAATTCAAGTATGGATGGACTTATGACCTCCTTCCTGCCATCATAGGCACTCGAGGATCTGTAGAGGATGTTAAAAAAGTGCAGCAAGCTTCTCAAGGATGATTTTAGGCTTCAACCGTATACTCGAGCAGTCATGCGAGAACGGGACAAGGCGAAGAGTCTAGGGAAAAAGTGCTACAAGGCCCTAAAGAACAAAGCACTGAGTCTAGTTAGACGTGACCATGTTTCTTTTAATCTATCTCGAATAAAAAAGGGTGGCAGACAGCAGCATGGAAAATTGCAAATGAAGCCATGGGCAAAGGAAACGACGGCGTTCTGCCTTTTCTAGAAGGCTGTAGAACCGACACAGACTCTGCTAACATGTGCAATCAGTTCTACATCGATAAAGTTGACCGACTGCGTTGCGATCTATGTCCTGATTCCCAAAATGCAAGCTCTAATGCCGATTCGGACGGCGAATTTGGATTTCACAATGTAGGCACTGCTGCTGTGAAGAGGGCACTAAAATCCCTCGCCCCTAAGCACTCTGCCGGCATTGACAAAATTCCTATCGTCGTATATCATTCAGCCTGGACAGCATTAGCCCTTCCAATCGTTCACCTCATTAACACAATCATAACTTCTCAGATATGGCCAGACGAGTGGAGAACGGCAATCATAATCCCAGTACTGAAAAAGGGCAAGCCGCGTAAAGAATCCTCTAGCTATAGACCTGTCTCACTCCTTTGTTCCATCTCAAAATTGACCGAGCGGGTACTTTATAATCAACTCGTGACCTACGTCGAAGCTTTTTGTAAACTCCCACAGGAACAACACGGCTTCAGAACTGGACGCAGTGTCGACACTGCCCTTGCAACTCTACTGTCCAACGCTGCTAAGGCTTGTGATCGTAAATTAAAGGTATGCATTGCTGCCTTCGATTTTTCTGCGGCCTTTGACCTTTTGGAAGCAGATATACTTTTGGCCAAGCTCCAATGGATGGCGGGGCCCACCAAAAAGCTGATGCTCAGCTACTTAACAGGAGGGCGACAGCAGGTGAATTGGAACGGCCAACGGTCCAATTTCCTGAACATAAAGTACGGCGTCAGACAGGGTTCTGTGCTTGGCCCCCTACTTTTCATTCTTCTCACGGCTGACCTACCTGATTACCTGAGAGTAGCTGTCAATCCAGAAGCTCAGCTAGAGGTACTGCTATATGCCGACGATACTTCTATTGTCATCTCGGCTCCATCCTGGGAAACAGGTCGACTTCGCTATGGGCTCGGCATCGAAGGCCTTGGAGGCGTTCTCTAATATCAATGGACGTGATTTTAAAGAACTCAAAGCCATCCTTAAAATATACGAAAAAGAATCAGGACTCAAAATAAATGAGGCAAAAACACAGGTTCTTTCCAGTTTGGATGTAATTCAAAATAGTTTTGATTCTTCCAAAGTGGTGAAGTCAGCTACTGTTTTGGGATGCCATATAGGACTAGATGGGAGTAGAGAATTCAACATTCAAGCAATTGACGCAAGAATAACACGTACTATAAATGAAATCCATATCCATAAATTATCTACTCTAGAAAAAATAAAATCGTGGAACATGGTCGTTATTGGAAAAATAAATCACATTCTCAAATGTACTCCAGTCGTGGAAAAATGGAAACGGAAATGGATGGAAGAAGGCATTAATTTAGTAAAGGTGGCTAAAACAATTAGTCATTCAAGAATATACGCACCAAAATCAAAGGGAGGATTGGGAATGACAGACCTTGGACAACACTGGGATGTCATGGCGTTGACATGGATGAGAAGAGCCCCGTTCGTCGAGTTCCCCTGGACAGAGTCCTATAATAATATAAAGAATAAAAAAATACCTTTGAACTCCCCTTGGAGAGATTTCTATCTCAAAGAGACTGTTGTTGAAGCGTATTGGACGGCAGTTGGTGTTCACGGCCCAATAGAGGGTAACCCCTTAGTCACCATTCATATTCCTAAACATAAAAGAGAAGAATTGGGCTTTAAAACTATTAACGATATTCTTACAACAACAAATATGGAATACCTTTCGATTCAGATGCTCCAACGGTCCCTTTCAGCGCGATTCGACCCCTCAAGTGGGAGCGAGACAATGGAGTCGGCATTTGCGGTTTCAAATAAATCTGTGAAGAACCATTTGAGGAGGCAATGCGTGGACATTAATTTTTTAAACAAATTCAAGTCAGCCGTTGAGGACGAAAACCGTTTGGAGGATGTGATGATGAGAATATTTGACCCTATACTTACGCCAGTTCAAATGTATCTAAAATATAGGATATCATCAGCATCCTATTACACAAAGAGTTTTTATGGAGATGTGAGAGATAATTGCTCTATCTGTGGGAATCGGAATACAGTTGCACATGACTTCAGGGACTGCTCCATTCTTAAGGAAACAATCTCCAAGGTTAAGGACGGGATAAGCCGTCATATAGAAAGGGATCCAACCAGACACGAGCTCCTGTACGGGTTCACAGAGTGGGATGCTCCACACAGAACATCATCAAAGGTCATTGTAAAACTGCAGTCCATTATTGCTCGCCTCAGATTCGATGGAAGAAATATAACACCGGGCATTGCTCTTCTGTCGCTTAACGAATTCCAAACTCCTCAACTCTTCGACTCCTAACCATAAGCACCACGCAGTATATACTAAGACTTCAGCCTTCTATCATTTGTTTGTGTTTTTATTATCTTAGTACTCTCTTTTGTTTTATACCTCACGTGTCTTTATTATTATTATTCTTATTTGTTCATCAACTCCCCCCTTTTTATTATTGTACATACTCCTATTTTAAACTTCCCCGAAGTGACATCATATCAGAAGCATCCCAAGACGACACAAGTTTTAAGTTTGTACAATTCTCTACTCTATTAAGTATAGTATATTACTTCATCACCTGATTTTTGTCAAAGATATAATATGTAAAATATTTATTACATTATTGTCCTAGAATATATATATTTAAAAAAAAATATCAATGGACTCCACCTAAACGTTGGGAAAACCCAAACGTTACGTCTGGGTGCTCCAGACACTCCTTCGACCGCTACACTCGACTTTCTGGGGGTAACTGTTAGCAGGAATCTGACATTTGGACCCCACCACGAAAAAATTATTCAGAATGTCAGGAAACGAATCGGAGTCATCCGCCGGCTCTGGACTACGGTATCGCGAGGGCTACTGCTGACCGATGTAGCTAGAGCCAAAGTTATCGGGAAACTTCAGACGTCTGATTGGGTGACTAGAAGTGCAAACTTCTCGTCTGCTGCTGAACCCCCTCACACCCCTACAATGGCAAATACTAGCTCAGATGCGCAACTTGCCATCAACGATCTCGCACGTATCTTGCTGGGAGTTCAAAGAGCAGATCGGTTGCGTGTGGTTGACCTTCTCGACAGGTCACATCTTCCATCTGTAAATGAGATCTTAGCTTGGAAGGCTATGAATGTGGACAGTTGTCCCTTGAAGAGGATTCTTGAGGGCTTCGATGAGCGCACCCGTAGTGCTACAATATGCCTCAAGAAACCCGTTTCTACCAACTGTGTCGCTGCTGTTAACCTTTCAAAGGCCTGGAGCTTGTCACAGCCATTAAGAGAGGCATGCACCTTATCAAGTGCTCGGAGGGTAGCAAAGACAATGGCAGAGTTGTCTAGATCCTTATAGCTCCTTAAGTTTAATGTATTTATGAAAATTGAAAAAATATTACTTATATATATATTTTTTTTTTGTTGTTATTTTTCTTTAGTTAATATTTTATTATTATTATTGTATAATTATTTGTTTGTATATAAAGATACATGTTTTTTGTATTAGTAGGATATATTAGCTCTGTAATAAATCATACAACAACATCACTTTGAATTTTTCAGAATCCACCGTAAATGAACTTGATGGGAAATATTTGACATCCTCTGAAGTAATGGTCCACAAATTGTTGCAAAGAGACAGAATTTTCAGAGAAAAGGCTTTATATTAGGTTGCTCCATAAAAAATAGGTCGACCAATTAAACTCAAAACTTTCATCAGATCAACAAAAAAATTATCAATCAGTACACATAATCCCCTCCGACTGCAATGACGTCATGGCAGTGTCCCTGGAGCTTCCTGAGTTGGTCGTAGAGCTCGTCTTCAATTACCCTCCTCATCGCCCGCTGAACGGCGAGTGTAGCCTCCTCGTGGCCCCCAAACTCGTCCTCCCGGAGCAGATGCTTCAAACAGGAACCTGTCACACAGGTTCAGGTTGGGTGAGTAGGGTGACTGTTTCACCGGTTCTACGTCCCTCCGGGTCAGGAACTCCCTGGTATCGGTGGCAGTGTGGGGACGTGCATTGTCCCACATGAGGAGACAATCTTTCAGCCGGATCTTGTCCTTTTTCAGGCTGAGAAAGGGCCTCCCAGTCGTCTTCAGGTTTTTCTAAAAAAACGTCATTCTTAAAGTGATGACGTTTTTTTAGAAAAGATTTTTAACTCTATCATGGTGTTCCGATCGGCTGTGGTCCCAGCAGGTAGTGCAGTGATCGATACACACCTCGGCTTGCAGGTGAACCCCATCAGAATCATCGTCTTCCTCGCTGTCTGTTTCACACGGGGGGGGGGGGGGAAAACCGGGCCCTCGTGGGCTCTGCCCAGACTTGCCTCCGCTCCGCCAAATCCCAGTAGAATCAGGACCTGTCTTGGACTAACAGATGAGACCCCAGAAAGTCCTCCCCGTGGTCCTGGAACAGTTTCAGGAGGTCCTGACAGCACTTCACTCGCTGCATCTTGCTGGCTTCAGAGAGCTGGTGAGGGACGAGCACGCTGAGGAGGTTTCGGAGCCCGAGATCCTCTGTCAGAAGCCTGAAAACAGTTGTAGATGGTAGGGACATCTCTGCAGCAACTTGGCGAGTGGTCATCCGGGGATTATCCTCGACCAGGCGTTTCAAACGGGCCACATTCTCCTCGGTCCTCGTCTCCCGGGGACGCCCAGGACGGGTCTTCTTCTCCAGGGCAAAAACACCCTTATCGAACTCAGTGTGCCATCTCTGGAGGGTAGAGAGGCCAGGGCAGGAGTCAGGGAAGGTAGAGAGCAGTTTCCCGTGGATCTCGTTGACTGTCCTGGCGAGCTTGGTCCGGATCAAGAAGTAGGAGCGAAAGTCGGGTGTCTCCATTTTCAGCGGCGAGTATAATGAATGATAGAAATGACGCGATTACTCACCTTATATACTAACCTGAGTGGCGCCATACAGTCTGTTCCCATGCAAAAATATGCGATAAGAACGCTCCCGTTGAAATTTTTGAGATAGCGTGTTAACTTTTCGAGATAGCTAACCTACCTCATTATTTATGGAGCAACCTAATTCCTACTATTGCTCGTAAGTCTGGCGGCTTCACACAGTCTCACTTTGTTAAAGAGCTGGCAATCCATGCTTTGGCGTTCAAGGCGTATTGTTATAGCTTTAGAGCTGTTGGAACGACATCCTTCTTTTAACTTTATTTATACATAGAAATTTGACATAATATATTGTATAAATAAATATTTTAGCTTAAAATTAGTTCCCTATATATAGAAGTTTTTCATCAATATTAACACAATATATCAGACAATAATAATAATTATTAAAAAATATTTTTATTCAAATAAAAGTAACAAAACATAGAATATGGTACAATAAAATTCACAATTCCCGGGAAAAATCACTTCCGCAGAAAGGGTATATTATAGTCTTATTTATTTAATTTCTTGAGCTTTTTATGAAACTTAATTAAGTTTAAAAAAAATTAAGATACTTATTTGAGCGGGAGGGATAAAATCTGACTAAATCGCCTGTATTCACCCAACAGGAACAATTTACATCAGGGATCTTAATAGATAAGGCTGAGTACCTAGCTGCTGTGGAGATCAAAATAGTTTTGATGTCATACTTGGATACAAAATCGGTGCTAGCTTTCTGTTGAGAATAAAACTTTGTCAGCTTAGAAGAGACATGTCCAAGGCACACGTTTTTAGAGGACTTTTACGGCTTGAATTAAGCCCAAATGAGAGATCAGTTCCTAACATTAAACTCATATATAGACTATTGTAAGCGATAGTGCTCTTACATTCCTAGTGTAGGGGTTTCAGAATATCTATAAAAATCTTGATATATATTTTGGGAATTATCCGAGATAGAAGACCTAGTCCTCCCTCAATTAACGACTTATGCCTCTTAATAGCAGAACGGTAGTTTTTGTAAAAAGCTTTGACATCCAAACTTCATCTTCAACCATAGCTCTTTCAATCTTGGGAGACGCTGTGCCCTTATACATAACTAGAGAAATGGTGAGGAGATTATAAAAGTCTATTCTTTTTTGGAGGGCAAAGGTCCTCCACTTATTTTATGTTAATATTGGAACAGGAAGGTAGAAGACCCATTTTACCTTTTTGTTCAAATGAAAGATAACATAGTTCACGTAAAGGTCAATTCAATATGAATTGGCTTACTCGACCTGAACCCATCAACTAAATATAAAACAAAACTGATTTAACCGTATCTTTCTATCTCGGGAAGTCAAATAGGTGGTCATTAAAAAAATTAACTGAATATATTCTTGAGTTCTGGAAGATACTACTTAAGGTAAGACAGTCTATTAATATTTCTTGAATAAACAAATGATAAAACTGTACTACATATAGAGACCTCTATATTACCGATAGTTTTTCCAGACAGTAGATAAACCTGTCGATTGTCCCCCCCCCCCCATATAAAATATGTTAGATGTTGCTTCCTAGTAAATTTTAATGATCCACGATAAATAGATTTCGTGACCCATGGTGTTATTATGAAGAAAACTTTTTTTTCTATTATTGATGAGATAATTTGAAACACGGGAACTAGAAAAAAATATAAATAACATTAAATATTAAAAAAACTATTTTGTTGTCATTTGTTAAGGCAGAAAATGATCGTAAAGTCCTATGAATCAATTGTTTTTCAAGTACGAGAGCTTTCTGTTAATATGTATACTATGACCCCCGAAAACCCCCGCTTATTCTAGTCTATTGCACAAAATGTATTGATTTTGACATAAACTAACTTAATTTTAAGATCTCTTAATTATCGGAGCTAAAGTTTGCCAAAACTATCGGCGTCAATTAATCTGTCAACCGAAACATTGGTCAACCTCTAATACCCAAAACCTTACAAATACATCTTACACAATGCTATGGAACTCATGCATCACAAGGAACGTGCCTGTGTTATAAAATGAAATAGAAACCTATCTCATATTGCTCTTTTACTCAACACCGTATTTATTATTTATAAATTTATAATTACATATGTCTTTCAGAAAAATCATCGGAGTTAATTGATATATGTATTAAAATTCATTTTGTTAATTGTGGAAGGATTAAAGAGAAATATTCACCTTCTAATTATAATATGTATATAATGAGCAAGATATAATAAAATATTTTGAACTTTGTTCCATTTAGCTGGAGGAGGTGCTGAGTATATATTTTATAGAGCTGTCAACTGTTTAGGCTATTTAGGGGGAGTTTGTTGAGCTTCATCTAGAGGTGTAACTGAGAGTTACATGTTGCATATTTGTTACTTTTAACTTAACCCTTGTGTGGTGTTCATATTTTTGTAACTCAGCCACTCTTCGTGGGTCTGGTGGACCCGCTGCGTTTTGGGGCTCTCAGCTAAACACAATAAAACTATTTTATGTTAAAATACTCAAATGATCTTTTCCTTATCTCAATTACAAGCAATATAAACAACAAAAATGATAAATAATAGTCTTTTACCTTCATTAGGTCACATTTATAAATAAAACATCACTTCTTTTTGTTGTTGCTAGCTGTAACCTAGAATAATTAAAATATCAGAAATTTTTCTAACTCTCTCTCCTCACACACAAGATATGAGTGCCAAATCAACTGCAATAGCATCACACTTACTTCAGGCTTTGCAGGTGATGGTTCTGTAGGTTGGGTGGATGGTGCACAAGACCTAAAATTTCCACTTTCATTGACCCCGGGTCCAGCAGACCCGAACACCCTCTATGTAATGTAAATGTGTAGGGGGGGTATATGGTGTGTGGTCACTGAAAACGTGTTGTGATATATGTTCTTCACAGAAAATGAGCCAAGGCCAATGAATCTGAGTTTGAAATAATAAAAATTAGTACTACTTTTCTTTGAGACAAAATGAAAATGGGTCCCACAGACCCGAATACCACACAAGGTTAAGGAGGAGCTGAGAATAGATTTTTACACTTTAGAGAGCTGTTCAACTGTTAAGACTATTTAGTGGGAGCTTGTTGAGGTGTAGCTGATAATTTTAGCAAAGTTTCAGTTTCTCAAAAGCCAAAATTAATATGTGAAATCGTTTTTATGTCCTTCTTCTTGTACGCCTTATCATCAGGGCGAAAGCTTATTTATTGTCTATGAAGATAAAACAAAAACAAACTTTCATTTTTTACCTGGGTGCAAAAGTTGCTTTACTTAAATTCATTATAAAATTAGATTAAAAGGTTTTATACTTCCTAATGAAAAATGCATAGAATAATGTAATTCTTAGCTCTGAGTTCACATATATTCACATCTCAAGAGCCATGAGTAGAACGATGTTATATCCCTTAAAACAAAATGTTTTTGTCACTTATATTTGTTCCACATATCATGTTCTAGAATGGAGTCCTTGTGTGACAAGCCTTAAAATAAAATTTGTTGAGGAAGATACTTATCGTTGGTAGCAGAAAAGGAGGTTGTAAAAACACTTATAGAACACATTATTTTAATACTAGGCTCCCAAAGTGTTACAATATACAAATGTTACCCTCATAGTCATTCAACTCTATAAAATGTATAACAATGATTGAGCTAGTTATAAGGGGTTCGTTATGAAATCTAATGACACTCCATTAAAATAAATTTTCACAAATCATAATCCATGCCTACATTTGAAATTACCAAGAGGTTAATTGTGGATTTCAAATGTCTGAATATTTTTACGAATGAGTCGGAAATGGGCGATGGAGTTGGTTTGGCTGGTGCGGGGATCAGTGTATTCAAGAAGGATGCAGAAATATTAACTGGTACAACACGATTTTTCAAGCAGAGCTGGAAGGAATAATACTCTCCAATTTTGTTTGCACTGAGCTTTTGGAGAAAGTCAAATTGCATTTTTAAACGTATGCAAACTCTTAATGCATGGTATAAGTATTCATTTCCGCCTTTGGCTTTACTATGTAAGGTAAATATAAGTACGAATACATTGCCTTTGTCTAAGTAAATATCGAAATAGATGCAGTTAATATAAGTTGCTCTCTTGTTTCTATGTCAATATATTTCAAAAGTACTTTAAGTTAGGGAAGATCAATTGAATAATCTTAATATGCTTATTGCTATGCCTTGATTTCTTCAAAAAAGATAGCTCATGAAACCAATCAAAATGGAATATTTTTTGTTGGGAAATATTATTTGTGAGCTTATTATTATTTTCAATATGGAGAAACTCATGTTTATATGTATATAGGTATATATATATATATACAGAGTGTACCAGCAAAATTTAGAATTTAGTTTAATTGTCTCTGGCTACCCTGGGGCAAGTTTTAGTGATTTTTTACATTAAAACTTCCTGTTGTACCAGACATGTAGAGCACTTGTTAGAAAACATTGTTTTCACTTACTCTTAACCATGAAGGATGCAGAAATATTAACTGGTACAACACGATTTTTCAAGCAGAGCTGGAAAGAATTCTTCAGGCAGTACGAGCTTTGAATGTGATGGAAAATACCAAAACTCCCCTATGACTTTCCATGTGGACAGTATGGCTACTATTGAATCTTTAACAAAGAGAAGAGGCTTATTTGCAAAACAGCAAAATGCTATATTGAATTACATGAGCAGGTCGAAGAGGACTATATATATGCATTGGATTAAGGGCCATGACGACAGCACTGGCAACAAATTTGTGGATACCTTAGCTAAGATGGATGTAGTATGATATCCATCTAGCATCGAAGTCCCTCAAATAACAGTGATAAGATAAATTAAAAAAGACTCGATCGTTATGGCTTAAGGAATGGCATGTTGAACAAAGTTGCCGCCAAACAAATTATTCTTGCCAGATCTGAAACAAAGATGGAAGTTACACACTCACACAAAAACTCAATTCAGAATGTTGTAAGTTTTGTGTCTGGCCATATTTGTATGAAAAACATCTTCAAGAAATGGGATTGGCGGGTGAAGACTCTTGTAGGCTTTGTGGAGAGGAACGATAGTCTCAAATTCACTTTGTAAGCAACTATGATGCCCTTGCTGATTTAAGGAGGAACCTTTCCGAGGAGCAAGGGCGATGTTTTATATTTCATTAGGGTTCTCATCAACACGCTTAAGTTCGTGGATGTCTTCATAAATGACCAAATTCCTCAATGGTTTTTTTAATAATGGTTATAATTTAAGTGATTATACGTTTAAAGAATGTTTTTTAGTATGTTATTTAGATTATTTAATGTTGATTGCCCACTATTTGTATAGAATGTAAATGAAATATACTTCACCTTTATGGTATATGCCAAACGGGTTGCTGCATTGATTGCAGTTTCCGTTACCCTATGAGAAGCTTGACAGCATATACTCCTAGGGAAAAATTGTAAAAAAGTTCGATATTTTATGGCGCAATTTTAAAGTAATTAAAAAACCAGAGCTATCAGGATTGGGTAAGTGGCTCCGTCGTATTCAGCTCCTTCAATTAAAATTCTTAATTCATCTTCATGGTAGTAGGTAGAAGCAATGATTAGACATATATATTAATCCAATTTTATCCCATTCATTAAACTCATCAAATCGAGGATGAAAAGACAGAACCATTTATATTTTAATGATAATATTCATCATATATGAAGAACGAAGCTAATTTAGTTTTTTCTTTAGATAGTGACATTGAATTATGATGTTGTTATAATTCTTGATAGTTTTTTATGTTACCGTCTCTACATTTAATTATACTATTTTAAATGTACAATAATTTACGTACTTTGTTTAAGTGTATCTTTTTACTTCATTGAGATAAATATTTTAATCATTATTTATTAAAATAATTCTACAAAAGAATAATCTTCTTCTAGTCTTCAATTTAAATTTTTTGTAGGACTTTCATTTCAAACTTATTTTATGAAAAAAATCCTTTATTCAATTAAAATATCTGGAATCTATTATGAAATCATAACATTGTTTTATTTGTCTCCTTTCAAGTAGAGGACATAAAGCATTATGGGTGCAATTCGGAATATTCTCAAGAAGTATACAAGCATACTTGAGTAATGCCCCTTATATTTTTCTATTCATTCTTTAATTACGTTAATATGTCTTATCATGTCCTTATAGAGCCGTAGAGGGAACATGTCATTTTTTACGTAATTAATTGTGAGAGTATATCTCAATTATTTGAAAAACTAAAATATAAACGTTATTTATTGTATTAAATAAATTATAGGGGGTTCCCAGTTCATTTTTTCCTCCAAAATATTATTACATTACAAACACTTATAGCAAAAAAAAAACTTCTTTGTTCCAATTAATTCATCTGGGATTTTATGCATGAACAGTTTCAAACTAAAATAGTCCATCCGACCTAAGAGCTTTTCAATGAAGTTGAACAAATAATATGTTCCCCCTTTAGTGTAGCAAAATAGCGCTCTCAACACAGAGAGTTGAAACCCCTTCCACGAGACTAACGTACTCTCTTCATTAAAACATTAAAGATAATATTAAAACACTGGATTCAATTAATGTGTAGAGGCAAACCTCCATTTTGAACATTGAGAGTTGAACATGCTACCACTTAAAAATGACAATCTCTACTAGTTATAACCCGCCATTTGGCTGGAATAGATAGTGTCCTTCATTTACTTGTACAGAAACTAAAATAGCCGTGGATTCCCATGATTTCTCTTCATTTTGAGTGCAAACAAGTGTAAATCCTATTAAACTCTTAATTCGGGAATTTCAAATATATAGAATCATTTTGTCCCTGACTTCTTTTGTAAGTAAAGGTTTAATTAAATGTAATAAACCACTTTTGAGAGCACAATATTTTATTCGCCAAAAAGGTCTAAATCATTTCAATATTAAGTGAATCATAAGGGAAAATATATTCGTTAAGGAATGGATCATTTGTTAATGAATGTATACAAAAAGAATTGGTGTATAAAAGGTCTTAATTAATAGCGCTTACATTTTTTAATTAAATAAAAGTAAAACGGTTTGAATTATCGAAAGTTTTTTATTACTGTTAAAATACGTTCAAGTTATTTATAAATGAAATTAGATATGACCACCACGTGCACTATTTACAAATCTAATCGTTGAACCAAGTTTACAGTTACTTTTCCGCATTAACTGGTTGCAACTACAGCAAAATTGCCACAGTTTCAACCAATTTATGTAAAAAGTAGTCGAAACTTAGATACAATGATTGGACATCGTAAACTGTTCGAAAGATAAATAATTTTATTCATAAATTAATTTGATTATCTTTTAATGGCAACAAGAAGGTTTCATATTACTTTTGTTTAAAGAATTTGAAGAGATGTACACTTTGTACAATTATATGAATATAGGATTTTTGATAGCTTTTTTAATTCTCCTTTATTGTTTAGATGATATAAAAAATTACATAAAATATTATATAAGTAAAATAAATATGATAGTTTATAATAAAAATCTAAGCAAGAGGTATATCAATCAAAATATCATAAGGGTAACAATTTAAAATATTTCAATATTTTTATCCTAATTCTAAAATATTCTTTTGATTTAGAAGGATAAAATTTGATGACATTGCCGCAAGGACTATGCATCCTTGATGTCGGAGGGGATCTTGAGGTGAAGGTGGCGTTTCGGGCGGCAGTAGAGATCATCACAGATCGAAGAATAGTCGGTTTTATTTTTTTTATTTTTGTCAAACAACTTGCTATGTAGGCTTTGGAGTTTGACAGAGCAAATTCTATTGCCTGACTTTTTGGGGAATAGAGTTCTTTTTCTTTCAAGGGACCGCATATTTATACATTTGTTGTTGTTGGTCTTCAATCCTTTCACGTTGATTGTCAATTTTTTTGTTAAGATTATGACAAGCGGGCAATCAACAAATGCGTGCTCAACGTCGTTGTACAGCTTGCCACAATTAGGGCAATGAAAATCGATGGAGATATACAACTAGTAGATATCTGCAACTGAACTGTGAACTTTTCCGTCGTAAATTTCAGAGAGAAATTTGATAATCTGAGATAAAAGAGCTAGACCACTTAAATTTGATTTTTAGGTCGTTTTAGAGTTGCAAGAAAGCGTCGATGGAAAGTTTGAGAAGCCAAACATATTCCTCCAACATAACTTTTTCTGTTATTCTGGGATTCGATCCCAGGGGTCTCATGAAAAAAAATGACTGGGTATGATGTCCTTATACAAGCTTAGTGGGAGGAGAGCCATTTATCCTTACAGATGCAACAAATTAAATTATACATGCAAAAAATACTATATGCTTACTCATACATACACAGGACTAGCTCAATTTGATTGTATAGGAAATATATCAAAAGCCTTTTTGATTGTAGAAAATGTGTTACTTTATTTTTTAATTAGAGATTCTCAGACAGTAATCATAAAAGAAGTAAAAAATAAGGTGTACCGATATAACAATGCTTCCTTTTTCAATTTTTTAAAGCAGAAGAGATCTTGTAAACATATTGATTGTTGGAACAATATTTTAATTAGCATAATTATGTATAAGTACATGAACTGAATTATATAAAAAGTAAATTATTTATTTTGTTTTTCAAGTGCACATTAATGGTTAATAAATAAAGAGCATTTGCATTTGGGATAACCCCAACCCCCATTGTTATTTAGTAGGCAGCTAATAATTATATCGATTGATAAAGTTCAAAAAACGGTAATTTTATTTAAAAATATATAAACATCTGGTAAATGGAATCATTATCCTTTGCTAGGAAATGTTTTTAATACCAAAAAAAATGTTTTTAATTTTCAGTCGACATATTGTGAATTAAATAATATTGGATTGGTTCTTCATAATATATTTGAGAAAGGAAAAAATAGTTCCACTTCCAAAGCCTGCACAACAAATTGTTGTGCAGCTCCTTTGTCAATAATAACTCCCTCTTTTCAACATTGTAAACAGCTATATTGTATTACTAAACATACAAATTTCATTTATATTAATATTAAAAAACATGTATAAAACAGATAACATTAGTCTACAGAACCCAAAGGTTCGCCTCATTTTGCGTTATCAATCAGAATCAATATGGTATTCCAGAGTTTTATGTTCGTAATATATAAAAGTGATATGAAATTGTATTAAATAAATGTATTTGATATTTATAAAATAACAACTATTTTTATGACAAAAAAGTTGTATAAATCGGAGTAACTAAATATCAGAAACTAAGGTCATTAGTTATGTAAATTATGGTATTACACTCCGGATTGGGATAAACATGCAGTGGACAATATCTACACTAATATTATTTAGTTAATATTTAAGTTATTCTATATTTTTACTTAATATTACTATTAATGCAATATTTTGTTTGACATACTTATTTATTTTTAATCTTATATATTTATACCAATGGAGCTAAATCAATCTCTATCATTTACTTCATTGTGTGGAAAAACCAACACATAAACAAAAACATATTGGAACAGTCTATTGTCCTCGATGTCCATCATATTATCATAAAGTCATTGCAATACTTGATACTCTCCATTATTGTGTTTGCTATACCTATTTACCTATCGTGTAAATGAGTAGTATTCCTTTTTTTCGGATCCTCTTCCATCATGACAAAAATTTGAGTGATGAAGACGTTGCTCAGAGTTTTATACAAGC
Organism: Caligus rogercresseyi; assembly: GCA_013387185.1. Lineage (NCBI taxonomy): Eukaryota > Metazoa > Arthropoda > Copepoda > Siphonostomatoida > Caligidae > Caligus > Caligus rogercresseyi. Next base: position 13,259,560 of record CP045894.1, read on the forward strand.
TAATGGGATACGGAGTGGCTTTGAAGGTATACCCACATTTCATATTGCTTGGTATTAAATATACTTTACATACTAATAATAAATAAGAAATTATGGAAAGAAACTCTAGTGTTTCAATAATTCATATTTGCAACGACTACAACAAAACCATTATGAATTTGAGTAATTTGTTAGAAACTGTCCTGGTTATCCATCTGACAGACTTATCGTTATGAAATGTTGCCTTAATAGAACACATTGTCACTAATGAAAGTTCTTTATATTTGTGACGTCTGTATTGTTTATTGGTATATTAATTTAATTTTAATATGCAAAAAACTATACGAACAAGTCGCCTTGAGGTTATTAAATAAATAAAAATAGTAAAAAAGACACAATATTTACAAAAGAAAAGAAACATCGCGACTGAATTTTGCTTAATAAGTTGTAGATGCAGTCGATTATCTAAAAGCTGCTCATTTGATTTATCACTTTTTATCTTGGCCACCACCCACCCCCTAATTTGTTAGCTTCATGTACAATAGACCTCCCAAAAAAAAACCACTTTTTAGTTCTTTTACATATACCCAGCGATTCTGGTTTATTTTTTGATGCTGAAACGAGTATCTAAATAAAAAAATCTCTAGCATTGTTAAAATCGGACGTCACTGGTGTCAAAGGTTTCGTTATGAAGCAAACTTTTTGTTTATTACTTATTTTAAAAAAACTAGTTTAATAAAATTTAGCTATGATCAATTGATGACTTTGTTATTTTTTGCAAATTTTCGTCAAGTAATATTTAGTGCCAATAAATGAACATAAGTGCTGACGCACCAACCATTTTTTAAATAACAGTTCCTACTAGGGTTCTTTATAGTTTCAGGAAGGAAAAAGAAAAGAGGGTACTGAAGTGATGTTTTTAAGTTATCTTTTTAATACGTTTTTTAAAACGACTAATGATAGTAGATTTTCCCCATCGAATCCCAATCTACTCCCTCTGAATCTGAGATTTTTTATTTAGATACTCGTTTTTCAGCATCAAAAAATGAACCAGAATCACTGGGTATATGTAAAAGAACTAAAAAAGTGGGTTTTTTTGGGAGGTCTAATGTACAACCTTAGGAAAATTGACACACTGAACGTTCTGCTAAAAATTAAATGAACGCTGAACAGAACCCAAGTCTGCTCATGACATCAGTGAGTATATATGTATTACCAAGGTAAGTTAAACGTAAGGTAGAACCATTTTTAACAAATGAAAGTAAAAAAATACACAGCAACGCAACCTACCTCATGAGCATGACGTCACATATGCCAAAAGAGGGTCTATTTTATAAGTAAAATATGTTAAATAGAATCGAATTTAGCCTTTAATTAGATCATAGAAAATTAATTATCACAATTCTATTACAAAATGGAAAGGAAAAATTTGGTGAGTACTCATAAATTTTGATGATTTAAGTTGCTGAAATTATCCAAAATATTTCATGAGAAAGCAAAATCTTCAATCATTATGTGATAAAGCACATAAAAAACAACGAAATAAATTATAACAAAATACTGTTTATAATAATATATTACACAAATAATATTATAAAGACATATTTTAGAAAAAAAGTAAATAATTTCATTAACTATTACAAAACAAAAATACTGTTTTTAATCATATATTACATACAATTGTTAGAAAGACATATTTAGAAAAAGTATATAATTTTATGTGGAGCATTTAATTAATCCACTTTTTCATTTTTCGCCTCTCTCTTAAACTTTTTCTATGCTAGCTTTTTGCTCTTAAAGGCAATCTTTTTCATATTTTATTTGGAGAAATACACGAGTTTTAGCCAATTTATTAATAGCTTCCAATTGAACCGACGGCACATTTGACATTGATTTTGAAACTCTTTTTACAAGGTTGTCCGTAATAATTTGAGTAGGGATTTAATATTTATTATATAGTAAAAGTGATTTGTTTAGGTTTTCTGGCAGACGTGACGTCACACGAAAAAATATTACGGAACCTAAGTTTATACATTATGAAACGGCGGGTGTTGTGTATTACCTTTCTTTTTTTTATTTATTTAAATTTAATCGGCTAATAATTTTATAAATTGGTTTTTTCAAAATGTTGCCATAATTTATTTAAACGAATTATATTGGTTATTAGATGAGTTTTTTATTTAAGAATATTTTGGGAGTACAACAATATTTAAAATTGTACAAGAGATGACATATCATAATAAAGCATATTTTTTTTTGCACATACCAATGTTTCTTAT